>CM033474.1:291542706-291547847 GCA_019447015.1 Hymenochirus boettgeri
AAGGGGGAAATGCACCTTCTTGGGCAGCAAGAAAAGAAAGGCTCCACCTCCATAAAATGGGCAGCTACTTTGGCTAATCCTATACATTTACTAGAGATAACAAATAAATATTACACTAATTAACATGCTATGAGACTGTATATCATTATACAATGATCAACTGCTTGTGTGTGTACATACCTGAGTTCTAAGAAAACAATGTATGCTTAATAAGAGTGGAGTAATCAGATAGTAATGTCTGATAAATTTGTATGTGTTTGAATTTTGGATTTTTTTTGCATCTCATGTCAGGAATAGTGATGGCCCAGTTCGCGGATCCGAACCCGAATCCGCGGCGGATTTACCTCGTTCACGAACGGTGGATATCGTGGATTTTCTGCCTTCTGAACTTTTTCGAAACGCATTTTTTCAAAAATTTCGAAATTACGAGGATTTCAGTATTTTCGAAAATGCGGGGAAAATAGGTATTTCGAAAATTTTCAAAATTAGAGGATTTCTTATATTTTCGAGGATTTTTTCATTTTAATGGGTCCGCTCGCGTATTTTTGAATTTTCCGAAAATTCGCGGATCCTCGAGCGGACTGGATTTGCGAAGTTCGGACATCTCTAGTCAGGAACTGGCTTAATAAAGGTTCTAGAAGGAGGGCCAAAAATGATGCCTATATGGGAATATTAAATGAATTAAAGTACAAAAAAAAAAAAAAATCCCTCAGTGGACTATATATATTTTTTAAATTACTGTATATAGATCAGACTAACAGTACAGAATGTAGAGGCCTCTTAACGTTCTTAATATCCATAAAATTATATGGGAAAAGTCAGTTATTTTCTGTCAAAAAATAGCCACATCAACAAGTTAATGAAATATGTGAATCTGGAATTATCTTCTCTCGAATGGTCCAATTTTTTTTAGAATTATTTTAATATTAGTGGACCCCTGGGATTTTGGGTGAAAGAGGTAAACCTTACAGATGATTGAAAAGGGGAGAAGATTCATGCACAAACATCACACTGGTATAACATCTCATTAATCAACGTCTGAAAGACAATTACTCCAGCCACATTCCCTGTGATAAAATATTCTCCCTGATTACAAGAACATCGAATGATGAAAGGCAAAAAAAACCTCTCTGATCTCTACATAACAAAGGTCAGCTTTGAATAATGTATCATTACGGAATCATATAATATAGATGTTAATTGCTGTCTAGAAAGATAACCTTATTAGTGAAGGAAAATGCGTTAAGGCCAAATAGTTAATATTCTACTTCGGTTGGCAAAGCTTGAATTATATTTTTAAATCAATTAAGATAATTTGTGAAAAGTCATTTACAATGCTAATGTGAGATTACATATCATTAACATTTCAACCAGTGAGGTTCAGAGTGAAAATGGTTTAATTCATCTTAAATTAAAAGTCATTAGCATTTCTGATTACATCGTGAACGCTTTATTATACCAGAACAAAAATGAAGAAGAAACAAATATAATGAATGATCCATAATTTAGGAACATAATAAAGGAATTAGAAATTTGTGGATTTATTTTGTCATTTGTCTGAGATTTTCCATCACAAAACTGGTTCATGACTAGTAATGAACGAAAATGGCCAATGTGTTCTGACAGCGTTTGCGTGAAAATTATCGATCAAAATTTGAATGGAATTTTTATTTTTCAAATGGAATTTTCTAATTTCAAATGGAATTTTCGAATTTCAATGGCATTTCGATTGCTATGCATTTTGGAATTTCATTTCTAAATTTCTATTTAAAGTTGAGAGATTTCGAAAACTGGCAGTTCTGACTTGAAACTGCTTTGTTATGAGACCAGGATTCATCATTATTCATAACTAAATCAAAGTTTTGCTGTTAAAATGTTTCATAGTCTAAATATCTTTATGAAACTGAGATTCCATTTTTGATAATGAGCCTTTACTTTTACCTAAATGTATTAATTCCTAGTCCACAACCATGAAAGATTTCCTATGTTATCATGAATATTATGCACTAAGGTGCAGGAAATAAAAAATACCGTATATACTCAAGTATAAGCCAAGGTTTTCAGGCTTTAAAAATAGCCTGAAAATGAACATCTTCTGTACTCGAGTCACTAAAACTGTCTTTGAAATACTCCAGCTACCGCTCGCTCCGCATCTGTAGGCTGGCGTCATACTCAGCGCCTGTCTCACTTCCAGTACCAAGTAGTGATGTTAGGCGGGCAGATGCGGAGCGAGTGGCGTGACGGATGAAGATAAATGAAAAAAGCCCAGGAGCTGGGAGGTATCCTTGATCCTTGATGTATGAACTTAGTGTGTGAAGGATTATCGGTGTGTGTGCCACAGCACAGAAACCAGTATGTCCCATTTCTTCAGTACACGACTGCCCAGGCAAGTAATCCCATACAGTAACCCCAATTCTTGCACTGCAGATGTTGGAAACAAAAACTTCCTGCAACTAAGAATGCTGGGATTTATAGATTCAAACATTGAGAGTGCCAAGAAATGGGGTTTACTGTATAAGATTACTGTCCATTTAAAGGGCAACTAATACCCTAATACAATACAGAATCAGGAGCATGTTATCTCTTATTAAAAAAGATTGCCTTCTGATTCTGTATTGTTTTGAGGCTTTAGTTGCCCTTTTAATGGACAGCCAGATATTTTCACTGTATTTTATAAGAACTTCTGAACTCCCCCCCCCCATTTAATGGGTTCATTTTCGGGACTATAGAATTTAGGAAGGTCGGCCATCCCATAATAACTACATACAACCACACTTGGGTGTGTGCAACCTGGTGTGTTGCTCTACAAATTTGTATATTTACATTAGTCCCGTGAATCCCGTTCATTTCTTGGAAGATCAGAAGTTAATGAACTCAGAATTTCAGTTTTACTCAATGGTTGCCTTCGTTCTCGGCATTTGAACATTTATTAGTGAATTCATAATGTACTTTTATTATAATTCTGAAGAACTGAGTTGGTTGACTTTTCTCTAAAAACAAACTGCTTGTCCCCTCTTTAACAATTCATATTCCAGAATGATAAATGTATTCAATCTCCTTCTCCATTCCTTTGCGAAATGGACAATATAAATGACTCTTCAAATTAATGAAGTGTTTCAGGCAAAAATCTACAGATGTAAGCAGTGTTGGTGAGTGGCTGGTAAACTTCTGCTATTTTGTTATACCCAAATGATTCAACAGTACATAAGGATGATAGCTTCTTTTATTTATCTTTATGTCAGCAAGAAAAAAACAAAAACATATAAAAACACATTTTATCTAATGTTCTGTATGTAGAAAAAAAATGTACAATTTAAAGGAATACAATTGATTTACAAATTTAATGATATGTTCCCTGGGAAATTGTTTTTAAATAAAAAACTATAATTCTTCCACTAATTACTGTACCATTTTATATTTATTTTATTTTTATCGGTCCCCTATTTTTTAAGATATCCAGTCTGAAACATCTTATAGCTATCAATCAAGTGCCTTATTATCATAAACCATTCTGTATAGTTTTGCTGTCGTTGGAATGGTGGACAGTTGGTATTTGAATTGCATGGTGGGGAAATTTCTCTCCAATGCTGCCTCATAGGGATTACTGACGAGCATGCTTGCCCTCACAGAGAGTCAGATAGTTTGGCAGGGGGCTGGGGATTGAGCTCATTTTTAGATTTGAGTTCAGTGTGCAATTCCTTTATCAGGACATTCATTTTAATAAAGATCAGAAAGACAACCCCTAGGTGATTAAATGAGACCAGTTATGGTCTTTTCATGCCTAATAACTTCAATGGAAGAGGAGCAAAGAAGAAAGGGATAGACCTGTTTAACTGTAGCATTCTGTTTGTAATATGATGTTTTCTCCATAATTAGATACACTGCTACTAGTTAAAGATGGTTTAAGATGTCATCGTGTCTAAGCGACTAAACGATAAAGCAGTTAGGTAGTGAGTGAACATTGATGAATGTAACTCTTGAGGCAGTTCCAGATTAACTTTCTTCACAAGTCATCTGTTCTGTAGATCCAATTTTGCCAGATGTTCTGGAATGCTTTCTCTTTGTGCCTAAGGATAGTATTTTCATTCAATCGCGGGTTGATAGTTAGGGTTGAATCTCTTTACAGTATTTAGATTTCAAAGCATTTAAAGAACCCATCGGGCAAATAGTCCTGCAAGTCTCAAATATTCAGTTGATAAAAAGCATTTATTTTAAGTCTATAATGGTAATGTAAGTAAAAAACGGTAACTGGTTATGGGTTTGCAACAGTTATATAAATAGTTTAAATTTATTACAAAGGAATATTTTTCTTTTCTCTGAAAATGTAGTCAGACTTACCAGCTCTGTAGTTTTATACTCCTTTATATACTTCCTTAAATATTCAAACCTTTTATACAGTATAGAAATGCTGCTACTTTTCTCTGTTATATGTATGATATGATTCTCCTCGGGTTACTAAATAAGTCTAAGTAAGCCTAAACATTAATACTAAACCCATAATAAATGAATAGTTCAGGAATTTTCATTATCAAATGCCATTTTTGCAATAACTCTCATGCCAAATCCGAGCCTTATCTTTGCACACTATTATCCCTT
Organism: Hymenochirus boettgeri; assembly: GCA_019447015.1. Taxonomy (NCBI): domain Eukaryota; kingdom Metazoa; phylum Chordata; class Amphibia; order Anura; family Pipidae; genus Hymenochirus; species Hymenochirus boettgeri. The sequence continues at coordinate 291,547,303 of CM033474.1, forward strand.
AAATCTCTAGATGCAGTCTGTAAGATGTTGTGGAGCTAAAAAAGGTTATACTATTCCTGCTTTTAGCAGCTTTGTATTCATGTGGACCGCCACTTTTTGCGATTTTTTTTCTTTTTTTGACTCCCATGGCATGTTACACGACAGCCATAAATCATAAGGCAATATCCTAGAAAACTAATGAAGAATGTCAGTTTAAAGGTTTTTTTGTTTGCTAAGATTGAGTCAATGTTCATAAAGACCAATGAGAAGTAACCTTGTGTCTCCAACCCAGGTCTCCATTCATAAGATGATATCATTTAACTACTGGCATGGTATAAGGAATATTTTAATCTAACAAGCCAAAAAGGTTTCCTTTAATGGTGGATTCATGAAACAGTATCTGCTTACTGGATGAGTGTATTCCTCTATATATAATAATCCAATTATTTTTTTGCTATCAGATGTGAATTTTCAATTAAGGAACTTTGATAGGAAAAGTTTTTTGAAGTACTAAACCTCTTAAAGTTTAATGATTGGCAAACTTTAGGCCATACATTTAAGATGAC
>CM033474.1:291550455-291655455 GCA_019447015.1 Hymenochirus boettgeri
AAACCAAAACTTGTGTTTATCCTGGTGAGCCACCAGTGCAAATGCAAGGGCTAACAGAACATGCTCAGTTTGCTTCTCAGAGAAGTGCCGTTTGCTGTAAATCAAGTTAGGTCCATTTTGGACCACCTCTAGACAGCATCAAACAAATGGTCACCCACCAACACCCCCACCCCCCAGTCCAAGTATAAAAGATGTCACCTCCACAAGAGACAGATAGCATTCCACAAGGGGGAAATGCACCTTCTTGGGCAGCAGAAAAGAAAGGCTCCACCTCCATAAATTGGGCAGCTACTTTGGCTAATCCTAATACATTTACTAGAGATTAACAAATAAATATTACACTAATTAACATGCTATGAGACTGTATATCATTATACAATGATCAACTGCTTGTGTGTGTACATACCTGAGTTCTAAGAAAACAATGATTATGCTTAATAAGAGTGGAGTAATCAGATAGTAATGTCTGATAAATTTGTATGTGTTTGAATTTTGGATTTTTTTTGCATCTCATGTCAGGAATAGTGATGGCCCAGTTCGCGGATCCGAACCCGAATCCGCGGCGGATTTACCTCGTTCACGAACGGCGGATATCGTGGATTTTCTGCCTTCTGAACTTTTTCGAAACGCATTTTTTCAAAAATTTTCGAAATTACGAGGATTTCATGTATTTTCGAAAATGCGGGAAAATAGGTATTTTCGAAAATTTTCAAAATTACGAGGATTTCTTATATTTTCGAGGATTTTTTCATTTTAATGGGTCCGCTCGCGTATTTTTGAATTTTCCGAAAATTCGCGGATCCTCGAGCGGACTGGATTTTGCGAAGTTCGGACATCTCTAGTCAGGAACTGGCTTAATAAAGGTTCTAGAAGGAGGGCCAACATGATGCCTATATGGAATATTAAATGAATTAAAGTACAAAAAAAAAAAAAATCCCTCAGTGGACTATATATATATTTTTTAATATATACTGTATATAGATCAGACTTAACAGTACAGAATGTAGAGGCCTCTTAACGTTCTTAATATCCATAAACTTATTATGGGAAAAGTCAGTTATTTTCTGTCAAAAAATAGCCACATCAACAAGTTAATGAAATATGTGAATCTGGAATTATCTTTCTCTCGAATGGTCCAATTTTTTGTTAGAATTATTTTACTATTAGTGGACCCCTGGGATTTTGGGTAAAGAGGTAAACCTTACAGATTGATGAAAAGGGAGAAGATTACATGCACAAACATCACACTGGTATAACATCTCATTAATCAACGTCTGAAAGACAATTACATCCAGCCACATTCCCTGTGATAAAATATTCCTCCCTGATTACAAGAACATCGAATGAAAAGGCAAAAAAACCTCTCTGATCTCTACATAACAAAGGTCAGCTTTGAATAATGTATCATTACGCTGAATCATATAATATAGATGTTTAATTGCTGTCTAGAAAGATAACTTTATTAGTGAAGGAAAATGCGTTAAGGCCAAATAGTTTAATATTCTACTTCGGTTGGCAAAGCTTGAATTATATTTTTAAATCAATTAAGATAATTTGTGAAAAGTCATTTACAATGCTAATGTGAGATTACATATCATTAACATTTCAACCAGTGAGGTTCAGAGTTGAAAATGGTTTAATTCATCTTAAATTAAAAGTCATTAGCATTTCTGATTACATCGTGAACGCTTTATTATACCAGAACAAAATGAAGAAACAAATATAATGAATGATCCATAATTTATGGAACATAATAAAGGAATTTAGAAATTTGTGGATTTATTTTGTCATTTGTCTGAGATTTTCCATCACAAAACTGGTTTCATGACTAGTAATGAACGAAAATGGCCAATGTGTTCTGACAGCGTTTGCGTGAAAATTATCGATCAAAATTTTTGAATGGAATTTTTTATTTTCAAATGGAATTTTCTAATTTCAAATGGAATTTTCTAATTTCAAATGGCATTTTCGATTGTCTAATGGCATTTTGGTACTTTCATTTTCTAAATTTTCTATTTAAAGTTGAGAGATTTCGAAACTGGCAGTTCTGACTTGAAACCTGCTTTGTTATGAGACCAGGATTCATCATTATTCATAACTAAATCAAAGTTTTGCTGTTAAAATGTTTCATAGTCTAAATATCTTTATGAAACTGAGATTTCCATTTTTGATAATGAGCCTTTACTTTTACCATAAATGTATTTAATTCCTAGTCCACAACCATGAAGATTTCCTATGTTATCATGAATATTATGCACTAAGGTGCAGGAATAAAAATACCGTATATACTCAAGTATAAGCCAAGGTTTTCAGGCTTTAAAAATAGCCTGAAAACTGAACATCTTCTTGTACTCGAGTCACTAAACTGTCTTTGAAATACTCCAGCTACCGCTCGCTCCGCATCTGTAGGCTGGCGTCATTACTCAGCGCCTGTCTCACTTCCCAGTACCAAGTAGTGATGTTAGGCGGGCAGATGCGGAGCGAGTGGCCGGATTGAAGATTGAAAAAAGCCCAGGAGCTGGGAGGTATCCTTGATCCTTGATGTATGAATTTAGTGTGTGATAGGATTATCGGTGTGCTGCCACAGAAACCAGTATGTCCCATTTCTTCAGTACACGACTGCCCAGGCAAGTAATCCCATACAGTAACCCCCAATTCCTTGTCACTGCAGATGTTGGAAACAAAAACTCCCTGCAACTAAAGAATGCTGGGATTTGTAGATTCCAAACATCTGGAGTGCCAAGAAATGGGGGTTACTGTATAAGATTACTGCCCATTTAAAGGGCAACTAATACCCCAATACAATACAGAATCAGGAGCACGGTATCTCTTATTAAAAAGATTGCCTTCTGATTCTGTATTGTTTTGAGGCTTTAGTTGCCCTTTTAATGGACAGCAGATATTTTCACTGTATTTTATAAGAACTTTCTGAACTCCCCCCCCATTAATGGGTTCATTTTCGGACTATAGAACTTTAGGAAGGTCGGCCATCCCTAATAACTACATACAACCCACACTTGGGTGTTGCAACCTGGGTGTGTTGCTCTACAAATTTGTATATTTACATTAGTCCCGTGAATCCCGTTCATTTCTTGGAAGATCAGAAGTTTAATGAATCAGAATTTCAGTTTTACTCAATGGTTGCCTTCGTTCTCGGCATTTGAACATTTTATTAGTGAATTCATAATGTACTTTTATTATAATTCTAAAGAACTGAGTTGGTTGACTTTTCTCTAAAACAACATGCTTGTCCCCTCTTTAACAATTCATATTCCAGAATGATAAATGTATTCAATCTCCTTCTCCGTTTCCTTTGCGAAATGACAATATAAATGACTCTTCAAATTAATGAAGTGTTTTCAGGCAAAATCTACAGATGTAAGCAGTGTTGGTTGAGTTGGCTGGTAAACTTCTGCTATTTTGTTATACCCAAATGATTCAACAGTACATAAGGATGATAGCTTCTTTTATTTATCTTTATGTCAGCAAGAAAAAAACAAAAACATATAAAAACATTTTAAATGTTCTGTATGTAGAAAAAAATGTACAATTTAAAGGAATACAATTGATTTACAAATTTAAATGATATGTTCCCTGGGAAATTTGTTTTTAAAATAAAAACTATAATTCTTCCAAACTATTACTGTACCATTTTATTTTATTTTATTTTTATCGGTCCCTTATTTTTTAAGATATCCAGTCTGAAACATCTTATAGCTATCAATCAAGTGCCTTATTATCATAAACCATTCTGTATAGTTTTGCTGTCGTTGGAATGGTGACAGTTGGTATTTGAATTGCATGGTGGGGAAATTTCCTCTCCCAATGCTGCCTCATAGGGATTACTGAGCATGCTTGCCCTCACAGAGAGTCAGATAGTTTGGCAGGGGGCTGGGAGATTGAGCTCATTTTTAGATTTGAGCTCAGTGTGCAATTCCTTTTATTATCAGGACATTCATTTTAATAAAGATTCAGAAGACAAACCCCTAGGTGATTAAATGAGACAGTTATGGTCTTTTCATTGCCTAATAACTTCAATGGAAGAGGAGCAAAGAAGAAAGGGATAGACCTGTTTAACTGTAGCATTCTGTTTGTAATATTGATGTTTTCTCCATAATTAGATACACTGCTACTAGTTAAAGATGTTTAAGATGTCATCGTGTCTAAAGCGACTAACCGATAAAGCAGTAGAGGTGAACATTGATGAATGTAACTCTTGAGGCAGTTCCAGATTAACTTTCTTCACAAGTCATCTGTTCTGTAGATCCAATTTTGCCAGATGTTCTGGAATGCTTTCTCTTTGTGCCTAAGGATAGTATTTTCATTCAATCGCGGTTGATAGTTAAGGGTTGTAATCTCTTTACAGTATTTAGATTTCAAAGCATTTAAAGAACCCATCGGCAAATAGTCCTGCAAGTCTCAATATTCAGTTGATAATAAAGCATTTATTTTAAGTCTACTAAATGGTAATGTAAGTAAAAAACGGTAACTGGGTTATGGGTGCAACAGTTATATAAATAGTTAAATTTATTTATAAAGGAATATTTTTTTTTTCTCTGAAATTGTAGTCAGACTTACCAGCTCTTGTAGTTTCCTATACTCCTTTATATACTTCCTAAATATTCAAACTCCTTTTATACAGTATAGAAATGCTGCTACTTTTCTCTGTTATATGTATGATATGATTCTCCTCGGTTTACTAATAATAGGTCTAAGTAAGCCTAAACATTAATACTAAACCCATAATAAATGAATAGTTCAGGAATTTTCATTATCAAATGCCATTTTTGCATAACTCTCCTATGCCATATCCTATGCCTTATCTTTGCACACTCATTATCCCTAAATCTCTAGATGCAGTCTGTAAGATGTTGTGGAGCTAAAAAAGGTATACTATTTCCTGCTTTTAGCAGCTTGTATTCATGTGACCGCCACTTTTTGCGATTTTTTTTCTTTTTCTTTGACTCCCATGGCATGTTACACGACAGCCATAAGTATCATAAGGCAATATCCTAGAAACTAATGAAGAATGTCAGTTTAAAGGTTTTTTTGTTTTGCTAAGATTTGAGTCAATGTTACATAAAGACCAATGAGAAGTAACCTTGTGTCTCCAACCCAGGTCTCCATTTCATAAGATGATATCATTTAACTACTGGCATGGTATAAGGAATTATTTTAATCTAACAAGCCAAAAAGGTTTCCTTTAATGGTGGATTCATGAAACAGTATCTGCTTACTGATGAGTGTATTCCCTCATATATATAATAATCCAATTTATTTCTTTTGCTATCAGATGTGAATTTTCAATTTAAGGAACTTTGATAGGAAAAGTTTTTTTGAAGTACTAAACCTCTTAAAGTTTAATGATTGGCAAACTTTTACGGCCATCCATTGTAAGATGACAGGCATGTTAAACCATTTCTAGCCAACATCAGCATTCTGGACCAGATGATAAAGATTTATTTGACTCTATGAAATACAGATTTGTTGGACTGTCATAACTTTAGCATCAAAAACAGATTTTAGCTCTAGTTATGTAAGTTTGTTTAACCACGGAGAGCAAATAAAAATATCATAACTAAAAAAAAAAATATATATATATATATATATATAAATACACTAAATGGTAATGTAATAGAAATGGTAATTGGATTATGGGTGCAACAGTTATATAAATAGTTAATTTTATTTATAAAGGAATATTTTTTTTATAAAGAAATGTAATATATTATATATATTAAAGGAATACGGACCACTCTACTGGATTTTTCAAAGAAAACAAACAATCGTTTATTGTAGTCACATCAACACGTTTCAGTCCAGTTTCACATGTATTTACCTATTCCGGAGTAAGCACCCTGGTTGTCGGGCATTGAGGTGGAGTGCAATCAACCCCTTTAAATCTTCCAGTATATATATATATATTTCTAAAGTTGCAGGCACTCACCTCTGCTTACAGTCCTTCCCAGGTGCTACTGATTAATCATACACATCGCCCAAAATAGTCATCAATGCATACATGGGTGTGCAATATTAATAGTACCTGTAGAATGTTGTTTTTGTTCATTTGCACAATACATTTTTGAACCACATCTTGGAGCTTAAAGGGTCACTATACTCACATATTTATCTGTGCTTGTTTTGTCATTAAATCATTAATGTTTAGTGAGTTCCCCTAAATACTCCCACTCTCCCTTATTCATTGCCTTCTTGTAGTGTCTGCGACACTTATATGTTCTGCAAAGCCTCACCATGGACACTACTCTGTGTACACATCTCCCCCTCTCTCCCCTCTTCTTTCTCCCCCTTCTTTCTTTTCTCTGATGATTCTCTTAATTGTTGCAAAAAGTGTGCTGGCAGGCAGACAAAGATCCTAGTAAGAGGTCAGGGATGGGGAAAATATTATAATTTCTGCTTCTGGAGTGACAGGTCTTTCCCTGTAAATGCTGTAATTGCAAATCATGATTTCTCAGAATCAAAATTGATTGAGTTAAGATAACCTTTACTGCTTTTTACTATGGGTAGTCTATCCCACCACAACCCTAACTGCCAAGTTATATTTGGAAGAAGATCCCTGCAAAGTTACTTACAGACCTTCAATACCCCGGTGCTCTGAAAAGCCGACAGCCGCATCTGTGATTGGTGTTGCCAGTCCCACCCTTCTTTTACCCATTCCTGAATAAAAGTAATTCCATCAGAGGGCGCCCATGCCATGTCATATCCTATATACCATACATGTGTATTATGTATTATCTTTCTGTGATTGGTGTTACCAGTCCCACCCCTATTTGCTCTTTCCATCTCAAAGAGAGCAGAGAGCGGATCCAACAGGGGATCGAAGGTCTGTAAGTAACTTTGCAGTGATTTTTTTCCAAATATAACTTGGTGGTGGGATAAGAGAGACTAGCCATAGTTAATAATTTAATTTAGGGGTGGAGATACCCTTTAAAGGAAGTTCCTTTAATACATATAACAACATCACCAGAGATTTACATATAGGGTGTGAAGTTTGGATTAGTGTACATGGGGGTTATGTGGATATGTTGACAGTCTTTCTTAATATTACTCTGTATATTGTGATATATGTTCCCCTGTGTCCCTGTACAGTGTATCAGTTGGGGCTCAGTTAAGAAATGCCCTAAATGTTATTCCTATATACAATAACTCTAACTGCTGTTGCAGAACAGAAATGTGCTTTAGATATCCTTATGATGAGTAAACAAAGATTAAAACAAAATATTATATGATGTTCATCTATCTCAGTAGATTGCAAAGGTAACCAAGGAATAATTACTCTGGGAAATAATGCATTCATCTGGTAAATATAGACCTACAAGGACATGGTGACCCTGAATGAATCGAGATCACTGAAGAGTAAAACGAAGATGTAATATTCTGTTCACCTGAAACTGTCAGAAAAATGTGTTGGTTGCTTTGTAATAGCAAAGTTTGAATGTCAAAATATGCAGAGAAGGGAAAGGTAGTGCTTACTTACATGAGTGCGTCATTTACCCATTCCAGAATAAAAGTAATTCCATCAGAGGGCGCCCATGCCATGTCATATCATGTACACCATACATGTGTATTATGTGTTAGGTTATCTTTCTGACACTTTTGACCCTAAAACGATGAAATGTCTTACTTTTTCCTGACTTTGCCATTTTGGTTTACTTTGCCTTTGTTGCTTTCATGTAGATGTAAAATGAGTGCAAATTAGTGTTGCGTTATATAGTGGCTAATGTATCCCCAACTGTAAATTATAAGAATATTAGAAGTTACCTCGGAGTTCCATGACCAAAGACCAAGTGTTTTCAAAAGGTCACGGAACTCCAAGGTGACTTTTAATGTGTGCATAATTTTACTAGACATTAGTGGACATTATCCACTATAATCTACCCCTTTCTCCAAATGAAGTATAGTGGCTTCAGACATTGTCTCCCTGCCCCCCCCCCCTACATAAAGACATGTGCTCTGGTCCTAAAATTAAATCACACCAGGAACCAAAAAACCCTCAGAAATGTCCAGTCTAAACACACTGTCATCAATACCTCCCCACCAACCCATCGCACAGGTTGTCCACTCAACGCCCCACCCCCTCCCATGCCTTTGTCTACAATACACACTGGGGCAGTGATCTTCTATGTGCATTCCAGATGGGGATGTTAAAGAAGAGCAGTAAATGACTAACTCGAGCCGTAAGTGTACGCAGGGAGAGTGGAGGCTGTGGTTGCTACTTCCTTGTTATAATTGACTCGTTACTACGTAGTAGCACTCTGGTTATAAGACTATTTTTTACAGATGGATCCCAAAGGGTCCATGGGAGGGGAAGTTATAAGTAATTATTGGCCATGGCATCACAGCTGCAAGATGTATATTGCTTTCAGGATGTTCGTTATAGAATAGCATAACCAGCTGTTAGCAAAATAAATATAAATGAAATAGTAGGTCATGGCCCGACTATTGTAATTCAGTCATAGAGATATATGATACCTTTCAACTACAATAACCAAGGCACATGGCTCTGAATGAAAATGGTTCATTATCCATTATAATTCACACACAAGGTGTATGTTCTACCAAGTAAGAACAAAGAAATAAAATACAGTTTGAAGCCATTAATTATCTGTGTTGGCAAACTGCTCCCTTATCTTACACTGCTCTATAATCATACACCGCTCTATAATCATACACTGCTCTATAATCATACACTGCTCTATAATCGTACACCACTCCTTCATATTACACTGCTCTTTCATCATACACAGCTCTATAATCATACACAGCTCTATAATCATACACTGCTCCCTAATTATACACTGCTCTATAATCATACACTGCTCTATAATCATACACTGCTCTATAATCATACCCTGCTCTATAATCATACCCTGCTCTATAACCATACCCTGCTCTATAATCATACACTGCTCTATAATCATACACTGCTCTATATTCACTGACTCTCATATACACTGCTCTATAATATACACTGCTCATATTCATGCTCTTCATCATACACTGCTCTATAATCATAACTGACCCTTCATCATACATGCTCCTCATATACACTGCTTATACTCATACACTGCTTATCATAAACTGCTCCTTCATTATAACTGATCCTTAATCATACACTGCTCTATAATCATACACTGCTCTATAATCATACACGCTCATAATATACACTGCTCTATCATACCTGCTCTTAATCATCAATCTATGTAACAGTCTATGTAACAATCTATGTAACAATCTATGTAACAGTCTATGTAACAATCTATGTAAAAAACTATGTAAGTCTATGTAACAATCAATGTAACAGTTTATGTAACAATCTATGTAACAAACTATATAACAGTCCATGTGACAGTCTATGATACATTCTATGTAACAAACTATATAACAGTCTATGTACCATTCTATGCAACAAACTATATAACAGTATATGTAACAGTCTATGTAACAATCTATGTAATAGTCTATGTAACAATCTATGTAACAAACTATATAACAGTCTATGAAACATTCTATGTAACAAACTATATAACAGTCTATGTAACAGTCTATGTAACAAACAATATAACAGTCTATGTAAGTCTATGTAACAAACTATATAACAGTCTATGTAACAATCTATGTAATAGTCTATGTAACAAACTATATAACAGTCTATGAAACATTCTATGTAACAAACTATATAACAGTCTATGTAACAGTCTATGTAACAAACAATATAACAGTCTATGTAAGTCTATGTAACAAACTATATAACAGTCTATGTAACAATCTATGTAACAAACTATATTACAGTCTATGTAACAGTCTATGTAACAATATATGTAACAGTCTATGTAACAAACTATATAACAGTCCATGTAACAGTCTATGTAACATTCTATGTAACAAACTATGTAACAGTCTATGTAACAGTCTATGTAACAATCTATGTAACAGTCTACGTAACAATCTATGTAACAGTCTTTGTAACAAACTATGTAACAGTCTATGTAACAAACTATATAACAATATATGTAACAAACTATGTAACAGTCTATGTTACAATCTATGTAACAATCTATGTAACAGTCTTTGTAACAAACTATATAACAGTCTATGTAACAGTCTATGTAACAATCTATGTAACAGTCTATGTAACAGTCTATGTAACAGTCTAGTAACAATCTATGTAACAGTCTTTGTAAAAACTATATAACAGTATATGCAACAGTATGTAACAATCTATGTAACAATCTATGCAACAGTCTACGATAACAATCTATTTAACAATCTATGTACAGTCTTTGTAACAAACTATGGTGACAGTCTATGTAACAAACTATATAACAATATATGTACAAATCTATGAACAGTCTTTGTAACAAATATGTAACAGTCTTTGTAAAAAACTATATAACAGTATATGTAACAGTCTATGTAACAATCTATGTAACAATCTATGCAACAGTCTATTAACAGTCTAAAAAAAAAAAAAACAAAAAAAAAAAAAAAAAAAAAAAAAAAAAAAAAAAAAAAAAAAAAAAAAAAAAAAAAAAAAAAAAAAAAAAAAAAAAAAAAAAAAAAAAAAAAAAAAAAAAAAAAAAAAAAAAAAAAAAAAAAAAAAAAAAAAAAAAAAAAAAAAAAAAAAAAAAAAAAAAAAAAAAAAAAAAAAAATAAAAAAGAAAAAAAAAAAAAAAAAAAAAAAAAAAAAAAAAAAAAAAAACAAAAAAAAAAAGAAAAAAAAAAAAAAAAAAAAAAGAAAAAAAAAAAAAAAAAAAAAAAAAAAAAAAAAAAAAAAAAAAAAAAAAAAAAAAAAAAAAAAAAAAAAAAAAAAGAAAAAAAAAAAAAAAAAAAAAAAAAAAAAAAAAAAAAAAAAAAAAAAAAAAAAAAAAAAAAAAAAAAAAAAAAAAAAAAAAAGAAAAAAAAAAAAAAAAAAAAAAAAAAAAAAAAAAAAAAAAAATAAAAAAAAAAAAAAAAAAAAAAAATAAAAAAAAAAAAGGGGGAAAAAAAAAAAAAAAAAAAAAAAAAAAAAAAAAAAAAAAAAAGAAGAAAAAAAAAAAAAAAAAAAAAAAAAAAAAAAAAAAATTAAAAAAAAAAAAAAAAAAAAAAAAAAAAAAGAAAAAAAAAAAAAAAAAAAAAAAAAAAAAAAAAAAAAAAAAAAAAAGAAAAAAAAAAAAAAAAAAAAAAAAAAAAAGAAAAAAAAAAACAAAAAAAAAAAAAGAAAAAAAAAAAAAAAAAAAAAGAAAAAAAAAAAAAAGAAAAAAAAAAAAAAAAAAAAAAAAAAAAAAAAAAAGAAAAAAAAAAAAAAAAAAAAAAAAAAAAAAAAAAAAAAAAAAAAAAAAAAAGAGAAAAAAAAAAAAAAAAAAAAAAAAAAAAAAAAAAAAAAAAAAAAAAAAAAAAAAAAAAAAAAAAAAAAAAAAAAAAAAAAAAAAAAAAAAAAAAAAAAAAAACAAAAAAAAAAAAAAAAAAAAAAAAAAAAAAAAAAAAAAAAAAAAAAAAAAAAAAAAGTCTATGAACTAATCTATATACATCTTTGTACAAAACATATAACAGTATTGTAACAGTCTATGTAACATCTATGTAACAATCTATGCAACAGTCTATGAACAGTCTATACAATCTATGTAACAGTCTATGTAACAGTCTCTTAACATCTATGTAACAATCTATGTAACAGTCTTTGTAAACAAACTATATAACAGTCATATGTAACAGTCTATGTAACACTCTATGTCAACCAATCTATCTGTACAATACAGTCACTGTACAATCTATGATCTATTCTAACAATCTATGTAACAGTCTACGTAACAAATATATAACAGTCTATGGAGTAGGAGGGTAAACACCAGACTGCACTGAGCAGACAGAAAGGGGGATTCCAGGCACCAGGAACCCTCCCCCACCCCCTAAACATGCCCCTGCTCATTTGTAGCTCTTCTAAAATGAGAATTTACAAGAATGTGTACTAAAAAATATGTGTTTTTAGATTTTTATAAGAAGTATGTGTTTAAATTCCAGCCACATTTAATAAGGATCAGAGGATCCGGGTAAAATTCCATGTAGCCAGGGGAGCCCAAAAGAAACGCCACACCCACAAATAGGCCTCCAACAGCCATTAAAACAGCTAACTGTGAGCATTTCAACATGGATTTACAACATTACCTTATATCATACTCTGCACATCCTTTCTGTTCTTTTCCCTAAACGCAGAAAAATAAACTAAATTAAAGTTTCAATTGAATTCACCTACATGGGGTTTATGGCAACATAATCAAGTTCTACCAATTTGTAAGACATTTTCCCTTAATTAAAATCCTGAATTCACAACTATATCATTTTTTCCCCATGAACTTTATTATTTTATCCACACGGATCTGACCAATGGTCATTGCCAAACTTTTCAATGTAACACATGTGAATCTTTATAGTCTCATGCTCGTACCCAACAATCAATCATCTACAACATTCCAAGCTGCTTCTAATTAATGTACTCCGGGCAGGAAAACGCTGTTGATAAGATTCATTATTAAACAATAGGCCAGAACTTTTAACGTTTCAGTGTTTTTCATGTTTCTGGGGCACTAATATAAAGTTAATTTTATTCAGGATTGTTTGAAAAGTGCACTGACAAGTGTTTCATTTACAATGTCGCATCAATTAACTTTGACTTTGTGCTGATTTTGCAGTTTTGGTATAGAGCCAGGAAAGACATGAATTCTCAATCTAAAAAGTTTGATTAACGTATCTGAAGAGCCATTATAAGGTGCAATATAAGGACTAATAAATACACCAAATGTTTTTATGTCAAGTAGGGTTTTCTAACTATAAAAAGGCCAATACATAATTCATTCAAAGTACCCGTAATACTCGAGTATAAACTGACCCGTAGTATAACCGAGGTACCCAATTTCACCTAAAAATCTATAAAGTTGTTGACTCGAGTATAAACCGAGGGTCGAACTTGGCATTCAAGATGTTTGGAACTACAAACTCCAGCTATAAGCATGCTGGAGTTTAGTTTTCCAACATCTTGAATGGCCACCCTCCACTTGGCATTCAAGATGTTTTGGAACTACAACTCCCAGCATGCTTTATTAGCTGGGAGTTGTAGTTTCCAACATCTTGATTTTATTAGCTGGGAGTGTAGTTTCCAAACATCTGATGCCAAGTGAGGGTGGCATTCAGATGTTGGAAACTACAACTAATAAAGCTAATAAGCCTGCTGGAGTTGTAGTTTCCAAAACATCTTGAATGCCACCACTCAAACCCAGTTAAGTTTGTACTTTGGGCTCTCTTCATCCAGATCTGTGGGCTCTCCTCCATCCAAGGGCTTCCTAGGACTGTGTGTGGTAAGTTCCCTCCAGTTCTCCCGCAGCAGCATCCTCTCCATTTCCTGGCAGCAGCGTCCTCTCCATTCCGGCAGCCGCACGATCAGTCCATGTACGGCGCCCCAATTAGTGAGTCAGCCGGCGTCCGCCAGATACATGGACTGATCGTGCGGCTGCCGGAATGGAGAGGACGCTGCTGCCGATGGAGAGGATGCTGATCTTCTCAAAGTGTGGTGACCAGTATAACCTGAGTCCGAGTTTTCAGGCTGATTTATCAGCCTGAAAAACTCGGTTATACTCGATTATATACAGTATTGGTTTGCTGCCTCTAAACTTATTTATATTAACCAGGAAAATGAAAACATATCAAGATACAAAGAAGTGAAGAAGAAAGAAGGAAGAAGAAAAGAAAAGAAAGATACCCCCAGATAGATAATGAAGCCGAGGCGGGAAAGCGACAGACATCAATCGAGGGAAGAATTGAGGAGAAGAGAACCTATTAATTCAAACGATTTAATTCACCATTCCCCCCAAATAATTTTATAATCTAAATACCCTTATTGCCAGATATTTCTAGATTTCTAGGTTTTTGAAACACCTGAGACAACTTTGCAAAGGAGCGCCTATTAGTATATGTGTATGCTGAGGTGGCTGTGGCTTTCAGACTCAGAGCTCCTGGGAATTTATGACCATATTCTCATCAATTGATCTGGTGAGCCACAAAATTCCAAGAATCACTGTTAACATAAATAATACACCGATAATCAAGGTTGCTTACCAATTGCTATAGTAGCTTTTGACCATGTCACCTGCAATCTAGTATTGGTATTAATGAGAAATTCCAAGCAAGTAAACTGATTGTTAGCTCTTGGACATAATACATACAGTCTGGGTCATTGAGTACAGTGCTAACGATTTAAAAAAAAAAACAATTGGGGAGAAATGTTAATCTTCACAGAAAAAAACTACCGTAAATGTTAATGCTAAATGTTTTTCTGAATGTCAGGAGACAGTTTCCCTGTTTCCGGGCGTCACGGTCAAGCTGGGTCCTCTTGTGCACGCGTGCCTTTGTTGCCTCTTCCAGATACAGGTGGGTGTGGAATAATGATGTAATTAGTCTTACTTAAGCCCCCCTGCCTTTCAGCTCTTGCTGCCAGTTCAGGGGTTATCACTCTTCCTAAGCCTTGTTTGTTTGAGATCTTAGACCTGTTTGTTCTTGCTTTGTATCATTCACCATTGCAGTTTGTTCATCCAGTGTCTGTGTAATCATCTCATCTACTGTTACCTGCTCACTTATCATCCACCATTGCAGTTTGTCAATCCAGAGTCTGTCTAATCAATTCATCTGCTGTTACCTGTTCATTCATCATTCACCATTGCAGTTGTCTATCCAATGTCTGTCTAATTAATTCATCTGCTGTTACTGTTCATTCTCCATTCACCATTGCAGTTTGTTAATCCCATTGCCTGTGTAATCCAATTCATCGCTGTTCCCTGTTTCATTCTCATTTCCCCCCACCATTGCAGTTTGCCTATCCATGTTCTGTCCTATCCTACTCGAGTCAACAACTTTTATTAGATTTTTAGGTGAAATTGGGTACCTCGGTTTATACTCGGGTCAGTTTATACTCGAGTATATACGGTACTTTGAATGAATTATGTATTGGCCTTTTTATAGTTAGAAACCCTACTGTGACATAAAAACATTTGGCTTGTTATTTATTAGTCTTTATATTGCACCTTAATAATTGGCTCTTCAGATACGTTAAATCAACTTTTTAGATTGAGAATTCATGTCTTTCCTGGCTCTATACCAAAAACTGCAAAATCAGCAAAAGTCAAAGTTTAATTGATGCGACTATTGTAAATGAAACACTTGTCAGTGCACTTTTCAAACAATCCTGAATAAAATTAACTTTATATTAGTGCCCCAGAACATGAAAATCATCTGAAACGTTAAAAGTTCTGGCCTATTGTCATTAATTAATGAATCTTATCAACAGCGTTTTTCCTGCCCGGAGTAATATTAATTAGAAGCAGCTGTAATGCTTGTAGATGATTGATTGTTGGGTTACGAGCATAGACTATAAAGATTCACATTGTTTACATTGGAAAAGTTTTTGCAATGACCATTGGTCAGATCCGTGTGGATAAAACTAATAAAGTTCATGGGGAAAAAAATGATATGTTGTGAATTCAGGATTTTAATTAAGGGAAAATGTCTTACAAATTGGTAGAACTTGATTATGTTGCCATAAACCCATGTAGGTGAATTCAATTGAAAACTTTAATTTAGTTTTATTTTTCTGCGTTTTAGGGAAAGAACAGAAAGGATGTGCAGAGCTATGAATATAAGGTAATTGTTGTAAATCCATGTTGAAATGCTCACAGTTAGCTGTATTTAATGGCTGTTGGAGCCTATTTTGAGGTGTGGCGTTTTCTTTTGGGCTCCCATGGCTACATGGAATTTACCCAGGATCCTCTGATCCTTATTATAATGTGGCTGTATTTAAACACATACTTCTTATAAAAATCTTAAAACACATATTTTTTAGTACACATTCTTGTTAAATTCTCATTTTAGAAGAGCTACAAATGAGCAGGGGCATGTTTAGGGGGTGGGGGGAGGGTTCCTGGTGCCTGGAATCCCCCTTTCTGTCTGCTCAGTGCAGTCTGGTGTTTTACCTCTCCTACCTCCATAGACTGTTATATAGTTTGTTACGTAGACTGTTACATAGATTGTTAAATAGATTGTTACGTAGACTGTTGCATAGATTGTTACATAGATTGTTACATAGACTGTTACATATACTGTTATATAGTTTTTTACAAAGACTGTTACATAGATTGTTACATAGACTGTTACATAGACTGTTACATAGACTGTTACATAGATTGTTACATAGACTGTTACATAGACTGTTCATTGTTACATGACTGTTACAGATACTGTTATATAGTTTTTTTACAAAACTGTTAGTAATAGTTGTTACATAGAACTGTTTACTAGACTGTTCATAGCTTTTACGATAGATTGTTAATAGACTGTTTTACATAGACTGTTAGATATGTTTGTTACAAAGACTGTTACATAGTTGTTGCCTAGATTGTAACATAGACTGTTACATAGTTTTTCATTATTGGTTATATAGTTTTGTTACTAGACTGTTACTATTTGTTACAAAACTGTTACATAGATTGTTACCTATATTGTATTATGTTTGTTACATAGCAACTTGTCCACTAGTTTGTTACAAGACTGTTACATATTGTTAATAGATTGTATTACGTAGACTGTTGGCATAGATGTTTACAATAGATTGTTAAATAGACTGTTGTGCCATATACTGTTATATAGTTTTTTACAAAGACTGTTAACCTTACGATTGTTACTAGACTGTACATGACTGTTATCATAGACTGTTACCATAGATTGTTACATAGACCTGTTACAATAGACTGTTATATAGTTTTGTACAAAGACTGTTGACATGATGGTTACATAGTATTTGTAACAATAAAACCCACTGGTTACATGTTTGTTAGCTAGATTGTTATATGTTTGTTGTACATAGACTGTTACAACTAGTTTGTTTACAAGAACTGTTACTAGATTGTTACTAATTAATGATGTTACAATATTGACTGTTACATAGACTGTTACATTTTTGTTACATAGAATGTTACATAGAGCTGTTACATGACTGTTATAATAGTTTTACTAGATGTTTAACTGTAAATATATTGTTACATAACTGTTTAACTAGACTGTACTATAGTTTGTTACATCAGAAATTGTTTACATAGACTGTTTCTATAGTTTGTTACATGACTTCATACTGTTAATATGTTTGTTACATATACTGTTACATAGCTGTTATAAGTTTGTTACATAGAATGTTTTCACATAGACTGTTTATAATAGTTTGTTACTAGACTATTACATAGATTTGTTACATAGCCTGTTATATAGTGTTGTACATAGACTTCAATAGACTTTTAATTGTTGTTGGTTACTATGACTGTTCCATATGACTGTTAATAGTTTTTTCATAGAATGTTTCATAGACTGTTTATATTTGTTTACATAGATTTGTTACTCGACTATTACATAATGTTGTTACATAGACTTTTTACATTACTGGTTTATGATTTGTTGCATAGAATGGTACAGACCTGTTTATAGTTTTGTTACAAGAATGTATCAAGAATGTTTACATGGACTGTTATATTGTTTGTTACATATTTGTACCTAAACTTTACCTTGATTGTTACCCATCGACTTACATACGTTTTTTACATAGATTGTTACCATAGACTGTTACATCGATTGTTACATAGATTGTGTTACATAGACTGTTACTCAGATTGTTGATGATTATAGAGCACGATGATATGCGCCGTGTATATATAGCAGTGTATATTATAGAGCAGTTATGATTGCATGTATATGAAGCACTTGTATGATGAAAGCAGTGAGTATGATAAGTGAAGTGGTACATTGTTATAAGGGTCGTGTATGATGAGAGAGCAATGTTGTGAAGAGGTCTGATATAGAGCAGTGTATGAGAAATGAAGTGAGGTGAAATAGCAGTGTATGATGAAGGCGCAGTGATATTATAAGCAGTGATGATGTATAGAGCAGTGATATTATAAGGCAGGTATGGTATAGGATATATTAGTAGGCATGTAGATTGGCAGTAGAGTAAGATAGTTGATGATGTACAGTGATAATTAGAGATGTATAGAGCTGTGTATGATTGACTGTATGAGACAGAGCATTGTATCATGACTAGGATGGTGCAGTCGAGTATGTGTATTAGAGCAGGTAGTCTAGCTGGATATCGAAGAACAGTGGTATGATCTGAAGGCATTGTACTATTATAGAGGCAGTGTAGATTATAGAGCAGTGTATATTAGGAGCGTGATGCATTAGGTGAAGAGGGAGCATGCCCGATAGTAATGATTAAGAGCTGGTATTATTCGAAATTGAGCTGGTAAACATAGCACCTTGTGTGTCGAATTTAAGTGTTGATAGAGACCTATTTTGCTTGTGTAAGAGAGCATGTCTAGGGTCGTGCGTTTGGGTTATTTGGCTTAGTTGAGCGATAAGAGTGAGTAGGACGTTCAACCAGTATAATGGCTCAAATAGTTAGTCGACTGTAATACTTGATATATCATATGACTCATTAGCATCTTGATGTAGTGCATACATATCGATCAATGTCGCGTACTACATTTCATTTATTTTTTTTGCTAACCTTGTTATGCTAGTCAACGACACCTGAAAGCAATATACATCTTTGCAGCTGTGATGCCATGGCCAATAATTACTTATAACTTCCCTCCCTGACCCTTGGGATCCATCTGTCAAAAATAGTCTTATACCAGAAGTGCTACTAACGTAGTATACAGTCAATTATAAACCAGGAAAGTAGCAACACACGCCTCCACTCTCCCGCACTCCCCTGCGTCCACTTACGCTCGAAGTTAGTCATTTCTGTGCTCTTTTTTTTTAACATCCCCCATCTGGAACATGCACATAGAAGATCACTAGCCCCCGTGTGGTATTGTAACAAAGGCAAGGGAGGGGTGGGGCGTTGAGTGTGACACAACCTGTGGCGATGGGTTGGTGGGGCGGTATTGATGACAGTGTGTTTGGACTGGACATTTCTGAGGGTTTTTTTGGTTTTCCTGTGTGATTTAATTTTAGGACAGCCGACATTGTCTTTATGTAGGGGGGGTTGGGGCAGGGATACAATGTCTTGAAGCCACTATACATTCATTGGGAAGGGTAGTATTATAGTGGATAATGTCCACTAATGTCTAATAAATTGATGCACACCCATTAAAAAGTCCCCTTGTAGGTTTCCGTGACCTTTTGAAAACCTTGTTTTGGTGCATGGAACTCCGCGGTAATTCTAATATGTCTTATAATGTAAATACAGTGTGGGGACTTTAGACCACTGATAAACGCACACTAAGTTTCACCATTTTACATCGACTGAAAGCAACAAGGCAAAGTAACACCAAAATGGCACAGTCAGGAAACATGTAAGACATTTCACATCGTTTTAAGGGTAAAAGTGTCAAGAAAGATAACCTAACACATAATACACCTGTAATGGTGTACATCGATTGACATGGCATGGGGCGCCCTCTGATGGAATTACTTTATTCTGTGAATGGGGTAAATTGACTCCTCATAAGTAAGGCCTACCTTTCCCTTCTCTGCTATTTTGACATCAAACTTGCTATTAAACAGCAACCCAACACATATTTTTCTGGACAGTTTCAGGTGACAGAATATTAACACATCTTCGTTTTTACTCTTCAGTTGATCTCGATTCCATTCAGGTCACCATGTCTTGTGGTCCCTATATTTACCAGATGATGCATTATTTCCCAGAGTAATATTTTCCTTGGTTAACTTTGCACATCTACTAGATAGATACTCATATAAATATTTTGTTTTATAATCTTTTGTTTACTCATCATAAGGATACGTCTAATACGCACATTTCTGTTCTGCAACGTCAGTTAGAGTTAATTGTATATAGTAGAAAACATTTAGGGCATTTCTTAACTGAGCCCCCACTGACTCAACTGTACAGAGGACACAGGGGAACCTATATCACATATACAAGTATATTACGAAAGACTGTCCAACATAGTCCACATAACCCCCATGTACACTATCCAAACTTCACAACCCTCAAATATGTATAATCTCTGGTGATGTTGTTACTATGTGTAAAGGAACTTCCTTTAAAGGGTATCTCCACCCGCCTAAATTAAATTATTAACTATGGCTGTCTCTCTTATCCCACCACCATTATATATTTGGAAAAAAATCACTGCAAATTCACTTAACAGACCTTCGATTCCCCTGTTGGATCCGCTCTCTGCTCTCTTTGAGATGGCAAAGAGCAAATAGGGGTGGGACTGGTAACCCAATCACAGAAAGATAATACATAATACACCATGTATGGTATATAGGATATCATACATGGCATGGGCGCCCCTCTATTGGGAATTACTTTTATTCAGGAATGGGTAAAGAGGGTGGACTGGCAACACAATCACAGTATGCGGCTGTCGGCTTTTCAGAGCACCCGCGGGGTATTGAAGTCTGTAAGTACTTGCAGGGATCTTCTCCAAATATCATACTTGGGCAGTTAGGGTTGTGGTGGGATAGACTACCCATAGTAAAAAGCAGTAAGGTTATCTTAACTCAATCACTTTTGATTCTGGAGGAAATCATGATTTTGCAATTACAGACAGATTTACGGGAAAGCCTGTCTCCAGAAGCAAATTATCATATTTCCCCATCCCTCCTCTTTACTACTGGATCTTTGTCTGCCTCCAGCACACTTTTGCAACAATTAATGAGAATCATCAAAGAAAAGAAAGAAGGGGGAGAAAGAAGAGGGAAGAGGGGTAGTGTGTACACGAGTATGTCCATGTGATGGCTTGCCGAACATCTATTGTCCAGTACACACAATAAGGCAAGGAATAGGAAGTGGGAGTATTTAGGGAACTCACTAACATTATGATCCTTTAATGACAAACAAGCACAGATAAATATGTGAGTATAGTTGACCCTTAGCCTCCAAGATGTGTTTCAAATGTATTGTGCATGAAGCCAACAACACCATCGCTACAGTACTATTATATTGCACACCCTGTATCAGTGAGTGACTATTTGGGCTGATGTTTATGATTATAATCGTAGCCACCTGGGAGGACTGTAAGTCAGAGGGAGTGCCTCCTAACTTTAGAAATATATATATATATACTGGAAATTTACAAGGGTTGATTGCACTCCACCTGCAATGCTCCTACAACCAGGGTGCTTACTCCGATAGGTAAATCCATGTGAAAACTGACTGAAACGTGTTGATGTGACTACAATAAACATTGTTTGGTTTTCTCTTAAAATCCAGTATGAGTGGTGGCCGTAATCCCTTAATATACTATAATATATTACCATTTCTTTATAAAAAAATAATGTTCTTTATAAATAAATTAACTATTTAATATAACTGTTGCACCATAATCCATTACCCATTTCTATTACATTCCATTATGTGTATTTATATGATATATATATATTATATATTTTTTTTTTTTGTTATGAATTTTTTATTTGCTCTCCGTGGTTCAACACACCTTCATAACTAAGCTAAAATTCTGTTTTTGTATGCTAAGTTATGACAGTCCCAACAAATCTGTATTTCTAGAGTCAATAATCTTTATCATCCTGGTCCCAGATGCGCTGATGTGCTACCGAAATGGTTTAACACTGCCTGTCATCTTAACATGGATGGCCGTAAAAGTTTGCCAATCATAACTTTAAGAGTTTAGTACTTTCAAAAACTTTTCCTACAAAGTTCCTTAAATGGATAAATTCACATACTGATAGCAAAAAATAAATTGGCATTATTATATATAGAGGGAAACACTCATCAGTAAGCAGTAGGGGGCTGGGGGGTTTCATGATCCACCATTAAAGGAAACCTTTTTGGCTTGTTAGATTAAAATAATTCCTTATACCATGCCAGTAGTTAAATGATATCATCTTATGAAATGGAGACCTGGGTTGGAGACACAGGTTACTTCTCATTGGTCTTTTATGTAACATTGACTCAAATCTTAGCAAAACAAAAAAACTTTTAAACTGACTTCTTCATTAGTTTTTCTAGGATATTGCCTTATGATACTTATGGCTGTCGTGTAACATGCCATGGGAGTCAAGAAAAAGAAAAAAAAATCGCAAAAAGTGGCGGTCCACATGAATACAAGCTGCTAAAAGCAGGAAATAGTATAACCTTTTTTAGCTCCACAACATCTTTACAGACTGCATCTAGAGATTTAGGGATAATGAAGTGTGCAAAGATAAGGCATAGGATTGTGGCATAGGAGAGTTATGCAAAATGGCATTTGATATGAAATTCCTGAACTATTCATTTATTATGGGTTGTATTAATGTTTAGGCTTACTTAGACTTATTATTAGTAAACCGAGGAGAATCATATCATACTATAACAGAGAAAGTAGCAGCATTTCTATACTGTATAAAAAAGGAGTTTGAATATTTAGGAAGTATATAAGGAGTATAGGAGACTACAAGAGCTGGTAAGTCTGACTAAATTTCAGAGAAAAAAAATTTCCTTTGTAAATAAATTTAACTATTTATATAACTGTTTGCACCCATAACCCAGTTTACCGTTTTTTTTACTTCATTACCATTTAGTAGACTTAAAATAAATGCTTTATTATCCAACTGAATATTGAGACTTGCAGACTATTTGCCGATGGGTTCTTTAAATGCTTTGAAATCTAAATACTGTAAAGAGATACAACAAACCCTTAACTATCAAACCGCGATTGAATGAAATACTATCCTTAGGCACAAAGAGAAAGCATTCCAGAACATTGGCAAAATTGGATCTACAGAACAGATGACTTGTGAAGAAAGTTAATCTGGAACTGCCTCAGAGTTCATTCATCAATGTTTCAACCTCTACTGCTTTATAAATCGTTAGTCGCTTTAGACACAGGAAGATCCTTTAAACATCTTTAACTAAGTAGCAGTGTATCTAATTATGGAGAAAACATCAATATTACAAACAAATGCTACAGTTAAACAGGTCTATCCTTTCTTCTTTGCTCTCTCTTCCATTGACGTTATTAGGCAATGAAAAGACCATAACTGTCTCATTTATCACCTAGGGGTTTTGTCTTCTGAATCTTTATTAAAATGAATGTCCTGATAATAAAGGAATTGCACACTGAACTCAAATCTAAAATGAGCTCAATCTCTCTCATCTCCCGCCCCTGCCAACTATCTGACTCTGTGAGGGCACGCATGCTCAGTAATCCCTATGAGGCAGCATTGGGAGAGGAAATTTCCCCACCATGCAATTCAATACCAACGTCACCATTCCACGACAGCAAAACATACAGAATGGTTTATGATAATAATGCACTTGATTGATAGCTATAGATGTTTCAGACTGGATATCTTAAAAACTAGGGGACCGATAAAAATAAAATAAATAAAATGGTACAGTATAGTTTGGAAGAATTATAGTTTTTATTTTAAAAACAAATTTCCCAGGGAACATATCATTTATTTGTAAATCAATTGTATTCCTTTAAATTGTACATTTTTTTCTACATACAGAAGCATTTAAAATGTTTTTATATGTTTTTTGTTTTTTTTCTTGCTGACCATACCAGATAAATAAAGAAGCTATCATCCTTATGTACTGTTGAAAATCATTTGGGTATAACAAAATAGCAGAAGTTTACCAGCAACTCACCAACACTGCTTACAATCTGTAGATTTTGCCTGAAAACCTTCATTAATTTGAAGAGTCATTTATATTGTCATTTCGCAAAGGAACGGGAGGAGATTGAATACATTTAATCATTCTGGAATATGAATTGTTAAAGAGGGGACAAGCATGTTTGTTTTAGAGAAAGTCAACCACTCAGTTTCTTCAGAATTATAAAAAAGTACATATAATTCACTATAAAATGTTCAAATGCCGAGACCAGGCAACCATTGAGTAAAACTGAAATTCTTGATTCATTAAACTTCTGATCTTCAAGAATGAACGGGATTCACGGGACTAATGTAAATATAACAAATTTGTAGAGCAACACCACTAGGTTGCAACACCCAAGTGTGGGTTGTATGTAGTTATTTGGGATGGCCGACCTCCTAAAGTTCTATAGTCCGAAATGAACCCATTAATGGGGGGGGGGGGAGTTCAGAAGAGTTCTTATAAAATACAGTGAAAATATCTGCTGTCCACTTAAAAGGGCAACTAAAAAGCCTCAAAACAATACAGAATCATAAGGCACTTTTTTTAATAAGAGATAACATGCTCCTTATTCTGTATTGTATTAGGGGTATTAGTTGCCCTTTAAATGGACAGTAATCTTAACAGTAAACCCCATTTCTTGGCACTCCCAGATGTTTGGAATCTAAAATCCCAGCATTCTTTAGTTGCGGAATTTTTTGTTTCCAACATCTGCAGTGACAAGGAATTTGGGGGTTACTGTATGGGATTACTTGCCTGGGCAGTCGTGTCCTGAGAAATTGGGACATACTGGTTTCTGTGGCATCACACCGATAATCCTATCACACACTAAGTTCATACACAAGGATCAAGGATCCTCCCCGCTCCTGGGCTTTTTTCAATCTTCATCGGCCAATCGCTTCCGCGTCTGCCCGCCTAACATCACTACTTGGTAGTGGGAAGTGAGACAGGCGCTGAGTATGACGCCAGCCTACAGATGCGGACGAGCGTAGCTGGAGTATTTCAAATACAGTTTAAGTGACTCGAGTACGAAGATGTTCAGTTTTCAGGCTATTTTTAAAGCCTAAAAACCTTTGGCTTATACTTTGAGTATATACGGTATTTTTTATTCCTGCACCTTAGTGCATAATATTCATGATAACATAGGAACTTCATGGTTGTGGACTAGAATTAAATACATTTATGGTAAAGTAAAGGCTCATTATCAAAAGGAAATCTCAGTTTCATAAGATATTTAGACTATAAACATTTTAACCAAAGCAAACTTTGATTTAGTTATGAATAATGATGAATCCTGGTCTCATAACAAAGCAGTTTCAAGTCAGAACTGCCAGTTTTCGAAATCTCCAACTTTAAATAGAAACTTTAGAAATGAAAGTTCCACAAAATCCATTAGACAATCGAAAATGCCATTTGAAATTAGAAAATTCCATTTGAAATTAGAAATTCCTTTGAAAATAAAAATTCCATTCAAAAATTTTGATCGATACTTTAATCAATTCATCTGCTGTTACCTGTTCATTCATCATTCACCATTGCAGTTTGCCTATCCAGTGTCTGTCTAATCAATTCATCTGCTGTTACCTGTTCATTCATCATTCACCATTGCAGTTTGTCTATCCAGTGTCTGTCTAATCAATTCATCTGCTGTTACCTGTTCATTCATCATTCACCATTGCAGTTTGTCTATCCAGTGTCTGTCTAATCAATTCATCTGCTGTTACCTGTTCATTCATCATTCACCATTGCAGTTTGTTCATCCAGTGTCTGTCTAATCAATTCATCTGCTGTTACCTGTTCAGTCATCATTCACCATTGCAGTTTGTCTATCCAGTGTCTGTTTAATCAATTCTTCTGCTGTTACCTGTTCATTCATTCATCATTCAACATTGCAGTTTGTCTATCCAGTGACTGTCTAATCAATTAATCTGCTGTTACTTGTTCAGACTCATCATTCACCATTGCAGTTTGTTTATCCAGTATCTGTGTTCGGTACATTGTGTGTCACTTAAAGGGGAACTACAGTGAAATAATCACCTTTAGGCTTTAAGGCTCAACATACTAAATGTAGTGTTTCTCTAGAGGTGAGTTTATCCCCAGTCCTAGACATGGCTATTAGATAAGTGTGATACCCAGTGGGTATTAAAATCACATATATTCACTGTTATTGATCTAATGTCCCTCTAAGTATGTGCATTATATAAAATACACTATGCACTTTGTTTCTAGTTTTT
This sequence comes from Hymenochirus boettgeri, assembly GCA_019447015.1. Lineage (NCBI taxonomy): Eukaryota > Metazoa > Chordata > Amphibia > Anura > Pipidae > Hymenochirus > Hymenochirus boettgeri. Next base: position 291,576,352 of record CM033474.1, read on the forward strand.
ATTTAACTTTAGTTGCCCTTTAAGGAAAGAAATTTAGAATAGTTGCCTAAACATAGTAGAGATGGACTTACACCCCAACATTGGTTTCATGACAGAACTTCAAATTCATGAAATTCAAACTGATTTTGTTTTAATATCATAATGTCCTGCATTACAATTACATGCCCAATAGCAGGGATAATTCAGCCAATCATGGATATTTTATCGAAGCATGTGCGAGAATGTAACGAGGAGTTAACACCCAGCAAAAATGCCAGTGCATGCTGAATTCTGTACTTCAAGTACAATGTGGAGGTAAGTAATTATTGCAAAGTTAGGGTTTGTGGGGGTGGAAAAGGTAATTATAAAGTTTTGTTTGAAGAGTTGACTTATCCTTTAAAATCAACCCCCCACCAGGAGAGGAGACTGATATTTTTTTGAAGGTCAATTACATGTAGTTAAACAGGGACAGAAACCCATATTGGTCCCCGTCTGCAGAAAGCAATGCATTGCCCAAAATTCCTCTGCTGTGTGAATATATAAGAGGTGACATTATCTTACTCATCTGATCAGTCATTCTTAGAACCTTCCGTAGTAACTTTAACCAATAGACATCTCTGAAACTGATAAACAGAGTTGAGCATCATTTGGATTTGGGTTCCGTAATCAGCGTATGTTTACCACTTTCTTTCCATTAATTACGTTTTTTTTTAAAGCCTTTATGAAAATGGAATTCAGAAGAGACGTTATAGAGGTCAGTGAAGATCAGGAGTGAAATTTCTACTTAATCCTTTTGTGAATAACATTTGCATAATGTGGCGGGAAGCAAATGTGTTTTATCCACATGCGGGAAATACTAAAAAAATACCAGAAGATAATTAATCTCTAATACTCGGCACAAACACCTTCATCCGGAGTTACCTGACAATTTAAATTAAATTATCTCGCTAATCATTCCTGTTTCCATGCGATTCGTTGAGTAAAATCAATTTCCGAGGCACGAACAGGTGTTATTTTCTGTTTATAATGAGCTAACAAGATATTGTGAATTTGGAACATTTCAGTCCTTCTAATAAAGTTTTTGATCGGCTTGACTGGATGTTTACTGGAACAGAGTCCTCTAGGTGGTAGGATAACCCAAAATAATGTAACCACTTACTTGTAAATTTAACTTTGTAGACTTCACAAGTGTCATTCATATTTCCATGGCAACCCTTTAATGACTGCCACTATATTTGGTAATTCATTTAAAAGATTCCATGAGCTGAGAGCAGAACCAGAGATTAGGCATATAAAATAATAGTAATCATCACCATCATCATCCTCAGGTGTGGTATGCTTAGTAAAGCGCTATTTTAGGGATCTCACTTTAGAACCAAATAAGCTAGCAGGAATTTGGCTGCAGAGAGACTATGGATTTCTGGGTAGTTTCCATGTGGCTTATTTGCAAAATGGCTACTAGTGACAGATCTTTAAGTGAACATGTGAATCCAATATCGCAAAAAGGAGCTTACCTTGCTATGATTCCGTGATGCAATACGTAATTATGTCCTACAGTATATTGAATCATTGGATCATGGCAAAGTAAGACACTTCTGCTTAAGCTCACTTTACGGGTCCATGCAATGGGCAAACATGCAAAGTTCAAAGTGCAAAACTTAGCTAATACGGTACTAAATCGGTACAGCTGGAAAAAGTGCCGCACCCTAAAATAAGTGTAAAACCCACGTTAACACGATTTTACATAAACATTACATATTTACACTAATTTAGTGATTAAATCCCCTTAATATAAATATTGCAATGCCGTCTCTAAACCAAGAATGGTCTCAGAGGAGCTACACAATCCTTGTCTCACTTCATCCCATAATTTATGTTTGTACACAGTGAGAGTCCGGACTGAGAATAGGGACTTTAATCAATAACTTTAACCAATGAAAACTTTTCTTTTGGTCATAGCCGACAGTGTATACAGTATGTATGATGTATAGCAATATCTTTTCTCTTAATATCCCTTCTAAAATCTTTCCTACTAATTGTCATCTTCTATATTTTAGATGTTTTATTCAAGCTCAGGTTGAAGGAGCTTTGGACATCTTTGTTGCAGCTGAAGATTCCACATCAGTGACCTTAAAAGAATGTCTGAGACTTTCAAACTTGTCTTTATTCCATTCAGTTGCATTTAATACGCTATTAGGAGAGCCATATTGTTAGCCCCTATAAACAAAAGCAACAGAGCATAACCGCACATGAAATAACTCGGAGGGGAAAAAAGTGTCAAAGGGAAGTAATGGTTCTAGTTTTGGCCGCAGTGCCCCTGAAATGTTTAGCACTACAGAGCTTGCAATTACAGATGCACTTCCCTGAGCAATGGACTGCATTAGGCTCGCGGACATTTTTAGTATTGAATCATTTATAAACCGGACAACATCACTGTTGCGGGTAATAGAGATTATCAATTTTGCTTTCGGCCTTATCTGACTTCCCTATTACTTAGAAACCGCTGCCTCGAACTGTGATCCAATTCTTTAGAATCTTTCCAGTGGAGCTCGGCTTCCTGTCCTGCAGCAAACAGCCCCCCCACTGGCCTGACCCACAAACCACGGCCTAAAATAAACGCGGCGACATTATCCCCTTCGCCAGAGCGCAGTGCTAGTTTATATTCATCGACTTATTTCCACCCTCTGAATGCTCCGAAAGTTTAGATTAGTCATTAAATCAGCTTTAACCTTCTTCGCAAAATTGTATTTTTATATTTTGTTAAACATCGTAATTGCTTTTACACAAAATGCATAATGTATCCCTTTCAAACGCGCATTGGAAAATGTTCTGCTAAAGCAAGTAAATGATGAGTTTGTTCTTTATAACACAGAGAGTAGAGATGTTGAGTTTCATTCCGATTTAGAATTTTCTAAATTTTCGGAAAGTTCGAAAGTTCGAGTTTCGATTTTCGAAAATTGTCTACTTTCGATTTTTGATAATTTCTTCTTTTTTGATTTTTTAAAAAAATCGAAATTCTAAAAATCCGGGTTCCGTGAAATTCGGGAGTTCCGAAAGTTTTGTCGGGACTGGGTTCTATTCAAACCCACATTACATCTCTACAGAGAAGAGAAATAATCTACATGAAAATATAACTAAATAATATTTAGTTAAATACTATTATATACCAATAAATGGAGTAGATGGGCATTCAAGGATCGGGAATAAGTAAAGCTAGGAACACACTGTACAGATTCTGAAAGAAACTGTCTGCCATCTTTCAAAGGATCTGCATACACACAGTCCCGGCGTTCGCCCTATGAACTCCATAGACGCGAGAACGCTCGGGACTGTGTTTCCTTAAGCTGCGTAGGATCTATAGGGACGTAGCGCGGGCCAATAGAAATTTTCGGCCTTGCGGCGACCCCGTGTCGTTCGGCGGCTGCGCGCTCGTTCGGTAAACAAACGTACACACATAACGATAAAGCTTTATCGTTACTGTGTGTACCCAGCTTTACATCCTCTAATGATTGGTCATAGAGAGAAAGACTGGATCGGATTCGAATCTCCTAATGGCTGCTTACAGGGTACTGGGCTTGGACCTTTAACTCATTCGAATGAATGAACTAAAACAGAAAGTATTTAACGTATGCTAATAGGGACATTAATGGGAAATATAATTCATCATTATGGGGCATATTTATATTTATTGATAAAGGAGCACACAGCTCTGAAAAATGTCACATTGAACACCTAATTAAAGTTTTACAGTTTCTCACTGTCTGGAACTCATCTGCAAATTTTGATTTCTTGAATGCACAATTATCACAAGGGACCTGCTACATGGGCACTTTCTAGGTTACCTTCCCAGTGTTTCATGCTCCTCTACTACATGGGCACTTTCTAGGTACCTTCCCAGTGTTTCATGCTCCTCTACTCCATGGGCACTTTCTAGGTACCTCCCAAGCTGTTTTATACTCTTCTACTACATGGGCACTTTCTAGGTACCTTCCCAGTGTTTTATGTCTTCTACTACATGGGCACTTTCTAGGTTACCTTACCAGGTTTTTTCTCTTCTATACAGGGCACTTCTAGGTTCCTTCCAGTGTTTCATGCTCCTCTAAATGGGCACTTTCTAGGTTACTTCCCAGTGTTTCATGCTCCTCTACTACATGGCACTTTCTAGGTTACCTTCCCATGTTTTATGCTCTTCTACTACATGGGCACTTTCTAGGTTACCTTTCCAGTGTTTATGTCCTTTACTACATGGGCACTTTCTAGGTTTACTTCCCAGTGTTCATGTCCTCTACTACATGGGCACTTTTAAGGTTACCTTCCCAGTGTTTCATGCTCCTCTACTACAATGGGCCACTTTCTAGGTTACCTTCCCAGTGTTTCATGCCTCTACTACATAATATAGCTGAGTTCACTTATCACTCAGGTTACCTTCCCAGTGTTTTATGCTCTCTCTACTACATGGGCTACTTGCTAGTGATTTTAGTCTCTACAGGTCTGTTACCTTCCTGCTCCCTCTACTACATGGGCACTTTCTAGGAGTACTTCCCAGGTTTCATGCTCTCTCACTACAGGGCACTTTCTAGGTTACCTTCCAGTGTTTCATGCTCTCTACTACAGGGCACTTTCTAGTTACCTTCCCAGATGTTTATACTTCTTCGACTACATGGGCACTTCTAGGTACTTCCAGGTTATGCTCTATAATGGGCCTTTCAGCATACTTCCCAGTGTTTCATGTGCTCTCTACTAATAGGCACTTTCTAGGTTACCTTCCAGTGTTCTTAAGTGCTCCTCTACTACATGGGCACTTTCTAGGTACCTTCCAGTGTTTTTATCTCTCTACTCATGGGCACTTTCTAGGTTACCTTCCCAGTGTGTTTATGCTCCTCTACTACATGGGCACTTCTAGTTCCTTCCCAGTGTTTTGAATCTCTATTACTAAATGGGCACTTTCTAGGTTACCTTCAGTGTTTTCATGCTCCTCTACTCATGGGCACTTTCTAGGTACTTCCAGTGTTCATGCTCCTCTACACATGGGCACTTCTAGGTTACCTTCCCAGTGTTTCATGGTCCTCTACTACATGGGCACTTTCTAGGTACCTTCCCAGTTTTTCATCTCTCTACTCATGGGCACTTTCTAGGTTACCTTCCAGTTTCATGCTTCTACTACATGGAGCCTTTCTAGGTTACCTTCCCAGGTTTCATGCTCCTCTACTATGGGCACTTTCTAGGTTACCTTCCCAGTGTTTTATGCTCTTCTACTACATGGGCACTTTCTAGGTTAACCTTCGTGTTCATGCTCCTCTACTACATGGGCCCTTTATAGGTACCTTCCCACGTGTTTCATGCTCCTCTACTACATGAGGCACTTCTAGGTTACTTTCCACGTGTTTCATGCTCTCTACTACATGGGCACTTTCTAGGTTCCCTTCCAGTGTTTTATGCTCTCTACTACATGGGCACTTTCTATTACCTTCCCAGTGTTTTATGCCTCCTCTACTTACATGGCACTTTTCTAGGTTACCTTCCCAGTGTTTTATCTCTCTACTACATGGGCACTTTCTAGGTTACTTCCCAGTGTTTATGCCTCTACTACATGGGCACTTTCTAGGTACCTTCCCAGTGTTTCATGCTCCTTATACATGGGCACTTTCTAGGTACCTTCCCAGTGTTTCATGCTCCTCTACTACATGGCACTTTCTAGGTTACCTTCAGGTGTTCATGCTTCTACTACATGGGCACTTTCTAGGTTACCTTCCCAGTGTTTCATGCTCCTCTACTATGGGCACTTTCTAGGTACCTTCCCAGTGTTTCATGATCCTCTACTACATAGGAACTTTCTAGGTTAGTTTCCTGATGTTTCATGCTCCTCTACTATGTGGGCACTTTCTAGGTTACCTTCCCAGTGTTTCATGCTCCTCTACTATGTGGGCACTTTCTAGGTTACCTTCCCGGTGTTTCATGCTCCTCTACTATGTGGGCACTTTCTAGGTTACTGCCTTAGCTGTTCAAGCTCCTGTTTCTGGGTTAAATTCTCAGTGTTTTATGCTCCTGAACCCGTGGGTTACTTACCCAGATGTTATAACTTCTGTACCGTGTGGTGCTTTTTGCATGTTACCTGGTCAGTTGTTTCTGCAGGTATTCAGGTTGGATATCTAGCTGTAGGCGTTCAGTGTAGAGTATTTCCTAGGTTTGCATATCATATTGATAACTCTGCTAATATGCCTAATAATAGTGCCTCTACTACATGGGCACTTTCTAGGTTACCTTCCCAGTGTTTCATGCTCCTCTACTTCATGGGCACTTTCTAGGTTACCTTCCCAGTGTTTTATGCTCCTCTACTTCATGGGCACTTTCTAGGTACCTTCCCAGTGTTTCATGCTCCTCTACTACATGGGCACTTTCTAGGTACCTTCCCAGTAAAAAAAAAATCCTCAGTGGACATATATGATATTTTTAATATATACTTATATAGATCAGGCCTTCACAGTACAGAATGTAGAGGCCTCTTAACGTCTTAATATCATAAAACTATTATGGAAAAGTCAGTTATTTTCGGTCCAAAAATGCCCATCAACAAGTTAATGAACATGTGAATCTGGAATTACGTTCTCTGAATGGTCAATTTTTTGTTAGAATTATTTTACTAGTATGGACCCCTGGATTTTGGGTAAAGGCGGTAAACCTTACGATTGATGAAAAGGGAGAAGAATACATGACAAAAATCCCACTGGTTATAACATCTCATTAATCAAGTCTGAAGAGACAATTACATCCACCCCATTCCCTGTGATAAATTGATTCCTCCCTGATACAAGAAAATCGAATGAAAAGGCAAAAAACCTATCGGATCTCTAATAACACGAGGTCGCTTGAATAATGTATCATACGCTGACTCATATACTATAGATGTTTAATTGCTGTCTAGAAAGATAACTTTATAGATGAAGGAAAATGCGTTAAGGGCCAAATAGTGTTTAATATTCTACTTCGGTTGGCAAAGCTTGAATTATATTTGTTAAAATCAATTAAGATTAATTTGTGAAAAGTCATTTACAAATGCTAGGGCTGAGATTACATATCATTAACATTCAACCAGTGAGGTTCAGACGTTGAAAGAATGTTTAATTCATCTTAAATTAAAAGTTCATGAGCAGTTCTGATTACATCGTGAACGCTTTATTAACCAGAACAAAATGCCGAAACAAATAATGAATGTCCATAATTATGGGAACATAATTAAAGGAATTTAGAAATTGTGGATTATTTTGTCATTGTCTGAGATTTTCCATTCACAAAAACTGTGTTTCATGACTGTAATGAACGAAACTGGCCAATGTGTTCTGACAGAGTTGCGTGAAATTATCGATCAAACTTTTGAATGGAATTTTTTATTTTCAAATGGAATTTTACTGTCAAAGGAATTTCTAATTTAAAATGGAAGTTTCGATTGTCTAATGGCATTTTGGAACTTTCATTTGAAATTTCTATTTAAAGTGAGAGATTCGAAAACTGGCAGTTCTGACTGAAACTGCCTTTGGTATGAGACAGGATCAATTATTTCATAACTAAATAAAAGTTTTTCTGTTAAAATGTTACAAAGGGCCTCTAAATACTTTATGAAATGAGATTTCCATTTTGATAATGAGACTTTACTTTTACCATAAATGTATTTAATTCCTACGTCCACAACCAATGAAGATTTCCTATGTTATCATGAATATTATGCACTAAGGTGAGGAACAGGACAGTTATATACTAAGTATCAGCCAAGGTTTTCAGGGCTTAAAATAGCCTTGAAAACTGAACATTTCTTGTACTGAGTCACTAAAGTCTTTGAAATACTCCAGCTACCGCTCGCTCCGGACATCTGTAGGATGGCGTATTACTAGCGCCTGTCTCACTGCCCCAGTACAAAAGTAGTGATGTAGGCGGGCAGTGCGGAGCGAGTGGCCGGATTGAAGATGAAAAAAGCCCAGGAGCTGGGAGGTATCATTGATCCTTGATTGGACTTAGTGTGTGATAGGATTATCGGTGGTGCTGCCACGAAACCAGTATGTCCAATTTCTTCAGTACACGACTGCCACAGGCAAGTATCCCCTACAGTAACCCCCAATCCTTGTATGAGATGTGGAAACAAAAAACTTCCTGCACTAAAGAAATGCGGGATTGATAGATCCAAACATTGGGGCCAAGAAATGGGGTTTACTGTATATCCAGTTACTGTCCATTTAAAGGGCAACTAATACCCCTAAGAAAATCCAGGGGAATCAGGGCATGTTATCTCTTATTAAAAAAGATTGCCTTTGAATTCTGTTGTTTTGAGGCTTTAGTTGCCCCTTTTAATGGACAGCAAGAATTTTCACTGTATTATAAGAACTTTTGAAATCCCCCCCCCCCATTAATGGGGCATTTTCGGACTATAGAACTTCGTAAGGTAGGCCATCCCTAATAACTACATACAAACCCCCACACTTGGGTGTTGCAACCTAGGTGTGTTGCTCTACAAATGGTTAGCTTACATTAGTCACGTAACGTTCATTTCTTGTGAAGATCAGAAGTTAATGAATCAGATTTCAGTTTTATCACTGGTGCCCGTTCTGGCATTTGAACAATTTTATTTAGTGGAAATTAATAAGTACTTTTATTATAATTTGAAGAAACTGAGTTGGTTGACTTTTCTCTCAAACAACATGGCTTGTCCCTCTTTAAACCAATAATATTCCAAGAATGATAATGTATTCAGCTCCTCTCCGGTTCCTTTGCGGAAATGACAATAATAAATGACTCTTCAAATTAAGGAAGGTTTCAGGGCAAAAATCACAGATGTAAGCAGTGTTGGTTGAGTTGGCTGGGAAACTTCTGCTTATTTTGTTATACCCAAATGATTAAACAGTACATAAGGATGATAGTTCTTGTATTATCTTTATGTCTGCAAGAAAAAAACAAAAAATATAAAAAACATTTTAATGTTCTGTAGGTAGAAAAAACATGTACAATTTAAAGGAATTACAATTGATTACAGAATTTAAATGATATGTTCCCTGGGAAATTTGTTTTTAAAATAAAAACTATAATTCTTCCAACTATTACTGTACCATTTTATTTTATTTGATTTTTATCGAGTCCCATATTTTTTTAAGATATCCAGTCTGAAACATCTTAGTTAGCTATCATCAAGTGCCTATTTCATAAACCCTTCTGTATAGTTTTGCTGTCGTTGGAATGGTGAACATTGGTATTGACTTGCTGGTGGGGAAATTTCTCTCCATGCTGCACTCCTAGGGGATTACTGAGCATAGTTGCCCTCCAGAGCGTCAGATGTTTGGCAGGGGGCGGGAGATTGAGCTCATACTTTAGATTTGAGGTCAGTGTGCAGTCCTTTTATTATCAGGACATCATTTTAATAAAGATTAAGAAGACAAACCCCTGAGATGATTAAAATGAGGACAGTTATGGTCTTTCATTGCCTAATAACTTCAATGGAAGAGGAGCAAAGAGAAAGGGAGACCGTTTCACGGTAGCATTTGTTTGTATATTGATGTTTCTCCATAATTAGATACACGCTACTAGTTAAAGATGTTTAAGATGTCATCGTGTCCTAAGCGGGACTAACCGATAAAGCAGAGAGGTGAACATTGATGAAGGTACTTCTTGAGGCAGTTCAGATTAACTTTCTTCACAAGTCATCTGTTCTGTAGATACCCCCCCCATTTTGCCAGATGTTCTGGAATGCTTTCTCTTTGTGTCTAAGGATAGTATTTTCATTCAATCGAGGTGATAGTTAAGGGTTCGTAATCCTCTTTACAGTATTTAGATTTCAAAGCATTTAAAGAACCAATCGAAATGTCCTGCAAGTATCAATATTCAGTTGATAATAAAGCATTTATTTTTAAGTCTAATAAATGGTAGTAAGTAAAAAACGGTAACTGGGTATGGGTGCAACAGTTAGTATAACTAGTTAAATTTTATTTACAAAGGAATAATTTTTCTTTCTCTGAAATTGTGTAGAATTACCAGCTTTGTAGTTCTATATCCTTTAGATAATCATAATATGCAAACTCCTTTTATACAGATAGAATGCTGCTACGTTTCTCTGTTATATTGTATGATATGATTCTCCTCGGTTTACTAATAATAAGTCTAAGTAAGCTAAACAGTAATCATAAACCATATAAGAATAGTTAGGAATTTTCATTACAAATGCCATTTTTGCATAAATATCTATGCACAAAATCCTTGCCTTATCTTTGCACACCTCATTACCCTAAATCTCTAGATGCAGTCGTAAGATGTTGTGAGCCTAAAAAAGGTATACTATTTCCTGCTCTTTAGCGCTTGTATCATGTGACCGCACTTTTTGCGATTTTTTTGTGTTTTCTTTGACTCCCATGGCATGTTACACGACAGCCATAAGTATCATAGGCAATATCCTAGAACTAATGAAGAATGTTCAGTTTAAAGTTTTTTTGTTTGCTAAGATTGAGTCAATGTTACATAAAGACCAATGAGAAGAACTTGGTCTCCAACCCAGGGTCTCCATTTCATAAGATGATATTCATTTAACTACTGGATGGTATAAGGAATTATTTGAATTAACAGCCAAAAAAGGTTTCCTTTTAATGGGGGATTCATGAAAACAGTTATCTGCTTTAATGATGAGTGATTCCCTCATATATATAATAATACAATTTATTTCTTTGCTTCAGATGTGAATTTTAATTTAAGGAACTTGATAGGAAACAGTTTTTTGACGTACTAAAACCTCTTAAAGTTTAATGATTGGCAAACTTCTTAGGCCATCCAGTTGTAAGATGACAGGCAATGGTAAACCATTTTAGCCAACATCAGAATTCTGGAACCAGATGATAAGATGTAGTTGACCTATGAAATACAGATTGTTGGACTGTCATAACTTTAGCATCAAAAACAGATTTTAGCTTAGTTATGTAAAGTTTGTTTAACCACAGGAGAGCAAATAAAAATATTCATAACTAAAAAAAAAAATAGATATATATAGTATATATATATAAAACACTAAATGGTAATGTAATAGAAATGGTAATTGGATTTAGGGTGCAACAGTTATATAAATAGTTAATTTTATTCTATAAAGGAATATTTTTTTTATAAAGAAATGTAATATATTATAGATATAAAGGGAAAGGACCACCTCTACTGGATTTTCAAGAAAACAAACAATCGTTTATTGTAAGTCACATCAAAACGTTTCAGTCCAGTTAACATGTATGTACCTATTCCGAGTAAGAACCCTGCGTTGTCGGGCATTGGGTGGAGGCAATCAAACCCTTTAAATCTTCCAGTATATATATATTATATTTCTAAGTTGCAGGCACTCACCTCTGCTAACAGTCCTTCCCAGGTGCTACTGATTAATCATACACATCGCCAAAATAGTCATCAATGCATACCTGGGTGTCAATCTGAAGAGTACCTGTAGAATGTTGTTTTTGTTCATTTGCACAATACATTTTTGAACAACATATGGAGCTTAAAGGGTCCTATACTCAAATATTTATCTGGGCTTGTTTTGTCATTAAATCCATATGTTTAGTGAGTTCACCTAAATACTCCCATCTCCCCTTAGTCATTGCCTCTTGTGGTATGCGACATTATATGTCTGCCAAAGCCTCACATGGACACTAATATGTGTACACATCTCACCCTCTCTCCCTCTTCTTGCTCCCCTTCTTTCTTTCTTGATGATTCTCTTAATTTTGAAAAAAGGGGCTGGCAGGCAGACAAAGATCCTAGTAAGCGGTCAGGATGGGAAAATATATAAATTCTGCTTCTGGAGTGACAGGTCTTTCCATGTAATGTGTAATTGCAAATAATGATTTCTAGATCAAATGATGAGTTAAGATACTTTACTGTTTCCTATGGGTAGGTCTATCCCACCCAAACACCCTAACGCCAAGTTATATTTGGAAGAAGATCCTGCCAAGACTTACAGACCTTCAATACCCCGGTGCTCTGCAAAAAGCCCGACAGTCCGCATCTGTGATTGGTGTGGCAGTCCCACCCTCTTTTACCATTCCTGAAGAAAAGTACTCACAGGGAGGGCGCCCATGCCATGTCATATCCTATATACCAACATGTGTATAATGTATTATCTTTCTGTCGATTGGGGGTACCAGTCCCACCCCTATTTGCTCTTTCCATCTCCAACGAGAGCAGACGAAGCGGATCCAACAGGGGACGAGGTCTGTAAGTACTTTGCAGTGATTTTTTTTCAAATATAATTGGGTGGTGGGATAAGAGAGATAGCCATGTTAATAATTGAATTTAGGGGTGGGATACCCTTTAAAGGGAAGTTCCTTTAATAAATATAACAACATCACCAGAGAGTTAAATATAGGGTGTGAAGTTTGGATTAGGTGACTGGGGGTATGTGGATATGTTGGACAGTTCTTTCTTAATATTACTTGTCTATTGTTGCTATCTGTTCCCCTGTGTCCCGTTACAGTGTATCAGTTTGGGAATCAGTTAAGAAAAGCCCTAAATGTTATCCAATACAATAACTCTAAAGCTGTTGCAGAACAGAATGTGCTTTAGATATCTTATGATGGAGTAAAACAAAGATTAAAACAAAATATTATTATATGATGTTCATCTATATCAGTAGATTGCCACAGGTAACCAAGGCATAATTACTCGGAAATAATGCATTATCTGAGTAAATATAGACCTACAAGGGACATGGTGACCTGAATGAATCGGAGATCACTGAAAGAGTAAACGAGATGGATATCTGTTCACCTGAACCTGTCAGAAAAATGTGTTGGTGGCTTGTAATAGCAAAGTTTGCATGTCAAAATAGGCAGAGAAGGGAAGGTAGTGAGTACTTAAATGAGTGCGTAATTTACACATTCCAGAAAAAAGTAATTCATAAGAGGGCGCCCAATGCCCATGTCATATAATGGACAACCATACATGTGTATTAGTATTAGGTATCTTTGACACTTTTGACCCTAAAACGATGAAATGTCTTACTTTTCCGACTTTGCCATTTTGGTTTACTTGCATTTTGTTGCTTCATGTTCGATGTAAAATGAGTGCAAATTAGTGTTGCGTTTATATAGCTGGATAATGTATCCCCAACTGTAAATTATAAGAATATTAGAAGTTACCTCGGAGTCCAGACCAAAGACCCAAGTGTTTCAAAAAGGTCACGGAACTCCAAGTACTTTTAATTGCATAATTTTACTAGGGACATTAGTGGACATTATCCACTATAATCTACCCCTTTCTCCAAATGAAGTTATGTGGCTTCAGACATTGTATCCTGCCACACCCCCCCCTACTAAAGACATGTGCTTGGTCTAAATTAAAATCACACCAGGAAACCAAAAACCTCAGAAATGTCCAGTATAAACACAAGGTCACAATACCTCAACCAACCCATCGCACCGGTTGTCCAATCAACGCACCAAACCCCCTCCCATGCCTTTGTCACACTACACACTGGGGCAGTGATATTCTATGTGCATTCCAGATGGGGATGTTAAGAAGAGCAGTAAATGACTAACTCGAGCCGTCAGTGTCCGCAGGGAGAGTGGAGGCTGTGGTTGTACTTCTTGTTATAATTGACTAGTTACTACGTAGTAGGGGCCACTCTGGTTTATAAGGACTATTTTTACAGATGGGATCCAAAGGTCCATGGGAGGGAAGTTATAAGTAATTTTGGACCATGGCATCACAGCTGCAAGATGTAATGCTTCAGGATGTTCGTATAGATAGCATAACCAGTGTTAGCAAATAAATATAAATGAAAATAGTAGGGCATGGCCGACTATGTAATTCAGTCATAGAGATATATGGATACCTTTCAACTACAATAAACCAAGGGCACAGGGCTCTGATGGAAAATGGTTCATGATCCATTATAATTCACACACAAGGTGTATGTTAACCCCCCCCCCCCCCCCCCCCCCCCTAGTAAGAACAAAGAAATAAATACAGTTGAAGCAATTAATATCTGTGTTGGCAAAATGCTCCCTATCTTACACTGCTCTATAATCATACACCGCTCTATAATCATACACTGCTCTATATCATACCACTGCATCATAATCCGATACACACTCCTTCATATTTACACTGCTCATTTCATCATAAAAGCTCTATAATCACACACAGTCTGTAATCATACACTGACTCTATAATCGTACACCACTCCTGCATATTACACTGCTCTTTCTCTACACAGCTCTATAATCATACACAGCTCTATAATATACAATGCTCCCTAAGTATACACTGCTCTATAATCATACCACTGCTCTATAATCATACACTGCTCTATAATCATACCTGCTCTTAATCATACCCTGCTATAAACAATTACCCGGCTATATAAATCATACCACTGCTCTATAATCATAACCACTGCTCTAAATAATTCACTGACTCATTCATAATACACTGCTCTATAATAATACACTGCTGCTTAATATTCCAATGGGCTCTTCATCATACACTGCTCTATAATCATAACTGACTCCTTCATCATACATGCTCCGTCATAATACACTGCTATATACTCATACAATGTCCTTATCATAAACTGCTCCTTCATTATAACTGATCCTTAATCATACACTGCTTATAATCATAACACTGCTCTATAATCATACACGCTACATAATATACACTGCCTCTATCATACGCGCTCTCTAATCATCAATGATGTAAACAGGTCTATGTAAAAATCTATGTCACAATCTATGTACCAGCTATGTAACAATTATGTAAAAAACTAGGTAAGTCTATGTAACAATCAATGTAACGTTTATGTAACATCTATTGTAACAAAACGATAGAACAGTCATGTAACAGTCTATGATAAATTTATGTAACAAACTATATAACAGTCTATGTACCATTCTAGCCAACAAACTATATAAAACAGTTATGTAACAGTCTATGTACATCTCATGTAAAGTCATATGTAACAATCTATGTAACAAACTATATAACAGTTATGAAAACATTCTATGTAACAAACTATATAAACAGTTATGTAACAGTCTATGGAACAAACAAGATAACAGTATATGTAAGTCTATGTAACCAACTATATAACAGTCTAGGTAACAATCTTGTAATAGTCTATGTAACAAACTATATAACAGTCATGAAACATTCTAGAACCAAAACTATAGAACAGTCTATGTTAACAGTCTAGGTAACAAACAATATAACCGTATATGTAAGTCTATGTAACAAATATATAACCAGTCTATGTAACCATCTATGTAACAAACTATATTACAGTCTATGTAAACAGTCATGTAACAATCTCTGTACCAGTCTATGTAACAAAATATATAACAGTCATGTAACAGTCTATGTAACTTTATATGCTAACAAACTATGTAACAGTCTATGTAACAGTCTATGTAACATCTATGTAAACAGTCTACGTAACAATCTATGTAACAGGTCTTTGTAACAAACTATGTAAAGTCTATGTAACAAACTATAGAACAACATATGTAACAACATATGTAACAGTCTATGTTACAAATCTATGTAACAATCTATGTAACAGTCTTTGGTAACAAACTATATAAACAGTCTATGTAAACAGTATAGGTAACAATATATGGAAAAGAGCTATGGACCAGTCTATGTAACAGTCTAGGTAACAATCTACTGTAAACGTCTTTGTAAAACAACTATATAAACAGTATATGCAACCAGTAATGTAAACAACTGTGTAACAATCTTATGCAAACAGTCTTACGAAACAATCTATTTAACAATCTGTCACAGTTTTGTAACAAAACTATGGGACAGTCTATGTAACCAAACTATATAACAAATATATGTACAAATTATGAAACAGTCTTTGTAACAAATATGTAACAGTCTAGTAACAAATATATAACAATATATGTAACAAATATGTAACACAGTCTATGTTACAACTAATGTAACAATCTATGTAACAGTCTTGTAACAAAACTAATAAAAGGCTATGTAACAGGTCTATGTGAACATATATGTAAAAGTCGATTGTAAAAGTCTAGGTAACAGTCTATGTAACAATCTATATAACAGTCTTGTAAAAAAATATATAACAGTAGATTAAAGTCTAGCTAAACAATCTATGTCAACAATCTATGGCAAACAACAGTCTATTTAACAGTCTATGTAAACAATCTAGGTAACAGTCTATGTAAACAGTCTATGTCACAGTCTATGTAACAATATATGTAACAGTCTTTGTAAAAAAAAAATATAACAGTTATAGTAACAGTCTATGTACAATCTATGTACAATCTATGTCAACAGTCTACTTAACAATCTATTTAAACAATCTATGTAACAGTATTACGTAACAAAACTATATAACAGTTATGGAGGTAGGGAGAGTAAAACACCAGACTGCACTGAGCAGACAGAAAGGGGGATTCAGGCACCAGGAACCCTCCCCCACCCCCTAAACATGCCTGCTCATGTAGCTATTCTAAAATGAGAATTTAACAAGAGAGTACTAAAAAATATGGGTTTAAGTTTTTATAAGAAGTATGTGTTTAAATTACAGCCACCATATACACTAAGGAAATCAGGGATCCTGGGTAAATCCATTAGCCATGGGAGCCCAACAAGAAAACGCCCACAACTTCAAATAGGCTCCAACAGCCATTAAATAAGCTAAAACTTGAGCATTTCAACATGGAATTTACAACAATTACCTTATATTCATAGCCTCTGCACAATACTTTCGGTTCTTTCCTAAAACGCAGAAAAATAAAAACTAAATTAAAGTTTTCAATTGAATTCACTACATGGGTTTATGGCAACATAATCAAGTTTCCCAATTTGTAAGACATTTCCCTTAATTACAAATCTGAATTCACAAAAGATCATTTTTGGCACCATGAACTTTATTAGTTTTACCACAAGGATTGACCAAGTCATTGCAAAAACAACTTTTCCAATGGAAAACAATGTGATCGTATAGTTATGCTCGTAACCAAACAACAATCAGTACAAGCATTAAAGTGCTTCTAATTAATATTACTCCGGGCAGAAAAACGCTGTGATAAGATTCATTAATTAATGAAAATAGGCCAAGAAATTTTAACGTTTCAGATGATTTTCAGGTTCTGGGGCACTAATATAAAGTTAATTTTATTAAGGATTGTTGAAAAGTGCACTGACAAGTGGTTCATTTACAATAGTCGCATCAATTAAAACTTTGACTTTTGATGATGTTGCAGTTTTTGGTATAGAGCCAGGAAAGGACATGAATTCTCAATATAAAAAGTTGATGTACCGTATCTGAAGAGCCAAGTATTAAGGTGCATATAAAGACTAATAAATAAACAAGCCAAATGTTTTTATGTCACAGTGGGTTTCTAAACTATAAAAGGCCAATACAGAATTCATTCAAAGTACGTATATACTCGAAGTAAACAACTGACCCGAGTATAAACCGAGGTACCCAATTTCACCTAAAAAATCTAATAAAGTTGTTTGACTCGAGATATAAAACGAGGGTAGACTTGGCATTCAAGAGGTTTGGAAAACTACAAACTCCACGCTAATAAAGCATGCTGGCGAGTTGTAGTTTCCCCAAACATCTTGAATGCCCCCCTCACTGGCATTCAAGATGTTGTGGAAAACTACACTCCAGCATGCTTTATAGCTGGCGTTGTAGTTTCCAAACATCTGAATGCCAAGTGAGGGGGCATTCAAGATGTTCTGAAACTACAACTAATAAAGCTAATAAAGCATGCTGGGAGTTGTAGTTTCCAAAAAATCTTGAAGCCACCTCCAACCCAGTTAAGTGTGTACCTGGGGGGCTCTCTTTCATCCGGATCTGTGGGCTCTTCCTCCATCCAAGGGCTTTCCTAGGACTGGTGTGGTAAGTTACTCTCCAGTTCCTCTCCAGCAGCAGCATCATCTCCATTCCTGGTCAGCAGGTCTCTCCCCATTCCGGCAGCGCCGATCAGTCCATGTAATGGCGCGCCATTAGTGAGTCAAGCCGGAGCGCCAGACATGGATGATCGTGAGGCTCAGGAATGGATGGAGAGGACGCTGCTTGCCGGTAATGGAGAGGATGCTGATTTCTCAAAGGGATGAGTCGACTCGAGTATAAAACTGAGTCCGAGTTTTAGGATGATTATCAGCCTGAAAACTCGATTTATACTCGAGTATACAGTATTGGTTTGCGGGCATCTAAACTTATTTATATTAAACCAGGAAACACTGAAAAAAACATATCAAGATACAGAAGGAAGAAGAAAGAAGAAGGAAGGAAGAAGAAAAGAAGAAGGAAGGAAGAAGAAAGAAGAAGGAAGGAAGAAGAAGGAGAAGAAGAAGAAGAAGGAGAAGAAGAAGAAGAAGGAGAAGAGAAGAAGAAGAAGAAGGAGGAGAAGGAGAATATTAATTCAAAAACGATTAACCATTCCCCCAAATAATTATAATCTAAAGACCTATTGCCAGGATATGTCTAGATTTCTAGGGTTTTGACACCTGAGACAAACTTTGCAAAGGAGCGGCCTATTAGTAATATGTCGGGATGCTGAGGTGGCTGTGCTTTCAGACTCAGAGCTCCTGGAATTTTGACCATATTTCTCAAGTGATCGGTGAGCAACAAAATACCCAAGAAGCACTGTTAAACATAAAAATACACGGATAATCAAGGTTGCTTACCAATTGTATAGTAGCCTTTTGACCAGTCACCTGCAATTAGTAATTTTGGTATTAATGAGAAATTCCAAGCAAGTAACTGATTGTTAGCCTTGGACATAATACATACAGTCTGGGTCATTGGAGTTACAGTGATAACGATTTAAAAAAAAAAACAATTGGGGAGAATGTAATATTCACAGAAAAAAAACTACCGTAAATGTTAATGCTAATGTTTGTCGACATGTCAGGAGACAGTTCCCGTTTCCGGGCGCACGGTAAGCTGGGTGCTCTTGTGCACCGTGCCTTGTTGGCCTCTTCCCGATACAGGTGGGCGTGGAATAATGATGTAATTAGTCTTACTTAAGCCCCCCTGCGTTCAGCTCGTGCTGCCACTCAGGGGGTATAAATCTTCCTAAGCCGTTTTGTGTTGAGATCTTAGACTGTTTGTTCTGCTTTGTCATTCACATTTGACAGTTGTTCATCCAGTGTCTGTGTAATCATACTCATCTACTGTACCTTTCATTATCATCCACCATTGAAGTTGTATATAAAGAGTCGTGTAATCAATTCATTCTGCATGTTACCTGTTCATTCATCAGTTCACATTGAAGTTGTCTATCCAATGTCTGTTAATTAATTCATTGCTGTTACCTGTTCATTCATCTTCACCATTGCAGTTTGTTAATCCAGTGCCGTGTAATCAATTCATCTGCTGTACCTGTTCATTCATAATTCACCATTGAGTTTTGCTATCAGTGTCCTGTCTAATTCAATTCATTCTGCTGTTACGTTCATCATCATTCACCATAGCAGTTGTTCATCCAGTGCCTGTGTAATCAATTCATCTGCTGTTACATGTTCATTCATCTCACCATGAGTTTGCCTATCCAGGGTCTCCCGTCTATTCAATTCATCTGCGTTACCTGTTCATTCATCATCCCATTGCAGTTTGTTCACCAGGTAGTCCTAATACAATTCATCTGCTGTTACCTGTTCAGTCATCATTCACCATTGCAGTTGTTACAGTGTCTGTAATCAAGTTTCTGCTGGTAACTGTTCATTCATTCATCATTCACATTTGCAGGTTGTCTATCCGTGACTGCTAATCAATTAATCTGCTGTACTTGTTCGACTCATCATTCACCATTGCAGGTGGTTTATCAATATCTTTCGGTAATTGTGTGTCACTTAAAGGGGAACTAAAGTGAATAATCACCTTAGGCTTTAAGGCTTCAACATACTAAATGTAGTGTTTCTCTAGAGGTGAGTTTTTCCCCAGTCCCTAGACATGGCTATTAGGATAGTGTGCTACCCAAGTGGGTATTAAAATCACTATATTCACTGTTATTGATTCTAATGTCCATCTAAGTATGTGCATTATATAAAATACACTATGCACTTTGTTGTTCTAGTTTTTATTTAACTTTAGTTGCCCTTTACGGAAACAATTTAGAATAGTTGCCTAAACATGTAGAGATGGACTTACACCCCAACATTGGTTCATGACAGAACTTTCAAATTCATGACATTCACCTTTGATTTTGTTTT
Organism: Hymenochirus boettgeri; assembly: GCA_019447015.1. NCBI lineage: Eukaryota > Metazoa > Chordata > Amphibia > Anura > Pipidae > Hymenochirus > Hymenochirus boettgeri. The sequence goes on from CM033474.1 coordinate 291,596,542, forward strand.
AATCTCATAGTGTCCTGCATTACAATTACAGCACAATAGCAGGGATACTTCCGGCCAATCATGGATATTTTATCGAGCAGTGCGAGAATGTAACGAGGAGTTAACCCCAGCAAAAATGCCAGGCATGCTGAATTCTGTATCAAGTACCATGTGGAGGTAAGTAAATTATGCAAAGTTAGGCGTTTGTGGGGGTGGAAAGGTATTATAAAGTTTGTTTGAAGAGTTGCATGATCCTTTAAAATCAACCCCCCACCAGGAGAGGAGACTGATATTTTTTTGAAGGTCAATTACATGTGTAAAACAGGCGGACGAAAACCCATATGGTCCCCGTTCTGAGAAAGCATGCATTGCCCAAAATTCTCTGCTGTGTGAATATATACGAGTGACATTATCTTACGATCTGATCAGCATTCTTAGAACCTTCCGTAGTAACTTTAACCAATTAAGACATCTCTGAACTGCTAAACAGAGTTTGCGCATATTTGGATTTGACGGTCAGGTAGTATCAGGCGTCACACGTGTTATAGAGCCCCGTTGTCCATCTGGTACACTCATGTAATGTACGATTATTGTTTTAAGCACTTTAGCAAACTGAGAGTAGACAGAGAAGTGTAAAAGATGGTGTATCACAGTAGATAGCTCGTAGAGGATGACATATTACCTTAATTTGGGGCGTTTTGTGTACTACATCATTTCCAGCCATAGATTGTGAGCCGGGAGCCCCAATGTGTTCTTATCCCCCGTGCGGAGTGATACCCCGCTACAAAAACATTATGAAGCTGCGTAAGAGTTAATACATCATGGTGATACTTACTTTTTTGTGCCACCAACTTACACAATATACTCAGCTTAAGTCATCCCCTGGGTTACCACCACAGACACAGTACTAAATATACAACTCTGGTATCTTAGCTGCTATAACTACTACTGTGACAACTGAGTTATCGTAGGCAGCCGGCGCTCCAACTGTCACGACACGATCGTGTAGGCATTCTCTCCCCCCCCACTCGACAAATGCGCAAGATTCACAGGAGCATGATTAGCGAGATTACACTCATTTAACCGAATTGTACCCGTGTATTTGTCGTCATCTGTTTATAATGCAGTCGTTCAACGTGCTATCTGTGAATTTGTGGATCATACATTTCACAGTCCTTCGAATAAAGGTTTGATCGGCCTTGCCGGCATTTTACTGGAACAGAGTCCTCTACTTCCGGTCGGTAGGATAAACCCAAATAATGTAACACACTTACGTCCGTAAATTTAACTTTGTAGACTTCACAAGTGTCATTTAATATTCCATGGCAACCCTTTAATGACTGCACTAATATTTGCTAATTCATTTAAAAGATTCCATGAGCTGAGAGCAGAAACCAGAGATAGGCAATAAATAATAGTAATCCTCCCATCAGATCATCATACTCATCATCCTGGTTATGGCTAGTAAAGCGCGCTATTTTCAGGATCTACTTTAGAACAAAATAAGCTTAGCAGGAATTTGGTGCAGAGGAGAGACTATGGTTTCTGGGTAGTTACATGTGGCTTATTTGCAAAATGGTAACTAGTGACAATCTTAAGTGAAAATGTGAATCAATTCGCAAAAAGGAGCTTACCTTGCTATGTTCCGTTGAGGACAATACGTAATTATGTTCTATGGATAGTGAATCATTGGATCCTGGGCAAAGTAAGGCACTTCTGCTTAAGCTTACTTTAAGGTCCATGCAAGGGGCAAACATGCAAAGTTTAAATTGTGCAATAGCTTTAATACGGTACTAAAATAGGTTACAGCTGGGAAAAAGTGCCCGCACCCTAAAATAAGTGTAAAACCCACGTTAAACGATGTTTACAATAACATACTATTTACACTAATTTAGTGATTAAACCCCTGAATATAAATTGCAATGCCGTATCTAACAACCAAGGAATGGTTCTCAGAGGAGCTACCACAATCCTTGTCTCACTTCATCCCATAATTTATGGTTTGACACAGTGCGAGTCGGGACTGAGAATAGGGACTTTAATCAATAACTTTACCAATGAACAATTTTCTTTTGGTTCATAGCCGGACAGTGTATTTACAGTATGTATGAGTATAGCAAATATCTTTTCTCTTAATCTCCCTTCTAAAATCTTTCCTACTCCACATTGTCTCTTCTGATATTTTAGATGTTTTTATTCAAAGCTCAGGTTGAAGGAGCTTTGGAATCTTTGTTGCCAGCTGAAGTTCCACATCATGAAACCTTAATTAAAAAGAATGTCTGAGACTTTCAAACGTGGCTTTATTCATTCAGTTGCATTTAATACAGCATTGGAGAGCCATATTGTGAGCCCCTATAAACAAAAGCAAACAGAGATAACCCGGCAACATGAAATACTGGAGGGGGAAAAAAAGTGTCAAAGAAGTAATGGTTCTAGTTTCGGACGCAGTGACCCTGAAACGGTTAGAAGCTACAGAGCTTGCCATTACAGATGCACTCCTGAGCAATGGACTGCATTAGGTCGAGGACATTTTTAGTATTGAATCATTTATAAAAAACGGACAACATCACTGTTGGGGTAATAGAGATATTCAATGTGGCTTCGGCTTATTGACTTCCCTATTACTTAGAACCGCTGCTCGAACTGTGATCCAAATTCTTTAGACTCTTTCCAGTGGAAGCTCGGCTTTCCTTGTCCTGCCGCAAACAGCCCCCCCCCACTGGCTGACCCACCCAACCACGGCCTTAAAATAAACGCGGGCGGCGACATTATCCCCTTAGCCAGAGCGCAGTGCTAAGGTTATATTAACGAATTATTCCACCCTCTGAATGCTCGGAAAAGTTTCGATTAGTCATTAATAGCTTGATTAACTTCTAAGCCAAAATTGTATTTTTATATTTTGTTAAAAATGTAATGCTTTTACACAAAGCAAAGTACCTTTCAACGAGCATTGGAAAATGTTCTGCTAAAGCAAGTAATGATGAGTTTGTTTCTTTTTAAACCCAGAGAGTAGAGATGTTGAGTTTCATTCCGATTCTAGAATTTCTAATTTTCGAAAGTTGTTCCGACGTTCGAGTTTCGATTTTCGGAAAAATTGTCTACTTTCGATGTTTGTAATTTCGTCTTGTGATTTTTTTAAACAATCGAAAAAATTATAAAATCCGGGTTCGTGAAATTCGGGAGTTCGGAAGTTTGTCGGGACTGGGTTTATTCAAACCCATTACTCTCTACAGAGAAGAGAAATAATCTCATGAAAATATAACTAAAATAATATTAGTATTTAAATACTATATATACCAAATAATGAGTAGATGGGCATTAAACGGATGGGAATAAGTTAAAAGCTAGGCAACACACTGTACAGTTTCTGAAAGATCATGTCTGCCATCTTTCAACGATCTGCAACCACAGTCCCGAGCGTTCTCCTATGAACTTTCCTAAGGAGAACCTCGGGGGGACTGTGGCGTTTCCATAGCTGCGCTAGACTCCTATAGGGAGGTCTAGCGCGGCAATAGAAATTTTGCGGCCTTTCGGCCGACCCGGTCGTCGGCGGCTGCGCGCTCGTTCGGGAAACAAACGTACACCATAACGATAATAGCCTTTATAGTACTGTGTGTACCAGCTTTACATCCTCTAATGATTGGTCATAGAGAGAAAGATTGGATCGGATTCGAATTCATAATGGCTGCTTACAGGGTAACTGGCTTGGACCTTGAATCATTCGAAAGAATGAACAAACAGAACGTATTAAGTATCGCTAATAGGACATTAATGGAAATAATAATTTCATCATTATGAGGGCATATTTATATTATGAATAACAGGAGCACACAGCTCTTGAAAAAATGTCACATTGAACAACCTAATTAAAGTTTCCAGTTTCTCACGTCTGGAACTCATTGCAAATTTTGATTATTGAATGAACAATTATCACAAGGGACATGCTAAATGGGGCACTTCTAGGTTACATCCAGTGTTTAAGGCGTAATATAATACAGGGGGCAACTTTCTAGGTACTCTCCAAGTGTTTCATGCTCCTCTATCATAGGACTTTCTAGGTTACCTTCCCCAGTGTTTACTCTTCCTACTACATGGGCACGTTTTAGGTTAACCTTCCCGGGTTTTCATGCCTCCTCTTACTACATGGGCATCTATGACCTTATTGTGTAACCTTCACATGGTGTTTCTAGACTCCATGTAGCTATACTAACAGGGCACTTTAGGTAACCTCCAAGGTTTCATGCTTCTCTACTACCATGGCACATTTCTAGGTTACCTTCCCAGTGTTTCATGGACTCTCTAATACATGGGCCCGGCTATTCCAGGTTCTAGCTCTCACTACTGACACTTCAGTGTTCTTCCAGGTTCATCTCCTCTACACATGGGCACTCTAGGTTACCTCCCAGTGTTTTATACTCCTCCTACGTACATGGGCACTTCTAGGTTACCTTTCCCAGTGTTTGCATGCTATCCTCTACATACATGGGCACTTCTAGGTTCACCTTCCAGTGTTTCATAATCCTCTACTACATGGGCACTTCTAGGTACCTTCCAGTGTTTCATGTCCATCTACTACATGGCACTTTGGTTACTTTCCCCGGGTTCATGGCTTCCTCTACTACATGGCCCTTTCTAGGTGGGTACCTTCCCACAGTTTCATGCTCCTCTATAACTCATGGGCACTTTCTAGGTTACTTCCCAGTTTCATGATCCTCTATCCATGGGGCACTTTCTAGGTTACCTTCCCAGTGTTCATTGCTCCTCTATACTCATGGGCACTTTCTAGGTTACCTTCCCAGTGTTTCAGCTCCTCTACTACCATGGGCAATTTCTAGGTTACTTCCCGTGTTTTCATGCTCCATCTACTACATGGGCACTTTCTAGGTTACACCTTCCAGTGTTTCTATCTCTTCTATTCATGCGCGACTTTCTAGGTCAACTTCTCAGGTTTCAGCTCCTCTACTCATGGGCCATTTCTAGGTACCTTCCCAGTGTTTATGCTCCCCTATTAATGGCACTTTCTAGGTACTTCACAAGTGGTTCATGCTCTTCTACTACATGGGACTTTCTAGGTTACTTCCCAGTGTTTATGCTCTCTACTAATGGGCACTTTCAGGTTACCTTCCAGTGTTTTCAGCTTCCATCTACTTACATGGGCACTTTTAGGCTACCTTCCCAGTGTTTACATGCTCCTCTCTACAGGCACTTTCTTAGGTTACCTTCCCAGGTTTAATGCTCCTCTAATACTGGGAACTTGTCTAGGTTACCTGCCCGTGTTTTATTAGCTCTCTACTCATGGGGCACTCTCTAGGTTACCTTCCCAGTGTTTGATGCTCTCTAACTACAGGGCACTTTTAGGGTACCTTCCCAGTGTTTACATCTCTTCTTACATGGGCACTTTTCTTCAGGGTGTCTCTACTTGACTCAGGTACATCAGTGTTCTCTCTCTACTCAGGCACTTTTAGGGACCTTCAGTGTTCATGCTCCTCTATACATGGGACTTTCTAGTTACCTTCCAGTGTTTCATGCTCCTCTACTCCATGGGCACTTCTAGGTTACTTCACAGGTTTCATGCTCCTCTACTACATGGGCACTTTCTAGGTACCTTCCCAGGTTTCATGCTCTTTACTTCATGGGCACTTTCTAGGTACCTTCCAGTGTTTTCATGCTCCTCGACTCATGGGCACTTTTAGGTACCTTCCAGGTTTCATTGCTCCTCTACTACATGGGCACTTCTAGGTTACCTTCCCAGTGTTTCATGCTCTTCTATAATGGCAATTTCTAGGTTACATTCCCAGGTTTCATGCTCCTTACGCATGGAACTTTCTAGGTACCTTCCCAAGTTTATGCTCTCTATACATGGGCACTTCTGGTACCTTCCAGTGTTGCAGGCTCCTTACACATGGCACTTCTAGGTTACTCTTCCCAGTGTTTCATGCTCCTCTACTACATGGGCACTTTCTAGGTTACCTCCCAGTGTTTCATGTCCTCTACTACATGGGCACTTTTAGGTTACCTTCCCAGTGTTTCATGCTCCCTACTACATGGGCACTTCTAGGTTACCACCCCAGTGTTTCATGTTCCTTACACATGGGCATTTTTTAGGTACCTCCATGTGTCAGCTCCTCTACTACATGGGCACTTTTATTTACCTTCCCATGTTTCATGCTCCTCTACGACTAGGAACTTCTAGTGTTTGTTCCTGCGTTCATACTCCCTCAAACGATGTGGGCACTTTCAGGTACCTTCCAGTGGTTCATGCTCCTCTATACATAGGAACTTCAGGTTAGTTTACCTGATGGTTTCTACGTCCTCAACTATGTGGGCACTTCTAGGTACCTTCCAGTGTTTCATGCTCTCACTACATGGGCATTTCTATCTTCCTTCCAATGTTTCATGTCCTCTATAATAGGAACTTTTAGGTTAGTTTCCTGATGTTTCATATCCTCAACATGTGGGCACTTTTCTAGGTTACCTTCCAATGTTTCATGCTCCTCTACTACATAGGAACTTTCTAGGTTAGTCCTGATGTTTCATGCTCCTCTACTATGTGGGCACTTTCTAGGTTACCTTCCCAGTGTTTAATGTCTCTACTATTGGGCACTTTTAGGTTACTCCGTGTTTCATGTCCTCTACTATTGGGCCTTTAGGTACTGCCTTAGTGTCAAGCTGCTGTTCTGGTTAAATTCTCAGTGTTTTATGCTCCTGAACCCGGGGTTACTACCAGATGTTATAACTTCTGTACCTTGTGGTTGCTCTTTTCAGGTTACCTGGTCAGTGTTTCATGCGGTATATCAGGTTGGATATTAGCTGTAGGCGTCAAGGTAGAGTATTTTCCTAGGTTTGCATATCATATGATAACTCTGCTAATATGCCTATTAATAGTGCCTCTATACATGGACTTTCTAGGTACCTTCCCGTGTTCATGTCCTCTTACTATGGGCACTTTCTAGGTTACTTCCCAGTGTTTTATGCTCTCTATACTTCATGGGCACTTTCTAGGTACTCTTCCAGTGTTTCATGCTCCTTACTACAGGGCCTTTCTGGACATCCCAGGTTTCATGCTCCTTACTCATGGCACTTCTAGGTTACCTTCCCAGTGTTTCATGCTCCTCTACTACATGGGCACTTTCTAGGCTACCTTCCCAGTGTTCATGCTCCTTACTCATGGGCACTTTCTATGTACCTTCCCAGTGTTTAATGCCCTCTCTACTTACATGGGCACTTTCTAGGTTACCTTCCCAGTGTTTCTTGCTCATCTACTTCATGGGCACTTTCTAGGTTACCTCCCAGTGATTTCATGCTTCCTCTACTACATGGGCACTTTCTAGGTACCTTCCCAGTGTTCATGATCCTACTACATGGGCACTTTCTAGGTAACCTTCCCAGTGTTCATGCTCCTCTACTACATGGGGCACTTTCTAGGTACCTTCCAGTGTTTCAGCTCCTCTACTTCTGGGAACTTTCTAGGTTACCTTCCCAGATGTTTCATGCTCCTTACTTCATGGGCACTTTCTAGGTACCTTCCCAGTGTTTCATGATCCTCTTACTACTATGGGCATTTAGGTTACCTTCCAGTGTTTCATGCTCCCTACTACATGGGCACTTTTAGGTTACCTACCAGTGTTTCATGCTCTTCTTACTACATGGGCATTTTAGGTTACCTTCCAGTGTTTCATGCTCTTCTAATACTAATGGGCACTTTCTAGGTTACCTTCCCGTGTTTCATGCTCCTCTCACAACATGGGCACTTTCTAGGTTACCTTCCCAGTGTTTCATGCTCCTCTACTACATGGGCACTTTCTAGGTTAATCCCAGTGTTTCATGCTCCTCTACTACATGGGCACTTTCTAGGTTACCTTCCCAGTGTTTCATGTCCTCTACTACATGGGCACTTTCTAGGTTATCACCCCAGGTGTTCATGTTCCTTATACAGGGCATTTTAGGTTCCTTCCCAGTGTTTCATGCTCCTCTACACATGGGCACTTTCTAGCTTACCTTCCCAATGATTCATGCTCCTCTACTACATAGGAACTTTCTAGGTTTAGTTCCTGATTTTCATACTCCTTCAAAAACTATGTGGGCACTTTCTAGGTACACCTTCCCAGTGTTTCATGCTCCCTACTCATAGGACCTTAGGTTAGTTTCCTGAGTTATATCTAACTATGTGGGCACTTTCTAGGTTACACTTCCCAGTGTTTCATGCTCCTCTATACATGGGCACTTTCGATCTTACCTCCAATGTTCATGCTCCTACTACATAGGAACTTTCTAGGTAGTTCACTGATGTTTCATAATCTCAACATGTGGGCACTTTCTAGGTTACCTTCCAATGTTTCATGCTCCTCTACTACATAGGAACTTTCTTAGGTTAAGTTTCCTGATGTTCATGCTCCTTACTATGTGGGCACTTCTAGGTTACCTTCCCCGTGTTTCATGCTCCTCTATACTGTGGGCACTTTCTAGGTTACCCTTCCGGTGTTTCCATTGCTCATCTTACTATGTGGGACAATTCTAGGTTACTGCCTCTAGCTGTTCAAGCTCTGTTTTGGGTTAAATTTCAGTGTTTTGAGATCCTGACACACCGTGGGTACTTACCCAGATGTTATAACTTCGGTACCGTGTGGTGCTTTTTGCATGTTACTGGTCAGTGTTTCTGAGGATTCAGGTTGGATACTCTCGCTGTAGGCAGTTATGTAGTATTTCCTAGGTTTGCAACAATTGATAACTTGCTAATTATGCCTAATAATAGTGCCTTAATAATGGGCAGTTCTAGGGGTACCTTCCCAGTGTTTCATGAATCCTCTACTTATGGGCACTTTTTTTCCCTTTTAGGGTTACCTTCCGTGTTTTATGCTCCTTACTTCATGGGCACTTTCTGGGTACCTTCCCAGTGTTCATGCTCTCCTAACTAAATGGGCACTTACTAGGTACCTTCCAGTGTTAATGATTCTCTCCTCTCTCATGGGCACTTTCTAGGTTACTTCCCCAGTTGTTTCAGCTCTACTACTACATGGGCACTTCTAGGTTGACATTTCCCAGTGTTTAATGTCCTCTCTTCATGGGCACTTATAGGTTAACTTCCCAGGTGTTTCATGCTCCTCTACTTACATGGGCACTTTTAGGACCTTCCAGGTTTCATGCTCTCTACTTCATGGGGCACTTTCTAGGTAACCTTTCCAGTGTTAATGTCCTCTACTTACATGGGCACATTTATAGGTACCTTCCAGTGTTTCACTGCTCCTCTACTCCATGGTGCACTTCTAGTTACTTTCCCAGTGTTCAATGACTCCTCTACTAATGGCACTTTCTGAGGTGACCTTCCAGTGTTTCATGCTCCTCACTTTTCATGGGCACTTTCTAGGTTACCGTTCCCATGTGTTCATGCTCTCTACTTAATGGGCACTTTCTAGGACCTTCCCCGTCGTTTCATGACTTCTCTACTAATGGGCCACCTTTCTAGGTTTACCTTCCCAGTGTTTATGCTCTTCTACTAACAATGGGCATTTCTAGGTTACTTCACCGTGTTCAGTCTCCCTACTCATGGGCACTTCTAGGTTTACCTCTCCAAGTGTTCATGCTCCTACTACATGGCACTTCTAGGTTACCTTCACAGTGTTTTCATGCTCCTCTACACTGGGCATTTCTAGAGTTACCTTCCCAGTGTTCATGCTCCTCTACTAACATGGGCACTTTCGAGGTACCTTCCCGTGTTCATGCTCCTTACTATGGGCCCCTTCTAGGTACCTTCCCAGTGTTTCATGCTCTCTACATACATGGGCACTTCTAGGTTACACCACCCAGTGTTTCATGTTCACTGACTAGGGCATTTTTTAGGTACCTCCAGTGTTTATATGCTCCTCACTCATGGGGGGCCACTTTCATTTTACATACCAAGTGGTTCATGTCCTCTACTACATTAGGAATTTAGGTTAGTTTCCTGATGTTTCATACTCCTCACTAGTGTGGACACTTTCTAGGTTAACCTTCAGTGTTTCATGCTCCTCTACTACATAGCGAACTTTTAGGAGTTCTGATGTTTCATACTCCCACTAGTGGGGCATATTCTAGTTTACCTTCCCAGGTGTTCATGCTCCTGATACATGGGCACTTTATCTTACCTTCACCAATTTTCATGCGCCTCTATTACATAGGAACTTTAGGTTATTTCGCTGATGTTTCATACTCCTCAAACTATGTGGCACTTTCTAGTTACCTTCCAATGTTTACATGCTCCCTCTACTCACATAGGACTTTCTAGGTAGTTTCCTGATGTTATGCTGCCTATACTAGGTGGGCACTTTCTAGGGTACCTTCCCGTGTTTTCATGCCCTCTAACTATGTGGGCACTTCTCGGTTACCTTCCCGGTGTTTCATGCTCTCTTACATGTGGGACTTCTAGGACTGCCTTAGCTGTTCAAGCCCTGTTCATGGATGTTAAATTCTCAGTGTTTTATGGCTCTGAACCCGTGGGTATTACCCAGATGTTATAACTCTGTTTACCGTTTGGGGTGCTTTTGCATGTTTACCTGGTCAGTTGGTTTCTGCAGGTATTCAGGTTGGATATCTAGTGAGGCGTCATGGAGATCTAGGTTGATTCTGATACTCTGAATGCATAATATGCTCTACTCATGGGTTGGTATCCAGTTCATGCCCCTATTGGCATTAGTTACTTCCTTGATTTCAATATGGCTCAGTACCCCCAGGAATGTTCACTAATGGGACTTTCTAGACTCCAAGCATGCCTCTACTCCGGATCAGTACTTCCAGTGTATGCTCCATGGCACTTCTAGGTACCTTCCCGTTTCATGCCTCTTTGGCTTCTGCGATTCCGGTCTTCCTCTACTCTGCACTCGGGCCTTCATGTATTCCTACTAGACTAGGTTACCTTCCCAGTGTTTATGCTCCTCTACTTCTGGGCACTTTCTAGGTACCTTCCCAGTGTTTATGCTCCTCTACTTCATGGGCCATCTTTCAGGTACCTTCCCAGTTTTCATGCTCCTCTACTCATGGGCACTTCTAAGGTTACCTCACAGTGGTTATGCTCTTCATACATCGGGCAATTCATAGGTTACCTTCAACAGGGTGTTTCATGCTCTCTACTTCATGGGCAATTTCTAGGTACTTCCAGTTTTGCATGCTCCTCTACTTCATGGGCGCACTTTGACTTGGTCCTTTCCCAGGTGTATGCTCTATACTACATGGGCACTTCTGGTACATTCCAGGTTTCATGCTCCCTCTACTTCATGGCACTTTCAAGGTACTCTCCAGTGTCTTATACGTCATACATGGGCACTTTCTAGGTTGACTTCCCAGTGTTTCAGAGTCTCTATCACATGGGAACTTTCTAGGTACCTTCCAGTGTTTCATGCTCCTATTAGCAATGGGCACTTTCTAGGTTACTTCCAGGTTTCATGCTCTCCTCTTACTAGTGGGCCACTTCTAGGTTTGAACCTTCCCAGTTTTCATGCTCCCTCTACTACTGGGCACGTTCTAGTACATTCCCGTGTCATGAGTTCATGCTCCTCTACTACATGGGCACTTTCTAGGTTACCTTCCAAGTGTTTCATGCTCCTCTACTACATGGGCACTTTCTAAGTTACCTTCCCAGTGTTTCATGCTCCTCTACAACATGGGCACTTTCTAGGTTACCTTCCCAGTGTTTCATGCTCCTCTACTACATGGGCACTTTCTAGGTTACCTTCCCAGTGTTTCATGCTCCTCTACTATGTGGGCACTTTCTAGGTTACCTTCCCGGCGTTTCATGCTCCTCTACTATGTGGGCACTTTCTAGGTTACTGCCCTAGCTGTTCAAGCTCCTGTTTCTGGGTTAAATTCTCAGTGTTTTATGCTCCTGAACCCGTGGGTTACCTACCCAGATGTTATAACTTCTGTACCGTGTGGTGCTTTTTGCATGTTACCTGGTCAGTTGTTTCTGCAGGTATTCAGGTTGGATATCTAGCTGTAGGTGTTCGGTGCAGAGTATTTCCTAGGTTTGCATATCATATTGATAACTCTGCTAATATATAGAAACCCTTTAACTAATATTGATAACAATTTGCAAACTTTCAAAAAAGTTCCTACATATGAACTAACTCAAAGTCATTTTTCATAAAATATGGTTTATCAAAACAGAAGCTTTGTCCCAATATCCCCAACTACCAGACTACTAAAGGATAAACCGGTTAATAGTTCCTGAGTCTGACGATATTTCTACAGACCAATGGCTGAAATGACTTACATGCCCGATCTTGTTGGATTTATTTATTTGCAAAAAGTTGTTAAAAATAATTGGTTGCATAGTAAATGTTAACACAATCAAACAAAATATCAAGGCAAGATGAATTATGTGCCTGTGGTTACCAGAGCCCCCCAAAAGGGCAGCGGATTCTGCTTCCACATGCAGTAAGGGAACTAATAATGAGTCCACCAGGGAGTCTAGGTCAAAGTTTAACATCTGATCAGAAAGTTCAGTAACAGAAAAAAAAACAACTATAAAGCTGAGGGCTCCCTGCAAGGCTATGAGGAATGGCTTTAAATAATTGAAAACCCCTATGAGACCATTCATCACTAGGTAATGATATCATGTGTGCATGCATGGTGGCATGGTGCACCACGCATTTTATATGCATGCTATTTTATCATTTTATTATGCTTTGAAATAGTAGGTTTCCCAGGGGTCATTTCTTGCCATGTGGAATTGAATCCAATTCTAATTCCATTTACCATCCATATTTATTTAAAACTAATGACCTGCAGCCTTCTCCACGTGCTCCATGTTCCTCTATGAACACGGTTCCATCTGCATTCCCTTTGATAAAGTCCTGCCTGCTAATTTCTTATTTCCCATTTATTGCTAATAGGATTTAAAACTTCTTCTGATTAAGCTGCTATGAGTTAAACATATGTGTCCGCATTGATATTGCCAATTAAACCTGCATTTTTTCAAGACAGAGAAATACCAGTGGTCAGGGCAACACATGGAGGCAAGTTCATGTATTAATTAATATCATTGAATTTAGTCAGTGTTGACTTCAGGTCTCCATATAATGAGAAGATCAACAAAAAAAACCCCATTGATATAATATACAGCCGTTCCCAATCACACATCCTCGAAATAAGATTCTCCTGGCTGTATCCCTCATCATCAGCCTCCTTGATGTAGATGAAATTCCCTGCAGGATAGGAAGGTGAGTGCGAGTTCAAATTCCATGCAAAATGTCCCTAAATAGAATGTAGAAACACAGACCCCGTTTGAAATGCGTGTTAAGGTTTTTCAAGGTGTTTGCGTTAAAGTAGAGCGGCTGTTTACGGTGATTAATGAGCCAATCAAATCCAAAATACGACAAACGCAACCTGAGCTCTCTCGCAATTATTTTCTGATTAATAATGATTTTGTGATTGCAGATTCTGTGCAATTCCGTAGAATACAGCCGGGCTGTAAGAATGTAAATATATTCATTGCCGTTTAGAGATGTTTGTATTTTTATCTTACTAATTGCATGTGTTACAGTATAACTATCTCTCTCTGTCTACACTTGTGTACGATAGGCATCACATTAATCTATTTACACACAGTGAGCGCTCAAGGACTGTAAAGGTCACAGATCTGAATGTCACCAACTACAAGACAAAGAAGATAATATAAACACAGTAATGTTAACAAGTTAATCTTTAGTTAAGAGTAAAAGGGATTTTGTTAATTCTGTAAATCAGTAAATGTCACGATGTTGGCGTTGCAGTGGTGGTGGTGAGATTATAGAATTTAAAAGGACAGTGGTGGCGCAGTTCTGATTGATTTCTGTATATTTAATCCTATTGCTACAGAGTGTGCTATTGGAATTCCTGCCCTCCTAACTCCTGTCTCTAGTATTCTTGCACTTTTGTCCTGTAAGTGATTTTCCCTTGGACAACTCTGAAAGAAGTTTGTGGGGCCCATTTATGGGGAGCCACAGTGCAGCATGGTTAGCGCAACTTTAACTCCTTCATGACGGGTATCGTAAAAGACACACCGGCAGCCCGGACAACCTATGATGGGTTGGACTGGATGGACATTTGCCTTTATTCAACCTCAAATACTATACTAAACTATACTATACTATAACGCTAGCTAATAGTCACTCAATGGTTAGCGCCAGTGCACAATTTATCCAGAGCTGCAACCGATATATTAAATTTGGCAGGGAGGCCTGCGATTGTGTCTCCCTGTAAATTCACCCCTGTATCTTCTCCCTGAGCTTGATTGGGTTTCCTCTGGGCTCTCCGGGTTCCCCCATAATCATAAATGTTGTGTTTGACAAAGTGATTAGATTGTAAGTTCTTCGGGGCAAGGCCTAATGTGAATGGACTAAATCATTGCAAAGCACTGCAGAATAGGTAGCACTATATAAGAAATAAAATACAGAAATACAATGCATATTTACAAAGCTGTAGTATTGGTTCTGTACTTACTAATACTGTAGCCATTACTGATCCTAAAGATATTTTACAATGCATCCTTTAATTAACAACATGTTTCTACTATTGTTTGTATGTTACAAGTCTGACTATAGAGTAGAATACCGCAATGCAATTGTAATGCCCAGTACTGTACGATTGTAAAATGCGTGGCCGAAAAAAACCACTATGGTATTTAGGCAAGGTTTTGCAATACCACGCCTTCTTAAACACACCCCAACATATCATTTTATTTATATCCACATATTAGCAGCCCACAGTTTTCTCCTACGATCCCAACAGCTGCTTTGGGAAAGTTACTGGAAGGAATTATTAGGTGATTAAATAGAAAGATTGGCGCCTTCCACCTTTCCCTTGATGAAGTCTGTGGCACCTTAGTAAATGACCCCCCTTGTCGAATTTCAACATCAGACATTTGCACATAATCTAACTTGCTTTACAAATTGAACATTTTATATTTGTATGTATCTCAAACATCATCAATCCTCCGAGAAGCTTCAAAAATATGAATATCTAGTCTGTTCCCCGATGATAATATTTCTGCCTGTTGATGCCAGAGGATCAGAAAGTGGTGAACACACAATCAATCTTTTTATTTACCTGATTTGCAAGTCTCTCGGGGCTCAGCAAGAGATCTGTCCCCGTACAGGTTATATTCAAATAAAACACAATCACTCAATGAAATGCCTTTTATTTTACAGGAGAGACTTTTCGTTTGAAGAAAGTTCCACTTACCATTTTATCTGTAGTTTATCATCATTTTAATCCTTCGATGTGAGTTACAAATAGATATTTAGAGCAAACACACAAATATTCTAGATAGTTTTTGTCTGTCCTTAATATAATAACATTTCATAAAGACAGAGATACTTGGAGTTTAAACCAAATACATTTCTATTAGGGTTTTCACTAAATAGCTTAGGGGTTTTCACTTAAAGGGCATGTAAACCATGCTAAATTATTTTCCAAAGTCCCACCCCCACTTGTATCTGTATGTTATCCCTATCACTTAGATTGTAAGCTCTTCGGGACAGGTGTCTTTCCTAATATGTCAAGGCACACCACATTATATAATATATATATATATATATATATCCCTTTCCCCTATATTATATAAATATATTTATATCTTCATAGGAGATTGCATTGAATTTTTAGGTTTTTAGGAGCTACCAATGTGGTGGGGGGTATATGATATTACATATAGGAAAGGTGTATATATATGTGTGTACTATCTCACTATTTCCATTTAAATGACCATCAGTAAATGTATAAAGAATAGCACTGACTTATGTTAGGTACAACACAAAATATACAGAATACATTAACTTACTTACAGAGCTGAGATCCCTATTTCAAAATGGAATGGTCAAATGGCAGCTTAAACCACACCCCTGTGTCTGCTCCATGTGAAAGGAAGTTTCTGTCTGCTACACAAGATGTGATGTGTATTGTAATGGACATATACATCAACTCTGAGGCAACAGATAAGTGTACACCAACTTACAAGGACACACAATATACAGGCCAGGTCAATATTCAAAGTGCTGCACCATAGACAGGGACACCCCTGATTACTGCAAATGTTATGTGGGGAAACTGTTATATGGGGTAACCCACTGTGTGCCATGCTACCCATAATCCTTCCATAAAGCAGTGATCTGATACAAATTAGTGGCAGCGGTGCTGGTAATACCATTTATTCTCCCTGTTTTCTATGTATATTTTTTCTCTGTATTAAGCTATGGAGTCTGCTACTGATAGTATTGATTTAAATCCTCCTGTCCTTGTACCTGCAGATGAAATTCCACAATTAGACTCAGTAGCTCTACCAGGCCCAATTGCCAAACCTATTTTTAAATCTGGTCCATTTGATGGGGTAACTAGGGTGTGGACTGATTGGCTAGAACAATTTGAATTGAGAGCCACTATTAATGGTTGGGGTGAAGGTGCTCGCTGGCAAGTCCTTAGCCTTTTGCTTAGTGGTAAAACCAGGCAGGTATACCAAGGATTTACTGTAATACTGAAATAAAAAGCAGTTATCAGTTATTAAAAATTGCTCTGAAGTTATTTTTTTTTCAATTAGATCTGTATAAGAGTATTTAAAGGATAAATCCATTTCTTTAGGTAAACTGGGAATAAGAAATGTTTGTTTATACGTTAGATTATTAGGACAATGCTATTACAATAACATGATGCTGTGAGGTACCTTCTGTTATAATATATAAAGGTACCATCACCATTTGCCGTGGTGAATACTAATAAGTATTAACCTAGCATGTTTAGTTTCAACCACACAGTGTGGCAGGATTGCCTCGGTCTACTACACAAACTACACAAAGTTGATACATTTAGTTACATAGTTTGTACAAACTTGCGTCTGCTGATGCGCAACTCCAAGGCAGTATCCCAGCATTAGTCCTAACCTAGTGAGTAAAGTACAATCCCTGTGGGAACAAGACCGTACCTGCTTCTCTCTTTATTTAGTATAACCTATTCCAGGGAATCATGGGAGCTTACAGAGCTTCTAAACCTTTTTTATCTGGGCTGCCTTAAAGGGGCGAGGAATAAAACGATACAGGGTGCAAAGCATACAATAGAGCTTAGCTGTATGGTCCTTTATTATATACAATACAAGGATATGCAGCCCAAACCTTTATTCTAAATTAATGCTCAAGTGTTACAGTTTGTAAATATATATATATATATATATATTTATTTATTTTTTAATTTTTTTTTTTAATTTAATTGAAAGCTGAGGTTTATGCTTTCAGCAATACCAACACCAAGTGCACAAACATGCAAGTGATTCGGGATCTGTTTGCCTCTACCTTATGCCCATAGCTGATAAACTGTAAGGCTAGAGAGAGGCTACTTACATCCCTTCAGCCAGTAGGCATAAGGAACCATTCCAAACTTGCTCTCCCTTTCCACTCCCAGCAAGCACCCAGGGGGAGACTCAAATGGGATAAGCATGGAGGTCCTAAAAAGGACCCAGGCAATCCCACCCCATTACATGAACAAACACATACCCTCCCTTACATTTTCCAACTAGCTAGAATCTAGAGGGACTAAGTAAAATAAACCTGCAGGTCGGAGAACAGTCCCAGGCAATCCTGCCACAATGAGCAGTTCAAGCTAAACAGCACCATATGGCAATTTAAGACCCTATCAAGATTACCATGCCAGGTTAATACTTATTAGATATATACCTATATAGGTTAGGGAGTAGAGATGTCCGAACTTCGAAAAATCCGGTCCGCGCAAGGATCCGCGGATTTTCAAAAAAAATCCGTAAATTCTAAAATCCGCGAGCGGACCCGTTAAAACGTATTAAAATGAAAGTTCGGCAAAAATCCGCATTAAAAGTGGTCTAAATAGCCTTGTTAACATACACTTAATCACTCAGGGACCTGGGTAATGGCCTTAGAAACATGTATCAATGCCTACAATACCTAAAAATTACAGTCCGCTAGCATGAATTTAAAAAAACGGTATTTTTCGAAAATACGAGGATTTCCGTAAAAACGAGGATTTCCGTAAACCCGCGGATTTCCGTAAAATCGAAGTTTCCCGTAAAACCGCGGATTTTCGTAAAAACTAGGAATTTCGTAAAAACGAGGAACCGGAACTTCCTGCCTGCAAAATGGCGAGTTCTGCTAGGCAGCTATATGCCATGCAGTACCTCCTGTCCAGGGGGTACGATGACTTCCCCCCTGGCACCTATCATGTGCGGCGCCGAAAGCGCAGGATTATGGAGGGGCTCCTGCGCTGCTTTGGCTACCAGACCACTGTCTCTACCCTCCAGAGACAGTGGTCTGATCTGAAGAGGCAGAGGCCTCATTATGTTCTTGCCATACGGCAAATGATGGAAGGCAAGTATACTTTTTATTATATTACTGTATTGTAATAAGTAGTAAAATATTTTAATTCACTTCTGACAAAAACACATTTATATATATATATTTTTAAAAACATCAATAATCCTTAAATTTGGCTTGAGAGAGAGAGATCCGAGTTCTTTGTATTTCTTATTCACTGGTTATTATTATTATTATTATATTATTCAATATCAGCCCTGATGTACGATAAGCCTCGAAAATAACCTTGTAGGTCATAACCCTCGGATATACGCTCAGAAACTGGAACGTAGGAGGATATTGTTGAGGGTTATTAAAAATAACTTTGTACATTCAGTAATCCTTCGGATCCTTGGATTTTTCCCGAATTCTGTAAATCCGAAAACGGAAAAAGTTTCCAACTATTCTACTTTTGACTAGATATGTAATGTGGGTTCGAATAGAACCCAGTTTATAATTGAATCTGAGGGTTTCGAAGCCTCGCCGAAATTTCCCGAATTTCACAGAACCCAGATTTTTTATTTTTATCGAAAATCGAAAGTAGACAATTATCTAAAATCGAAAGTAGACAATTTTCGAAAATCGATTGAGACGATTTTCGAAAATTGAACGTAGACGATTTCCAAAAATTGAAAATCAAAAATAGACAATTTTTGAAAATCAAAAGTAGAAGATTTTCGAAAATTGAAAGTAGATGATTTTCAAAAATCGAAACTCAAATTTTCGAACTTTTGAACTTTCCGAAAATGACGAAAATTTGAAAACGGAACAAAACTCAACAGTTTCAAACATCTCTACTTATGACGCCTCAATTTCTCAATGACCAACAGTCACCTCATTTCATATGTTTGTTTTAATATTCACTTTTCTTATCTCTTGCTGTAAAGCTTAATTATTTCCCTGCAATTAGCTGGTGCCTTATGACTTAATCCCCCTTTTTTTCCTTTTGTCCTTTCTTTTGTTCATTAGCTCTTGTCTACATTATCACCTAAAAAATTTGGTTCTATCTTTTTTTTCCTTCATCTTTTCATTTTTTTCTCACATCCGCAATCTCTTTTTATTTCATTCCTTCCTTTTATTTCCTATCATTTATTCAACAATCTCCACAAATGTAAAAGCTTCTGTTCAACATGTTACAAGCTTTAAACCCCAGATCCCTATTATTGATCCCATTTTATCTTGACATCTTTTTTGACTTTTACAGCACTGGTATTTACAATCTTTTCTTACTCTTCAAACTTTTTATTTCTTTTCCTATGCTCCGCTAAGCAAATTCCCTTTTATTTCTGCCACTTTTTAAAGATGTCTTTTTTTGTTTTGGGAACAAACACCAGAATGAATTACTGTACCTCTCACGAGCTATCAGTGTCTCTGAATGTAAACTGCAAAGAGCCACTTTCCCAATCAATGTAACCATTAGTGAGCCTGCAGTCTATCAACTGGCACCAGGGTCATTATTTCTTACATTTCATATACAGTATTTATATATGAATTGATCATTAGAGATGTCCGAACTTCGCAAAATCCGGTCCGCTCGAGGATCCGCGAATTTTCGAAAAAATAAAAATACCCCTAAAATTAAAAATACCCTTGAAATAACGAGATGTTTCGTATTTTCGAAAATTTTCGAAATTACGAGTTTTCACGTATTTTCGAAAACATGTATTTTCGAAAATACAAGTAATCCTCGTAATTTCGAAAATTTTCAAAAATACGTAGCTTGAGCATGTGCAGAGGAACCAGCAGGGGAAATAGCAGTCAATCATTGGTTGTGATGTCAGTTGTCACACCCTTAATTGACTGCTTGGAGGGAGGAGCCAACTTACTCTGCCAGAATGGGGACAATCATTATTCTTAAATACAGGTTAGTAATGCAGGTAATAAAGTGCAGAATGTATCAGATGGGGTTGGGGGCAGGTAACTGATAATTGAGAAGTTTTTTTGTTTTAGGCACGGACATGCCCTTTAAGAACACAAGCGAAATTCTGCACCCCATGTTTACTACACACAATAATGTTTACTATATATGTGTGTTGTGGCTTATACACTTAGTTTTGTGTGTTATTCTAGAGACCTATTTTTGTGATCACATTTGATATCATTTTTAAAAGTAAGTAACATCCCCAGATAGTAACATACAAGGTGGATTACTTTTAGTGGGACTTTAATGTCAGCCATTGCAATCAACATAATAAAGTAACAGTGTGATCTGTGAGTATTAAAGTGTAAGAAAGGTAAGTCATGACTGTGATGCACCAATAAACGCTAGCTCCATACTACATTGGGCATGTGATATCTCCATATTACATTGGGCATGTGATATCTCCATATTACATTGGGCATTTGATATCTCCATATTACTTTGGGCATGTGATAACTCCATATTTCATTGGGCATGTTATATCTCCATATTACATTGGGCATGTGATAACTCCATATTGCTTTGGGCATGTGAAATCTCCATATTACATTGAGAATGGGATAACTCCATATTACATTGGGCATGTGATATCTCCATATTACTTTGGGCATGTGATATCTCCATATTACATTGGGCATGTGATAACTCCATATTTCATTGGGCATGTTATATCTCCATATTACAGTGGGCTTGTGATAACTCCATATTACTTTGGGTATGTGATAACTCCATATTACATTGGGCATGTGATAACTCCATATTTCACTAGTGCACATCCAATTAATTTGGATTTTTCAAACTTCTCAAACATCTCATAAAAGGCAGGTACTGATATAAAGACAAAGTTTGTGAATTACCTCTCCTAAGAAGGTAAAAAAGGTTAAAAATTAGGACCCAGCAGAATAAAGCAAACCGTGAAGTGGTTGCTGGGCTTAAAATAATTGCTAAACGTTGTTGAATTAATTGCTTTAATTTATCCAGAGAGAAGGGCAGGCTTTTTAAGTCACATTACAATGGTAACATACAATGTAAGCAATTTCATTGGATGCGCACTAGGCTTCTAATTTTTGTATGTATTGAATTAATTTGGTCTCTAGTTGCACTCTGCGTGGATGTTTACTATCCCATTTCAATATATATATGAAAATAATAGTACCTGATGAACATAACTAGTATCTGCAGTGAGGTTGCTTTTGGTTAATCGGCACAATATTTTGGACCTAAGAACCTTTTCAAGTGTGAAAGTTGGGGGTATCCCGTTAAAGTCTGGAAAGTATTACTGCATATGCTGGAGTTGGGTCTAATGTTTATTGGAACTAAGGGAGGAAAAGTCAAGTCTTGCTGCATTTATAACATATTATTCTACATACAATGACTTGGGTGACTGTTTTTCATTTTTATTTAACTGAAAATACATTCTAAGATCTACAAACGATTATAGAATGTTCTGGCTTTAATGGATGATGCAGCATTAGGTGACATGGCCTACTGTGTTAGTTTATGTCCTCGTCTTGTCATCAGCCTCTAAGGTCCAAAAAGCATTTATATTCCATTATCTAACCATATGATGGGCTGGTTTATTATTTACTGGTGAACCATTGATTTTTTTTCTCTGGAACAAATGATTCAGTAAGAAATATTTTACTGATCCGCAGCAATTATCGAGTTCCATCCCAAATCTGCTGCTGTGGTTATCATAATGACCTAGAGCTTTCCATTTCCTTCATATGAATAATGCAGGATCTACCTGTCTGCGTAAGTCTTCCAGGGAAAGTCCATACTTCAATCGGTATGTTAGGTTTCAAAATAAAAATATATCAAACTATAACACAGGTTCCTCTCGGGCTTGGAAGTTTTTTTTTTTAGTTGATACCAGGGGTTAATTAATAATGAATTAACCCCTGGTAAGGTCACATTTTGATTAGTGATGGACACAAAAACTTTATGAGTTCAGACGAACTTGAACTATTTGAACTAGCTTGGGCTCGAACTCATGGCTGTATTTTCGATAATTATCGAATTTACTAAACTGTTTGCTAACCCTCGAATGTATGGTTCACTAACCCTCGAATGTAGCCTTTGACTTTCGATCACCCTTGAATGTATGGTTCGTTTTTGATAACTCTCGAAAATATCGTTTGATAACCCTCAAATTTCCCGTAACCCTCGAATGCAGCTTGCGCAAACCCGACAACTGTCCAATCATGAATTTTGGTGATAGTGACATGTTCCCCAGACCATTTCCCAGGTGCCACAGCCATTTACAGTAAGTTACCATTGTTAGTTTATCTGCAAATCATCCGAACCTTTCAAACTATCACTCTCCGTTGACTTTAATGGGTCCGTTTTTGAACTTTTGAAAGTTCGAAAAACAGACCAAACTTTATGAAGTTCGTCCATCTCTAATTTTGATTGGTCACTCTATCTGGCTGGTGAAAATGAAATCACCCTATTCTTCGCTAAACCAATAGTTGAGGTTTGTACCGTGCTAGCCATAAGTAAGAGAAGAGAAGTAGAACTGTGATACCTTTTATTGGCTAACTAAATTAAAAAATGAAGAAGCTTTCGGGAGTCCCAAGCCCCCTTCATCAGACTGGATGTATCATCCAGCCTGATATCACAGCTCTACTTCTCTTCGCTAAACCAGTTTCCTTAGTTCAATGCAGGTTCCAAACATATTTATAAAGCCATGTTTTCCAGGACTTTTTACTCTTTTATGTAGGTCACAAGAAAATGCTCCCTAACTCGGTAAAAAGGAAAATAGAGAATCTAACTAAGATGACGGGGAACATTTTGTTTCTATTCGGATGACATGAACTCAATCCGTTATTTGAACAAGCTGTGTTTCCGAAACGCAGTCACAAAGTGACCCTAATTCGAGGCTGACGTCTCTGGCTGTGCGTAGGTTAATAAGTAAAATCAATTTCAACAACAAACAGTAAAAAAAAAAGTTAAAAGCCCCAATGTAAAATGAACAAATGTACTAGAGGAATTTATGGACATGAAGAAGTAAGTAACCACATGCTGCAAAATAAAACTCAACTAATTTACCCTTTTAGTAAGAAATATTTAGCTTCATTACACCAGACTTTGGAAAACAGCTTGAACTATTTATCAAAATTTAAGATAAGAGTAGAGTGCAAAAATATAGGTAAAATACCCCCAAAACTGTAATAGAAATCTGAGAGATGAAAACAAACCCAAAAATGCTGCCTAATGTTCTGTTACCTCTGTTTCTGCTTCCTGGTTCTTCTAGCAACTGTCAGTAGAAGATGTGACAGTTTTCATTTCAGCATGTGCAAGCTTGTAAAAGAGTGGGGAAAGCTTATAGAGGAGGTAGAAACAGTTTAAAAGCCATAACAAGCTAGTTAAACATCTGTCAGCTTTCTAACTATTGGGATTTGGGGGGGGGGGGGTGATTTAACTTTAACTATATTTAACTATATATAATTATTTTAGTTTGAGGGGCAATATTGTGGATATGGCATTGAACCTTGTAGATATGGCATTGAACCATGTTCTTCCTCTTGTCTTGCTTTCCCCCTTCACTGTTGGTATTCGTGTTCTTTTCTTTCCTTCTACTTCTTTTGACAAAGGTCCAGTCTGGATATCCACAAGTTTTAAGGGCTCCTCTGAGATGTTTCATTTCTTTAGCCTTCACTAGTGGTGATGTTCTCAGCTCTGTGTTGCAGGGTTCTGATGACATCCAGCTTGTGATCTAAAGGGTGGTGGGAGTCAAACATCAAATACTGATCTGTGTGTGTTGGTTTTCTGTAAACCTCTACTTACAGTTTACCATTCTCCCTACCAAGCAGTCCATTTATGGGCAGTTTCGATAACACCCCTTAGCCTCAATGCATCCACATCTTGCATTCAGAAGGTCCCTAACACCTGACTGTCATATGCTAATTGGAACTTTTCAATAAACTTAATTGCCGACAGATTCTTGTACATTCAGACATTCTGAATTGAGAAAGCCAGTCAGGTGACTAGCGAAACATTTTCAAGAGCTAAACTTTAAGTTTAGTTGATCTAACTGAATACAACAGATATACCATGGCCTGGATGAATGAATATTACAGATATACCATGACCTAGATGAATGAATATTACAGATATACCATGACCTGGATGAATGAATATCACAGATATACCATGACCTGGATGGATAAATATTACAGATATACCATGACCTGGATGAATGAATATTACAGATATACCATGAACTGGATGAATGAATATTACAATATACCATGATCTGGATGGATGAATATTACAGATACAGTATACCTGGACCTGGATGAATGAATATCACAGATATACCATGACCTGGATGGATAAATATTACAGCTATACCATGACCTGGATGAATGAATATTACAATATACCATGATCTGGATGGATGAATATTACAGATATACCATGACCTGGATGAATGAATATTACAGATATACCTGACCTGACAATGATGAATATAACATAATATACCATGACTGGATGAATGAATATTACAGATATACCATGCTGGATGGGATATTATACAGATATACCATGACCTGGATGGAATGATATTACTATATATCATGACCTGGATGAATGAAATATTCAGATATACCATATCTGGATGATGAATTTACAGATATACCATGATACCATGACCTGGATGAATGAATATTACAGATATCCATGACCTGGATGAATGAATATTTACAGATATACATGACCTGGATGAATGAATATTAAGAAACCATGATCTGATGGATGAATATACAGATATACCATGATACCATGACCTGGATGAATGAATATTACAGATACACCATGACCTGGATGAATGAATTTACAGATATACCATGACCTGGATGAATGAAATTACAGATATACCTGACCTGGATGAATGAATATTACAGATATACCCTGAGACCTTCATGAATGAATATTACAGATATACCATGACCTGGATGATAATATTACAGATATACCTTGACCTGATGGATGAATATTACAGATATACCATGACCTAGATGAAATTAATATCAATACGATATACATGACCTGGATGAATGAATATTACAGATATACCGTGACCACTGGATGGTAATATCAGATATACCATGACCTGGATAATGAATATTACAGATATACCATGACTGGATGGATTGAATATTACAGATATACCATGACCTGATGAATGAATATTACAGATATACCATGACCTGGATGAATGAATATCACAGATATACCTGACCTGGATGGATAAAAATTAACGATATCCCATGACCTGGATGAAGATATACCATGACTGGTGGATGAATATTACAGATATACCATGACCTGGATGAATAATATTACAATATACCATGATCGGATGGATGAATATTACAGATAGTATACCATGACCTGGATGAATGAATATCACAGATATACCATGACCTGATGGATAAATATTACAGATATACCTGACCGGATGAATGATATTACAATATACCATGATCTGGATGGATGAATATTACAGATATACCATGACCTGGATAATAATATTACAGATATACCATGACCTGATGAATGAATATTACAGATAACCATGACATGAATGGGTGAATATTACATATAACCATGACCTGGATGATGAATATACAATATACCATGATCTGGATGGATGAATATTACAGATTATACCATGACCTGGATGGATGAATATTACATATATACAATAACACAGGTTTGCAAAACAATAACCAAACAATAGCTTATCCCCATCCAATAAACCAGAACTGCTCCCCATTACCCTCGGAGGGGCGAAGACAATGCGAGCTTTGTGCACAATCCTATAATATAATCTCCAATAAGAAGGTAAATGTTTTTAGTTTCTCCAAACAAAAATAGAATTCCCTGCAGGTCATTTATTTATAAATCATGTTCTCCATTACTGAACATTTATATGAGTTCAAATAAACATGAAGGAATTTCTAATGATATGGATGAATATTACAGATTATACCATGACCTGGATGAATGAATATTACAGGAGATATTACCATGACCTGGTATGACATGAAATATTACAGAGTATACCGTGACTGTATGATGAATATTTACAAGAAAATACCGTGACCTGGATGATAGAATTAACAGATTATGACCTGTGACCAGGATGGATGAATATTACAGATTATGACCAATAGACCTGTGATGCGATGGACATATACAGATATACCATGACCTGATGGATGAATTATACAGATTACCATGACTCGATGGTATGAATTACAGATATCAGACCGAAGAATGAATATTACAGATTATACCTGACCGGTAATGGATGAATATACGATATTACCTGACTGGATGAAGAATGTTCAGAACTTACCGTGACCTGGATAGATGAATGATTACAGATATACGTGACCTGGATGAATGAATGTTACAGATATACCGTGACCTGGATGAATGAATATTACAGATATACCGTGACCTGGATGGTTGATATTACGATATACCGTGACTCTGGATTGATGAATAATACAGATATACCGTGACCGATGAGATTGGATGGATAATATTACAGATACCGTGACCTGGATGGATGAATATTACAGATTATTACCGGTGACCTGGATGGATGAATATTACGATTTGTTTATTGTATTGTACCGTGACCTGGATGGATGAATATAAGATGTGTACCGTGACCTGTATGGATGAATATTACAGATTGTACCGTGACCGGATGGATGAATATATCAGATGTACCGCTGACCTGGAGGATGAATTTACAGTATGTTTTTACCGCTGACCTGGATGGATGAATATTACAGCTATATACCGTGACCTGGATGGATGAATATGACAGATGTACCGTGACCTGGATGGATGAATATTAAGATGTACCGTGACCTGGATGGATGAATATTACAGATGCTACAGTGACCTGGATGGATGAATATTACAGATGTTACCGTGAACCTGGAGGGATGAATATAACAGATGTACCGTGACCTGGATGAATGCATATTACAGATATACCGTGACCGGATGAAGAATATTCAGATGTACCGTGACCTGGATGGATGAATAAAACAGATGTACCGTGACCATGGAGATGAATATTACAGATATACCAGACCTGGATGAATGAATATTACAGATGTACCGGACCTGGATGGATGAATATTACAGATGTACCGTGACTGGAGATGCATATTACAGAGTACCGGACTGGATGGATGAATATTACAGTATGTACCGTGACCTGGATGGATGAATATTACAGATGTACCGTGACCTGGAGGATGAATATTACAGAGTACCGTGACCTGGATGGATGAATATTATCAGAGTACGTGACCTGGATGGATGAAATTTACAGATGTACCGTGACCTGGATGGTGAATATTACAGATGTACCGTGACCTGGATGTGATGCATATACCAGATGTACCGTGACCTGGATGGAGAATATTACAGATATTCCATGACCTGGATGAATGAATATTACAGATATACCATGACATGGATGATGAATATTACAGATATACCATGACCTGGATGAATGAATATTACAGATATACCATGACATGGGAATGAAGTATTACAGATATACCGTGACCTGGATGAATGAATAACAGATATACGTGACCTGGATGATGAATATTACAGATATACCGTGACCTGGATGAATGAATGTACAGATATACCGTGACCTGATGAATGAATATTACAGATATACCGTGACCTGGATGGATGAATATTAAGATTACCGTGACCTGGATGGATGAATATTACAGATGTACCTGACCTGGATGGATGAAATATTACAGATATACCGTGACCTGGATGGATGAATTACAGATATACCATGAACCTGGATGAATTAATATTACAGATATACCATGACCTGGATGGATGAATATTACAGATGTACCGTGACCTGGATGGATGAATATTACAGATATACCTGACTGGATGGATGAATATTACAGATATTACCTAGACCTGGATGAATGAATATTACAGATATACCATGTATGGATGGATGAATATTACAGATATACCATGACCTGGATGAATGAATATTACAGAATAACCGTGACCTGGATGGATGAGAACATCCACAAGGATATTCTTAAAGTAACTTTTTGCATCTGAATAGGAAGTGCATAGAGTTAGTAAATGTTGAAATGTTCAAGTGAGGGATATTAATAATAAAAAATGCTGCAATTTCATATGTAATAATGACTTGTCTAAACATGATAATAAAATGTTTTTCTTTTCTTTTTTTAGAGAATTGCAGTTTATTGAGGAAATTTGCATCTTTAATGTCTACCACTGGATCAAGGTGATAAAAGGAGGCAGGAAGTCACCCAAATAACACAGGTTTGCAAAACAATAACCAAACAATAGCTTATCCCCATCCAATAAACCAGAACTGCTCCCCATTACCCTCGGAGGGGCGAAGACAATGCCGAGCTTTGTGCCACAATCCTATAATATATCTCTTTCCAATAAGAAGAGAAGGTAAAGTTTTAGTTTCTCCAAAACAAAAAAAGAATTCCCTTGCAGGTCATTTATTTATAGAATCATGTCTTCAATTACTGAACATTTATATGAGTTCAAATAAACATGAAGGAATTTCTATAGTTGAAGCCGGTGAAATAAAATGTGCATGATTTATGAACACTGCTCTAGACTGATCTAGTGCCATGAATAAGGATACAGCTCGCAGATCTATTATTTGACAGAGGTTGACTACTTCCAGCCATATATCAAATTCCTTTCACACTCTACTTGTTTCTCTCTTTTAATTAAACGTGATACTAATGTGGGTCTTCTGGTCGACTCTGTTCGACAAAACTGGGACAGCAGGATCAATGATTAAATCACAGCCACGAAACATTAGAAATTGTAATGTATGGAGTCGGCTACCACAAAACATGTTATGAGTAAAGATGGAAACACACTGTTATTTTACTGGCAGTTTCATAGAATAGAATAAAGTTAACAAGTCAAAGTTTACTAATTGGTAATTGATTCCAAAGAGGTTTTGGGTCAGAACTGCTGTTTCCCCTTTTAAAATTCCACCGGTCAGAACTACCAATTTAATTGTTTGTGAAGGTTCTCATATGATATGGGAAGAATATTACAGATTATACCCTGACCTGGATGAATGAATATTACACAGATATACCATGACCTGGATGAATGAATATTACAGATATACCGATGACTGTATGATGAATATTTACAGAAATACCGTGACCTGGATGAA
The DNA here is from genome assembly GCA_019447015.1 of Hymenochirus boettgeri. Classification (NCBI taxonomy): domain Eukaryota; kingdom Metazoa; phylum Chordata; class Amphibia; order Anura; family Pipidae; genus Hymenochirus; species Hymenochirus boettgeri. The sequence continues at coordinate 291,626,027 of CM033474.1, forward strand.
GAATTATACAGATTATACCTGTGACCGGATGGATGAATATTACAGATATACCATGACCTGGATGGATGACATATACAGATATACCATGACCTGATGATGAATATTACAAGATATACCATGATCGAGGTATGAATATACAGATATACAGACCTGGAAGAATGAATATTACAGATTATACCGTGACCTGGATGGATGAATATACAGATATACCTGACCTGGATGAAGAATTTACAGATATTACCGTGACCTGGATAGATGAATGATATACAGATATACCGTGACCTGGATGAATGAATATTACAGATATACCGTGACCTGGATGGATGAATATTACAGATATACCGTGACCTGGATGGTGAATATTACGATATACCGTGACCTGGATTGATGAATAATACAGATATACCGTGACCGTAGGATGGATGGATGAATATTACAGATACCGTGACCGATGGAATGGATGAATATTACAGATTATACCGTGACCTGGATGGATGAATATTACGATTGTTATGTATTGTACCGTGACCTGGATGGATGAATATTAAGAGTGTACCGTGACCTGTATGGATGAATATTACAGATTGTACCGTGACCGGATGGATGAATATATCAGATGTACCTGACCTGGAGGATGAATTACAGATGTTACCGTGACTGGATGGATGAATATTACAGCTATTACCGTGACCTGGATGGATGAATATACAGATGTACCGTGACCTGGATGGATGAATATTACAGATGTACCGTGACCTGGATGGATGAATATTACAGATGTACGTGACCTGGATGGATGAATATTACAGATGTACCGGACCTGGAGGATGAATATAACAGATTGTACCGTGACCTGGATGAATGATATTACAGATATACCGGACCTGGATGAATGAATATTCAAGAGTACCGTGACCTGGATGGATGAATAAAACAGATGTACCGTGACCTGGAGATGAATATTACAGATATACCAGACCTGGATGAATGAATATTACAGATTACCGAGACCTGGATGGATGAATATTACAGATGTACCGTGACCTGGATGATGATATTACAGATGTACCGGACCTGGATGGATGAATATTACAGATGTACCGTGACCTGGATGGATGAATATACAGATGTACCGTGACCTGGCATGGTGAATATTACAGAGTACCGTGACCTGGATGGATGGATATTTTATCAGAGTACGTGACCTGGATGGATGAATGATTACAGATGTACCGTGACCTGGATGGATGAATATTACAGATGTACCGTGACCTGGATGGATGCATATACAGATTACCGTGACCTGGATGGAGAATATTACAGATATTCCATGACCTGGATGGAATGAATATTACAGATATACCATGACATGGATGATGAATATTTACAGATATACCATGACCTGGATGAATGAATATTACAGATATACCTGACTGGGAATGGAATATTACAGATATACCGTGACCTGGATGAATGAATAACAGATATACCGTGACCTGGATGGTGAATATTACAGATATCGTGACCTGGATGAATGAATACAGATATACCGTGAACTGCTGAATGAATTAAAAGAATACCGTGACCTGGATGGATGAATATTAAGATTACCGTGCCGGATGGATGAATATTACAGATGTACCGGACCTGGATGGATGAAATATTACAGATATACCGGACCGGGATTGGATGAATTACAGATATACCATGACCTGGATGAATATATTACAGATATACCATGACCTGATGGATGAATATTACAGATTACTGACCTGGATGGTGAATATTACGATATACCTGACTGGATGGATGAATATTACAGATATACCAGACCTGGATGAATGAATATTACAGATATACCATGTACTGGATGGATGAATATTACAGATATACCATGACCTGGATGAATGAATATTACAGATATACCGTGACCTGGATGGATGAGAACCTCCACAAGGATATTCTCTAAAAGTAACTTTTTGCATCTGAATAGGAAGTGGCAGTAAATGTTGAAATGTTCAATGTGAGGGATATTAATAATAAAAAATGCTGCAATTTCATATGTAATAATGACTTTGTCTAAACATGATATAAAATGTTTTTTCTTTTCTTTTTTTAGAGAATTGCAGTTTATTGAGAAAATTTGCATCTTTATTTGCTACCACTGGATCAGGTGATAAAAAGGAGCAGGAGTCACCCCCAATACACAAGGTTTGCAAAACAATAACCAAAACAATAGCTTATCCCCATCCAATAAACCAGAACTGCTCCCCATTACCTCGGAGGGGCGAAGACAATGCGAGCTTTGTGCACAATCCTATAATATAAATCTCCTTTCAATAGAAGGTAAAGAGTTTTTAGTTTCTCCAAAACAAAATGAATTCCCTGCAGGGCATTTATTATAAATCATGTTCTCAATTACTGAACTATATGAGTTCAAATAAACATGAAGGAATTTCATAAGTTAAGCGGTGAAATAAAATGTGCATGATTTATGAACACTGCTCTCGACTGATCTAGTGCCATGAATAAGGTACAGCTCGCAGATCTATTATTGACAGAGGTGTGACTACTCCAGCCATGTATCAAATTCCCTTTCACACTTACTTGTTTCTCTCTTTGAATTAAACGGTCATACTAATGTGGGGTCTTTTTCTGGTCGACTTGTTCGACAAAACTGGGACAGCAGGATCAATGATTAAACACAGCCACGAAACATTAGAAATTTTTAAGTATGGAGTCGGCTACCACAAACATGTTATGAGTAAAGATGGAAATACACTGTTATTTTACTGGCAGTTTCATAGAATAGAATAAAGTTAACAAGTCAAAGTTTATAATTGGTAATTGATTCCAAAGAGGTTTTGGGTCAGAACTGTGTTTCCCCTTTTAAAAATTCCACCGGTCAGAACTACCAAGTTAATTGTTTGTGAATGTTATATTCATCATCCAGGTCATGGTATATCTGTAATATTCATCCATCCAGGTCACGGCTTATATCTGTATATTCATCCATCCAGGTCATGGTATATCTGTAATATTCATCCATCCAGGTCACGGTATATCTGTAATATTCATCCATCACAGGTCATGGTATATCTGTAATATTCATTCATCCAGTACACGGTATATCTGTATATTCAATCCAGGTCATGGTATATCTGTAATATTCATTCATCCAGGTCATGGTATATCTGTATATTCATTCATCCAGGTCATGGTATATCTGTAATATCATTCATCCAGGTCATGGTATATCTGTAATATTCATCCATCCCAGGTATGGATATCTGTAATATTCTCCATCCAGGTCCATGGTATATCTGTAATATTCATCCAGGTCATGGTATATCTGTAATATTCATTCATCCAGGTCATGGTATATCTGTGAATATTCATTCTCCCTCCAGGTCAGTATATCTGTAATATTATTATCCAGGTCACTGGTATATCTGTAATATTCATCATCCAGGTCATGGTATATCTGTAATATTCATTCATCCAGGTCATGGTATATCTGTAATATTTCATCCACGGTCACGGTATATCTGAATATTCATCCATCCGGACATGGTATACTGTAAATTCATCCATCAGTCATGGTATATCTGTAATATTCATCCATCCAGGTTATGGTATATCTGTAATATTCATCAATCCAGGTCATGGGATATCTGTAATATTCATTCATCAGGTCATGGTATATCTGTAATATCATCTATCCAGGTCAGGTATATCTGTAATATTCATATCCAGGTCATGGTATATCTGTAATTATTCATCTCATGGTCATGGTAGATCTGTAATATTCATTATCCAGGTCGGATATCTGTAATATCATCCATCCAGGTCATGGTATCTGTAATATTCATCCATCCAGGTAATGTATATCTGTAATTTCACCATCAGGTCACGGATATCTAGAAATCATTATCCAGTACAGGTCATGGTATATCTGTAATATTCATTCATCCAGGTCATGGTATATCTGTAATATTCATCCATCAGGTCAGGTAATCTGTAATATTCATTCATCCAGGTCCGGTATATCTGTAATATTCATTCATCCAGGTCACGGTATAATCTGTAATATCATCCATCCAGGTCGGTAATCGTAATATTCATTCATACAGGTCACGGTATATCTGTATACTATTCATCCTTCATCCAGTCATGGTATATCTGTAATATTCATCATCCAGGTCATGGATATCTGTAATATTCATTCATCCAGGTCATTGGATATTCTGTAATATTATCCATCCCGTTCATGGTATATCTGTAATATTCATACCATTAACATGGTCATGGTATATCTGTAATATTCATCCATCCAGGTCATGGTATTTCTGTAATATTCATCCATCCAGGTCATGGTATATCTGTAATATTCATTCATCCAGGTCATGGTATATCTGTAATATTCATCCATCCAGGTCATGGTATATCTGTAATATTCATCCATCCAGGTCATGGTATATCTGTATATATCATCCAAATCCAGGTCACGGTTATCTGTAATATTCATTCATCCAGGTCATGGATAATCTGTAATATCATCATCCAGGCACGCGTATACTGTATATTCATTCATCCAGATCATGGTACATCTGTAATATTCATCCATCCAGGTCACGGTATATCTGTAATATTCATTCATCCAGGTCACGGTATATCTGTAATATTCATCCATCCAGGTCCATGCGATATCTGTAATATTCATTCATCCAGGTCATGGTATATCTGTAATATTCATACACTCCAGGTCATGGTATATCTGTAATATTCATCCATCCAGGTCATGGTATATCTGTAATATTCATTCATCCAGGTCATCGGTATATCTGTATATTATCCATCCAGGTCATGGTATAATCTGTAATATTCATTCATCCAGGTCACAGGTATATCTGTAATATTCATTCATCCAGGTCATGGATATCTGTAATATTCATCCATCCAGGTCTGGTATATCGTAATATTCATTCATCCAGGTCACGGTTATCTGTAATATTCATCCATCCAGGTATGGTATATCTGTAAATTCATCATCCAGGTCATGGTATATCTGTAATATTCATTCATCCAGGTCATGGTATATCTGTAATATTCATCATCCAGGTCATGGTAGCTATCGTTAATATTCATTCATCCAGGTCATGGTATATCTGTAATATTCATCCATCCAGGTCATGGTATATCTGTAATATTCATCCATCCAGGTCATGGTATATTCTGTAATATTCATTCATCCAGGTCATGGTATATCTGTAATATTCATCATCCAGGTCACGTTATATCTGTAATATTCATCCATCAGGTCATGGTAATCTGTAATATTCATTCATCCAGGTCATGGTAATCGGTAATATTTCCATCCAGGTCATGGTATATCTAAGTAATATCATTCATCCAGGTCATGGTATATCTTAATATTCATCCATCCAGGTCATGGTATATCTGTAATATTCATCCATCAAGGTCAGGTATATCTGTAATATTCATTCATCCAGGTCATGTATATCTGTAATATTTCATCATCCAGGTACGGATATCTGTAATATTCATTCATCCAGTCATGGTATAATCTGTAATATTCATTCCATCCAGGTCACGGTATATCTGTAATATTCTTCATCCAGGTCACGGTATATCTGTAATATTCATCCATCCAGGTCATGGTATATCTGTAATATTCATTCATCCAGGTCATGGTATATCTGTAATATTCATCCATCAGGTCATGGTATATCTGTAATATCATCCATCCAGGTCATGGATATCGTAAGTCATTCATCCCAGGTCAGGTAATCGTAATATTCATTCATCCAGGTCATGGTATATCTGTAATTCATTCATCCAGGTCATGGTATATCTGTAATATTTCATCCATCCAGGTCATGGTATATCTGTAATATTCTCATCCAGGTCATTTGGATATCTGTAATATTCATCCATCCAGGTCTGGTATATCTGTAATATTCATTCATCCAGGTCATGGTATATCTTGTAATATTATCCATCCAGGTCATGGTATACTGTTAATATTCATTCTCATCCAGGTCATGGTATATCTGTAATATTCTCCATCCAGGTCATGGTATATCTGTAATATTCATCATCCAGTCCAGTGGTATACTTGTAATATTATTCATCCAGGTCATGGTATATCTGTAATATCATTCCATCCAGGTCATGGTATATCTGTAATATTCTTCATCAGGTCACGTGGTATATCTGTAATATTCATCCCATCCAGGTCACGGATATCTGTAATATTCATTATCCATGGGTCACGGTATATCTGTAATATTCATTCATCAGGTCATGGTATATCTGTAATATCATTCATCCCGGTCATGGTATATCTGTAATATTCATCCATCCAGGTCATGGTATATCTGTAATATTCATCCATCCAGGTCATGGTATATCTGTAATTCATCATCCAGGTCAGTATATCTTTATATTCATTCACCAGGTCATGGTATATCGTAATATTCATTCACCAGGTCAGGTATATCTGTAATATTCATTCATCCAGGTCATGGTATATCTGTAATATTCATCCATCCAGGTCATGGTTATATTTGTATATTCATTCATCCAGGTACAGTATATCTTAATATTCATTCATCCAGGTCATGGTATATCTGTAATATTCATTCATCCAGGTCATGGTATATCTGTAATATTCATCCATCCAGGTATGGTATATCTGTAATATTCATCATCCAGGTCATGGTATATCTGTAATATCATTCATCCAGGTCATGGTATATCTGTAATATTCACCATCCAGGTCATGGTATATCTGTAATATTCATTCATCCAGGTCATGGATATCTGTAATATTCATCCATCCAGGTCATGGTTATATCTGTAATATTCATTCATCCAGGTCATGGTATATCGTAATATTCATCATCAGGTCATGGTATATCTGTAATATTCATCCATCGCAGGTTTCACGGTATTTTATATCTGCTAAATCATTCATCCATCAGGTCACTGGTATATCTGTAATATTCATCCAGTCCAGGTCATGTGTATATCTGTAATATTCATTCATCCCAGGGTCATGGGTCCTTTATATCTGTAATATTCATTCCATCCAGGTCATGGTATATCTGTAATTTCATTCATCCAGGTCATGGTTATATCTGTAATATCATCCATCCAGGTCACTGGTATATCTGTAATATTCCATTCATCCAGGTCACGTGGTATATCTGTAATATTCATCATTCATCCAGGTCATGGTATATCTGTAATATTTATCCATCCAGGTAATGGTATATCTGTAATATTCATTCATCCAGGTCATGGTATATCTGTAATATTCATCCATCCAGGTCATGGTATATCTGTAATATTCATTCATCCAGGTCATGGTATATCTGTTGTATTCAATTAGATCAACTGGACTTGAAGTTTAGTTCTTGAAGACGTTTTGCTAGTCATGCGACTGGCTTTCTCAATTCAGAATGACTTGTACAAGAATCTGTGGCAATTATGTACCCTGGAAAGTCCCAATAAGCATATCACAGCCAGGTGTTAAGGACCTTCTGAATGCAAGGCGTGAATGCAAGATGATTGCATTGTGGCCTCTTAGCCACAATATATTCAAGCCTTGCATTCAGAACACTTGGCTGTCAAATGCTAATTGGGACTTTCCAGGGTACATAATTGCCACAGATTCTTGTACAAGTCATTTGAATTGAGAAAGCCAGTCGGATGACTAGCGAAATGTCTTCAAGAACTTCAAGTCCAGTTTACCTAATTGAATACAACAGATATACCAATTTAATTGTGACACGGAACTACCATCATGGCACAGGAAGCTGGGTAGTAGCATAATGGATATGTGACAGTTGTCAAAATCTGTTTAAATTACAATTTTTAAGTACAGACCAGAAGAAATGGTATAGAAGCTCCCCACCGTGTGTACAGATACAAATAAAAAGAGAAACAGTGTTAACTATTGGACTGGTTGGAAAGCTGGCTGGTAGACTGGCTGGCAGGCTGGCCATTGGTATTTACAAGAGCAATATATAGAACTGTCTGCATTGTATTGTAATACATAAAAAAACAGTCTATATCTAATCACAGAACTCCTTGGTTCCGAAATCTGAATGATCCGTATGATTTCGGACGGATCATCTGGACTTCGGGACTTCAGGACAAATTTTCGAAGAATTTCAAATGTACAGAGCTATTTTCTGAAAATACCCTCAAACGTTCATGGTCTCTGATTGTATTTTCGAACGTTTGAATGTATTTTCAGAAATTATCGAAAATAGCTATCTTCAAAAAATCGCACTCCAAATACAATAGTGTTTATTTAGAACCACACATCAAAACACACAACGTTTACAAAAATTAAAATCACTTGGTTTGTGCTTCTGTGTGTGTGTGTTTGGTGGGAGTTTGAGTTGGTTTGTGTTCGTTATTTATGGCTCTAGAATCTCCAATTCGAGTCTATAACACAAAAAAAGTCAAAAATGAAACATGCCCATTTTTAATAAACAATCAGGGTTATTCAATAACAGCTCTATTTTTAGACAGTTTTAAAAGTTTTTAAAACTCTCCCATTTCCTCTCATCGCCTTCTGGACTTCACTTGAGATTTCTCTCTGACAAGTTAAAGGCCACACAAAGATAAAAACAATAAAAAATGTCTGCTAGTTTTGGGGAGAGGAAAACAAGTCATTTAATAGTTTGAACTTGGCTGACAATGTTACTGTAAACGTCTCTTTTCTCCGTCGACTCAAATCAAGTCACCAAAGTTCACATTCGCGAGTATATACGTAAGAATCCGAAGCTTAGAATCCTTGAAATACATTTGTGTTCTTTCGAAGAAGAAAGCAATTTCCTCGGAGATGGGATTTTCCGCTACTCTGCATGAGCAGCTTCTACGCCTCTGACCTGCTAATGTAAAACAGAAGGGGGCATGACCGCTAGATCGCGCCCTTTACAATCAGGAAATAAATAATAAGTGTCTGCTTAGCACTGACATTCCTTTAAAAGAATATTAAATAGGAAATGGCCAAGTTTTTATCACTCTCACAAGAAAATAGGCAGTATGTGCTAAAACAATTTATTTCGTTTTTTATTTCTCCTTAACAAAAACGGTTAATTGTCAGTTACCTGCCCCAACCACAACTGATATATTTTGCACATTTCATTACTAACCAAATATTTAAGGATAATTATTGTATCCATTCTGAAAGAGTAAGCTGGCTCCTCCCCAATGCAGTCAATCAAGGCTGTGACTCTTGACATCACAACCAATGATTGACTGCTGTTTCCACCTGCTGCCTCCTCTGCACATGGTCAAGCTTATATAAAGCTCATTGAGCAGAGGGAGGAGGCAGATACCATTTCCACCAGAAAAGAATAGAACTTACCGTTAAATATCTGGCTACAAATACATGTAATAAACTGGTAAAAATAGCAGTTGGGGTTGTTGGCAGATAACTGACAAATCACCAGTTTTAAGGGTGGAAATGTCCTTTAACTGGCCAAGTTAGTCAGCACATAAATGTAATATTAAGGATCTCCTACCTGCAATAGTCCAACCTACTTACAAATACCCACATTTCTTGCCTAACTGTTCATCCAGAGGAAGGAAAAAAACCCACCAAATTTATGAGGGGGGAAAATTCCTTCCTGACTGCAAGTGACAATGGGAAATTTCCCTTTCCCAACTCTACTTTATGTATCAATACCAGTAACTTGTAACATTCCTGTTTGTAGAAACTCTATCCAGCTTTTTATTAAACTGACCAATGAACCTGCCATAACAACGTCACTGGAAGACAGTCCCAAGCTTTACCGTTCTCACAGTGACAAACCCTTTCCCAACTCTACTTTAGTATCAATACCTGTAACTTATAACATTCCTTGTTTGTAGAAACTCATCCAGCTTTCTATAAACTGACCAATGGATCTGCCATAACAACCACTGGAAGACAGTTCCATAGCTTTACCGTTCTCACAGTGAAATCCCTTTCAACTCACTTTATGTATCAATACCAGTAACTTGTAACCTTCTTGTTTGTAGAAACTCATCCGCTTTTTATTAAACTGACCAATGAACCTGCCATAACAACGTCCACTGGAAAGCAGTTCCATAGCTTTACCGTTCTCACAGTGACAAACCCTTTCCCAACTCTCATTTATGTATCAATACCAGTAACTGTAACATTCCTTTTTGTAGAAACTCCTCCAGCGTTTATTAAACTGACCAATGAACCTGCCATAACAACGTCCACTGGAGACAAGTTCCATGCTTTACCGTTCTCACAGTGACAAACCCTTTCCCACTCTCCTTATGTATCAATACCAGTAACTGAACATTCCTTGTTTGAGAAACTCATCCAGCTTTTTATAAACTACCAATGAACCTGCCATAACAACGTCCACTGGAAGACAGTTCCATAGTTTACCGTTCTCACAGTGACAAACCCTTTCCAACTCTACTTTATGTATCATACCAGTAACTTGTAACATTCCTTGTTTGCAGAAACTCATCCAGCTTTTTATTAAACTGACCAATGAACCTGCCATAACAACGTCCATGGAAGACAGTTCCATAGCTTTACCGTTCTCACAGTGACAAACCCTTTCCCAACTCTACTTTATGTATCAATCCTAGTAACTTGTAACATTCCTTGTTTGTGAGAAACTCATCCAGTTTTTTATTAAACTGACCAATGAACCTGCCATAACAACGTCCACTGGAAGACAGTTCCATAGCTTTACCTTTCTCACAGTGACAAACTTTCCCAACTCTACTTTATGTATCAATACCAGTAACTTGTAACATTCCTTGTTTGTAGAAAACTCATCCAGCTTTTTATTAAACTGACCAATGAACCTGCCATAACAACGTCCACTGGAAGACAGTTCCATAGCTTTACCGTTCTCACAGTGACAAACCTTTCCCAACTTACTTATGTATCAATACCAGTAACTGTAAAATTCCTTGTTTGTGAAACTCATCCAGCTTTTTATTAAACTGACCAATGAACCGCCATAACAACGTCCACTGGAAGACAGTTCCAAGCTTTACCGTTCTCACGTGACAAACCCTTTCCAACTCTACTTATGTATCAATACCAGTAACTTGTAACATTCCTGTTTGTAGAAACTCATCCAGCTTTTTATTAAACTGACCAATGAACCTGCCATAACAACTCCACTGAAGACAGTTCCATAGCTTTACCGTCTCACAGTGACAAACCTTTCCCAATCTTTTTATGTATCAATACCAGTAACTTGTAACATTCCTTGTTGTTAGAAACTCATCCAGCTTTTTATTAAACTGACCAATGAACCTGCCATAACAACGTCCACTGGAAGACAGTTCCATAGCTTTACCGTTCTCACAGTGACAAAACCTTTCCCAACTCTACTTTATGTATCAATACCGTAACATGTAACATTCCTTGTTTGTAGAAACTCACCAGCTTTTTATTAAACTGACCAATTACCTGCCATAAAAACGTCCACTGGAAGACAGTTCCATAGCTTTACCGTTCTCACAGTGAAAACCCTTTCCCAACTCTACTTAGTATCAATACAGTACTTGTAACATCCTTGTTTGTAGAAACCATCCAGCTTTTTATTAAACTGACAATGAACCTGCCATACAACGTCCAACTGGAAGACCGTTCCATAGCTTTACCGTTCTCACCGTCAAACCCTTTCCAACTCTACTTTATGTATCAATACCAGTAACTTGTAACATTCCTTGTTTGTAAAACTCATCCAGCTTTTATTAAACTGACCAATGAACCTGCCATAACAACGTCCTGGAAGACAGTTCCATAGCTTTACCGTTCTCACAGTGACAAAAAACCCTTTCCCAACTCTACTTTATGTATCAATACCTGTAACTTATAACATTCCTTGTTTGTAGAAACTCATCCAGCTTTCTATTAAACTGACCAATGATCCTGCCATAACAACGTCCACTGGAAGACAGTTCCATAGCTTTACCGTTCTCACAGTGAAAATCCCTTTCCCAACTCTACTTTATGTATCAATACCAGTAACTTGTAACATTCCTTGTTTGTAGAAACTCATCCAGCTTTTTATTAAACTGACCAATGAACCTGCCATAACAACGTCCACTGGAAGACAGTTCCATAGCTTTACCGTTCTCACAGTGACAAACCCTTTCCCAACTCTACTTTATGTATCAATACCAGTAACTTGTAACATTCCTTGTTTGTAGAAACTCATCCCGCGTTTTATTAAACTGACCAATGAACCTGCCATAACAACGTCCACTGGAAGACAGTTCCATAGCTTTACCGTTCTCACAGTGACAAACCCTTTCCCAACTCTCCTTTATGTATCAATACAGTAACTTGTAACATTCCTTGTTTGCAGAAACTCATCCAGCTTTTTATTAAACTGACCAATGAACCTGCCATAACAACGTCCACTGGAAGACAGTTCCATAGCTTTACCGTTCTCACAGTGACAAACCCTTTCCCAACTCTACTTTATGTATCAATACCAGTAACTTGTAACATTCCTTGTTTAGAAACTCATCCAGCTTTTTATTAAACTGACCAATGAACCTGCCAAACAACGTCCACTGGAAGACAGTTCCATAGCTTTACCGTTCTCACAGTGACAAACCCTTTCCCAACTCTACTTTATGTATCAATCCCAGTAACTTGTAACATTCCTTGTTTGTAGAACTCATCCAGCTTTTTATTAAACTGACCAATGAACCTGCCATACACACGTCCACTGGAAGACAGTTTCCATAGCTTACCGTTCTCACAGTGACAAACTTTTTTCCCAACTCACTTTATGTATCAATACCAGTAACTTGTAACATTCCTTGTTTGTAGAAACTCATCCAGCTTTTTATTAAACTGACCAATGAACCTGCCATAACAACGTCCACTGGAAGACAGTTTCCATAGCTTTACCGTTCTCACAGTGACAAACCTTTCCCAACTCTACTTTATGTATCAATACCAGTAACTTGTAACATTCCTTATTTGTAGAAACTCATCCAGCTTTTTATTAAACTGACCAATGAACCTGCCATAACAACGTCCACTGGAAACAGTTCCATAGCTTTACCGTTCTCACAGTGACAAACCCTTTCCCAACTCTACTTTATGTATCAATACCAGTAACTTGTAACATTCCTTGTTTGTAGAAACTCATCCAGCTTTTTATTAAACTGACCAATGAACCTGCCATACACATCCACTGAAGACAGTTCCATAGCTTTACCGTTCTCACAGTGACAACCTTTCCCAACTCTACTTTATGTATCAATACCATGTACTTGTAACATTCCTTGTTTGTAAACTCATCCAGCTTTTTATTAAACTGACCAATGAACCTGCCATAACAACGTCCACTGGAAGACGTTCCTAGCTTTACCGTTCTCACAGTGACAAACCCTTTCCCAACTCTACTTTATGTATCATACGTAACTGTAACATTCCTTGTTTGTAGAAACTCATCCAGCTTTTTATTAAACTGACCAATGAACCTGCCATAACAACGTCCACTAAGACAGTTCCATAGCTTTACCGTTCTCACAGTGAAAATCCCTTTCCCAACTCTACTTTTGTATCAATACAGTACTTGTAACATTCCTTGTTTGTAGAAACTCATCCAGCTTTTTATTAAACTGACAAATGAACCTGCCATACAACGTCCACTGGAAGACAGTTCCATAGCTTTACCGTTCTCACAGTGTCAAACCCTTTCCCAACTCTACTTTATGTATCAATACCAGTAACTTGTAACATTCCTTTTTTGTAAAAACTCATCCAGCTTTTTATTAAACTGACCAATGAACCTGCCATAACAACATCCTCTGGAAGACAGTTCCATAGCTTTACCGTTCTCACAGTGACAAACCCTTTCCCAACTCCACTTTATGTATCAATACCAGTAACTTGTAACATTCCTTGTTTGTAGAAACTCATCCAGCTTTTTATTAAACTGACCAATGAACCTGCCATAACAACGTCCACTGGAAGACAGTTCCATAGCTTTACCGTTCTCACAGTGACAAACCTTTCCCAACTCTACTTTATGTATCAATACCAGTAACTTGTAACATTCCTTGTTTGTAGAAACTCACCCAGCTTTTTATTAAACTGACCAATGAACTGCCATAACAACGTCCACTGGAAGACAGTTCCATAGCTTTACCGTTCTCACAGTGACAAACCCTTTCCCAACTCTACTTTATGTATCAATACCAGTAACTTCTAACATTCCTTGTTTGCAGAAACTGATCCAGCTTTTTTTTTTTCTCTATTACCTTTGTAAAGAGAGTGTTTATGGGTGATCGGTTTTAGCCTAGGGGCTGACCCAGTATAATGACCAATCAGATGATTGATTTTATAGTTCAAACTGCACTGGACCAGTTAAAGTTAACTACTGAATGTAATCACCAGTACTTTACAACATAATCATTGCAATTAAAGAGTCAACATTATGCAAAGAGACCCCAATCTATTTCAAAGGCTCACAGTTCCTTTTGAAGGACTTGTAGCCACACAGCATCTTATCACACCCATTCTGCCCCAGCCACGCCTCATTTATCTCTATCCACAAACATCCCTGCACCCGCTTCTATCTGACCCACCTAAGCCTCCCCACTTTTACAAAGGGAGTAAATAAAGGTCTATGAAGATTTCTACTATGAAAAGGCAATGTTTCAAGGTCTAGGTATTAGAAGGTCAATGACCATAAGAGAAACAGGTTGTCTCCTTGTGTTATAATTGTTCATATATTTTTAATCAGGAAAAGGGTATTAATCCTTTATAAATAAAACGATGAAGTTCTCATCTAGTATAGAGCAGTTTGTTATTTCTAATTGTATAAACAGAATATTACAGTTTATCCCTGACCCACAGAGCTGAGAACTTAACCCAGAACGTTCAAAGCTCTAGTAGGTTGATGAGAAACTGGAATGATAAATCATCTCCTAGGGAATTGTGGGAGCTGAATGAAGTTTGTGTTATCGCTTAAAGCACTTTTTGTCCCTTTTATTCTTCATCCCAGGTCCTGTGTTTAATGTTCCCACACAGGCTGGCAAAGTTTATGTTCTACTTCCAGAATACATCAGCTATTTTCCTCTTGGTGAATACATCTCACGAAGTAGGAATAATAATGTCCACCACAAACGTTGCAATGTTTTCCCATACATTTTATATACTGAAGTGTGAAAAAGTTTTAGGTAAGTGACAATCTTTTCCCAAAGTTTCATTGTTTAATTCTTATCAATTTACAAAAGGCAAAGTGAGATAACAGAAGGAAAATACAAATCCGTATTTCTTGAGACCGCACTTTATCATTTATCGAAAACGATCCGTACATTCGAGGGTTACCAAAAAGGAATGATACATTCTAGGGTTAGCGAGCAGTCCGTAAATTCGATAATCATCAAATTTAAGATAATTATCGAAAACACAGTCACGAGTAGTTCGAATAGTTCGAGTTCGTTCGGACTTATAAAGTTCGGCTCGAACTTGGGTTCGAAATCGGTTTTGTGTCCATCTCTAGTTACAAGGTCTGCTGTTCAAGCACTTTTAAAAAAGCACAGACCATAGACAGTGGTCAGCCAAGGAAACTTAATGCCCAGCAGAGCCATCATAAGTCAAAATTTTAAAAAAATGGCTGTAGCGGAGAGTATCTTGTTTGCCAAGAGAGCGGTTCTATAATGAGTGTCTGCAGGCAAGACTGAAGCATAGTGGAGGTTCATTTTTTCACACCTGCCTGAAACGTTTTCATAGTATTGTGTATTTATACTGTATGTGTCATCCCCCCCCCCCCCAACCAAAAAAAACCCCCAAGGAAACATTGAGTTGGGTGTCACTTATGGTTTAATTGAAGGATTTGGTCTCCTGGGAAACATTAAATGAATCCAGTAACATATTTATTATCCCTGCACTACTGCGATTCATTGATTCCCATAAATTCTGCTACAGTCACACTTACAATACACTTTCCTTTTCTGCATACAAAGCTTCGGAATTTGTCCAGGGGAAAACAATTGGTGCAATTCCATAAAGACTCTGCTGGTGGCAGCAAAGTATAAAATGAGAGTCCGCAGGATCCACTTTTTAAATAAAACGTGAATTTAGAACTCATCTTGGTGCATCTAAGACCATGTAATGTTTTCAAATGACGTGAAATTTAGCTGGTAATTAAAAAAACACATTTATTGCTTATTTCTGGGTTTCAATCAAATCTTTGCTTAGAACATTTCTCTGTGTTTTGGAAACATTTCTTCTTGATTATAATCCTTATACAGTAATTAATAGTAGGTAAGAATCTAATTATTAGAATCCTTTCCATTAACTATAACATTCATTGGAATTCCAGTGCATGACATTTGATCCCTGATTTAAGGTATACTGGATAGCCGTGATCTATTTTCCCCATGTTGTAGGAACATTCCCAGTTGATAGTTTGAACATTAACATCTTTGAAACCTGAAGAACCAATTTAATTAATTAACATCTGTTTAACAGTTTGGCAGGAGCCCCATGACAACTAGAGATGAACGGACTTCCGAAAATCTGTTCGGATTTCAAATTTCCAGAAATTCTGAAATTGGACCCATTAAAGTCAACAGGGAGCAAAAAATCCTGTATATTTAGTACGTCTCGTGTATTCCCATATTATATTCAATAAATTCCAAAAATCCCATCGTAAATTCAAAAGTACTCGATCGTTTCCGAGAATTCAATAAATCCCAAAAAATGATTCCTGAATTCGGAAATTCAAAAAAAGGTTTGCAAGTTCAAACTTGCGAAATCCGAAAAGTCCTAGTTCGTTCGGACCTGTGAAATCCAATCCGAACCAGTACATCTATACAGTACATCTATAATGACAACCTGCTCAGCATTTGAAGATATCATAAAAACATGACCAGACTTGTCTTCTTGGTTGAGTCCTCATGCAGACAATATAAATGATCAGCAGCTCTTGCTGTAGGAAGTGGTTTGTTGATTAGGTAAATCATAACTGGAAACTATAATTCTTCCCAACCACCACTGTATCATTTTTTGTTAATCTGCCCCTTATTTCTTTAGACATCCAATCTAAATCTTCTTATATTTCAGCTGTCAATCAAGTTCATTGCTCTCAAAAACTATTCTTCTGTTTTACTGTAGCTGGAATGGTGACAGTTGGAATGCTGTGTGCAGGCAGCTGGTTTGTGGGGAAAAAGTCAGGTCAGGTGAAAGTGGGAGTGGTTAAAAGAGGGAGGGGGGATACTGCTCCTAAACAAAATGTGTGCTGGATTGAAGACATGCAGCAACACACACAGCTCTGAGTAAGTGCTACTTACATGTATTCAATTATAGATTAAGATGAGGCAAAGTCATTTTTTCAGTATAGTGTCTATTTAAAGTAGGACATAACAGAGAGGAAACCCTGAAATGAATAAGACCTTCAGGACCCACCAAAATGAATAAGGGGAAAGGAGTTCAAACACAATCTAGCATGGAAATCATGACTTATTAATGTATAAAAATGACCTTTTGGGAGGGTCGTGCTTTTTTCTCAAAGACGTAATGACATAACAATCTGTTTTTTTAGTAAGATAAAACCGATGGTCTGTATTACAAGGGAAGATTTAATAAACATATTTAATAAAGTATTGGATGTCAAACAAAAGCCTATGAAAATCAGCCCAAAGTTACCCCAGGTATTTCAGCAAATAGAAATGGGCACTACATATGGGGGGTCCCAACCTTCATTTGGAGGATCTCAAACATAGTTCCTCTTTCTTTATGGGTCCATACCACTGTTGTCCATTCCATTGCTGGACATTTATATAAAGACTTAAACAGTGGGAATCTACGGAGGTGTGCTGCAAAGTCATGGCTCACTTTTAAAGGTTTAAAGTCCCACTAAGAATTTTAACTCGTAGTTTGCGCCCATCACACGATTATCGGAAGAAACACTCATGCAGCCGACTTATGCCAATTTACCATAAATATTACTTGCCAGCTAGCGGCTCACACACGCGGGTGAGATTCATTCAGAGCTGTGCAACCTTTGCCCAGATCAAGTGTGCGCCTCTAGGTGAATCTCCCAGAAAGCCGATCTTTGTGAGGTTAAACAAGACCATTAAAAGAAGGAAAAGTAAGTAGCCGAATATGATTTAAATTCATTAACATAAACAAAGTATCAAACCTGAAGCCTAATTTACATTTAGCAATTAAACCGCCTGCAGAAGAAATGCTGAAAATTGATGCCAATAGTTAAATGAATGATGAATCAACAAGGTACCATTGTCTGACTGCTGAGCTGAAAGCAAAATCCTCCAGTAAAAGACATAAATCTCATCCCACTGTGTCTCTCTCTTTTCATTGTTGTTTATATTTTCTTATGCTCCCCTTTATGTTCCCCGCGTGGCAGAATATACTTGTCAGATCTCCATATTGCCTTGACTCTGTTTCCTTTATTTATTACCCAATGTATATCTTATTGAATCCAATGAAAGGCGTCTGCATCGTTCTGCAGTAAATTTAATGTGGCTTAAGGTTGTCTCCTCAACCAACTGACACGGTTTTCCAGCACGGTAAAGCAATTAATAGAAACGCTAATTGTTTATTAATTATTTCCATTATTTGGTCTTTGAAAGGCATCTTTAAAATATTGTGTTAATATATTAAATCCTGCTGGGGTATTAAGAGCCTTAAAGAAGAATTAAACTTTGTTTTACATTTTTGATGTAAAGGGTATCTCCACTGAAAAAATAAAGTTTGTCCATTTAGTTTTTATTGAACTTATTTACCTCCCATTCTTCAATAAAACTAAATGGACAAATTTTCTTTTTTCAGTGGAGATACCCTTTAATTTAAAGGGCATCTATGCCGAAAAATGTTAAATTGACCATAACTGGGAACTATAATTCTTCCCAACCACCACTGTGTAATTTTATTGTTGATCTGCCCCCTATTTCTTTAGATATCCAATCTAAAACTTCTTATATTTCAGCTGTCAATCAAGTTCCTTGCTCTCAAAAACTATTCTTCTGTGATATCTGTTGTATTCAATTAGATCAACTGGACTTGAATGTTAGTCTGAAGCGTTTCGCTAGTCATCCGACTGGCTTTCTCAATTCAGAATGACTTGTACAAGAATCTGTGGCAATTATGTACCCTGGAAAATCCCAATTAGCATATCACAGCCAGGTGTTAAGGGTGTGATTGGATAGTGGCTAAGAGGTGTTATAGGAACGCCCAGAGTAAGGTGTTAAAACAGCATTGTACATGGCAGACAGTTGGTGTCGAACCCCCCCACCTCTATTTAGGCTCGGTTTCTTTATTTTCACATAAATGGCCTCCTTAACACCTCTCTTGAACCAGTCACGTTCCTTCACCAGTATGTTAACATTACAATCTTCAAAGGTATGTCCTTTATCCTTAAGATGCAGGTACACGGCTGAGTCCTGACCCGAGGAATTGGCTCTTCTGTGCTGGGCCATACGTTGATGCAGTTGCTGTTTGGTCTCCCCCACATACAAATCAGAGCATTCTTCACTGCACTGCACTGCATATATGATGTCGCTTTTCTTGTGTTTAGGTATTGGGTCTTTCGGATGTACCAATTGCTGCCTCAGTGTGTTGTTCGGTTTAAAGCAGACAGGGATACGATGTTTTTTGAAATTCTTCTTAATTTCTCGGAGACCCCTGCTACATATGGGATGACCGTGTTCTTCCTCCTGTCTTGCTTTTCCCCTTCACTGTTGGTATTCGTGTTCTTTTCTTTCCTTCTACTTCTTTTGACAAAGGCCCAGTCTGGGGGTGTCTTGGTTACAAGACACCCCCCCTCACTTTCTCCCAATAAAAGTACCCAGGATGAGGACCTAAATGCTAAGTCCTTAACCTTTGGCATATCTTAGAAAGCAGATGGTAAAGTTCCATTTTCCAGCCTTGGCTTGTGCCTAGTGCTCTGCAAAAAGTGTACATTCCCATGGGCCAGGTTTTGGACACGCAATGGTTGATGAATACTGGCCAGGTTCAGGTAGAAACTACAGTGTATCCCTACCTCCTGAGCTCCTACCAGTGCTGAATAGTGCTGACGAACTCAAAATCTTGAACTTTACAAACTATGAACTAGTTTGCGGCCTTATTTTTGCTAATTAGCAAAAAATTGATAATTATCGTATTCTTGAATTGGTAACCCTGGAATGTAGCCTTCAATTTCGGTGACCCTGGAATGTAGCCTTCAATTTCGGTGACCCTGGAATGTAGCCTTCAATTTCGGTGACCCTGGAATGTAGCCTTCAATTTCGGTGACCCTCGAATGTAGCCTTCAATTTCGGTGACCCTGGAATGTAGCCTTCAATTTCGGTGACCCTCGAATGTAGCCTTCAATTTCGGTGACCCTGGAATGTAGCCTTTTTTATTTTGTTAACCCTTGAATGTACACTTTTATATCGGTATCCCTCGAATATAGCGTTCGATTAAGGTAACCCGATGAATGTAGCGTTCTATTTTGGTCACCCTCGGGTATCATTTGGTAACCCTTGAATTTGGCAGTAACCCTCGAATGTGACAAAAAAAAATAGAAAACCAGACAATTGCCCCACCGTGAGAAAATTTACTTTTTCGATTAGTTTAAGTGACATGAACTTGTTCCCCAGACCATTCCCCAGGTCCCAGGACCATTTACAGTAAGTTACCATTGCTATTTTATCTGTATTTATTGCTTTTGCTGATGTTCAGAAGTTCAAAAACGAACCAAACTTGAGGAATTTCACCCATCTGAATAGTATACATACAGGGAGATTCAATAAAGGTTCTTATCGTTAAAAATGGTGCTAATTTGCCCCAAACAATCAGATCGTATTTAACATTTAAAAGCTAACATCTGATTGGTTGGGGCAAATTTTTTTTGGAATTAGCACTGTGCATCAAAATCAGAGTTATGTTTTCCGCTGACATGTTAAATCATATTGGGATAAGTACATTTAAACAAGAGATGCTTGAAAAAGAAATGTAATAAACCCAATAAAACATTAACATCGTATGACCTTAAATCCTCATGGGGGAGTATTTATATTATATATATATATATATATATATATATATATATATATATATATATATATACAATTTCAATACAGGGTGCGTTATTGCCCAGAAAATTGTAAAAATTGTTAATTCTCCAAAAACCTAGAGAAATAAATCCTGTCACCATATGTACTTGAGTATAAACCTGACCCAAGTATAAACCTAGGCACCTATTTTTACCCAAAAAAAGGAGTAAAAGTGATTGACTTGAGTATAAAAGGAGTAAAAGTGTTTGTCTTGAGTATAAAAGGGGTAAACGTGTTTGACTTGAGTATAAAAGGAGTAAAAGTGTTTGTCTTGAGTATAAAAGGAGTAAAAGTGATTGACTTGAGTATAAAAGGAGAAAAAAGTGATTGACTCGAGTATAAACCGAGGGTAGAAAATATGAACACTACTGCCATTTGATTTTTGAGGCATTAGTTGCCCTTTGAATGGACAGTAATCCCTAACAGTAACCCCCATTCCTTCATTCCTTGGCACTCCAGATGTTTGGAAACTACAACTCCCAGCATGCTTTATTTGCTATGAGTTGTAGTTTCCAAACATTTGCAGTGGCAAGGAATTGCAGGGATTACTGTGTGCCCCCCCCCCCCAGTGTTAAATTGTCCTTCTTCTACCTTCTCAGTGGAGATGTCCGAACTTCGCAAAATCCGGTCCGCTCGAAAATCCGCGAGCGAACCCGTTAAAATTAAAAATACCCTTGAAATAACGAGATTTTTCGCATTTTCGAAAATTTTCGAAATTACGAGTTTCCCGTATTTTCGAAAAAATTCCCGAAAATACGTGAAAACTCGTAATTTATTTTCGAAAATACGAAAAATCCGCGAATCGGAAGTTCGGAAAGCGGAAAATCCGAAAAAATCCGCCGTTCGCGAACGGGATAAATCCGCTGCGGATCTGGGTTCGGATCCGCGAACCGGCCATCCCTACTTAATCTGGTGGCCGCTCGCTCTGCATCCTCTGCTCTGCCACCTGATGTCACTTCTGGTTGCAGGGAAGCGAGACAGGGAGCCAAGTAGTGACGATAGCCGGCAGATCAGAGGATGTGGAGCCAGTGGCTGTCATATTACTGAGAAGGTAAGTGATTGACCCAAGTATTAAAAGAGGTTCAGTTTTCAGGGTATTTTTAAAGCCTGAAAACCTCGGTTTATACTCGAGAATGTACTGTATATGATGGTTATTTAACCTTATCCAATCAAAGTAACAGTGTGGACTGTTTCCTTTATGGCAGTCTATTCAAAATAGAAGCAGAGAAGACTTTGTTCAAATTAACACACACAATGCACCTGCAGCCAAAATATACGTGTTTACCGGGAATGTTCAATGTCGGCATCTTGGGGCAAGAGTGTGGTTGATATTCAACATTCATTTCTGGATTAAAGACTAGAGATGATCGAACTTCATAAAGTTTGGTCCATTTTTGAACTTTCGAACTTCAGCATAAGTTCGAAAGTTCAAATTCGGACCCATAAAGGTCAATGGGAGAGTGATAGTTCGATAAGTCTGTGTGATTTACAGCTAAACTAACAATGGTAACTAACTGTAAATGGCTGTGGCACCTGGGAAATGGTCTGGGGAACATGTCACTGTCACCAAAACTTGTTAAAACACTTCTTAAACACAAGCGGGCAATTGTCGGGTTTTGCGCAAGCTACATTCAAGGGTTATGGCCAATTCAAGGGTTACCGAATTATACTTTCGAGGGTTACCGAATGATACTTTCGAGGGTTACCGATGATACTTTCGAGGGTTACCGAATGATACTTTCGAGGGTTAGCGAATGATACTTTCGAGGGTTAGTGAAAATAGAACCATAAATTTGAGGATTATCAAAAACGAACAATACTTTGAGTGTTTGCGAATGATACTTTCGATGGTTACTGAAAATCGAAGGCTACATGCGAGGATTATCGAACGATACATTCCCTAGAATGTTAGCCAAATGTTAGCAAATGTTAGTGAAAACAATCCATACATTCGAGGGTTACTGAAAACAAATGATACTTTCGAGGGTTACTGAAAATCGAAGACTACATTCTAGGGTTAGTGAATGATACATTCTAGGGTTAGCTAACAGTCCGTAAATTAGATAATTATCAAATTCATGCTAATTATCGAAAATACAGCCACGAGTCTAGAAAAACAAACTAGTTCGAATAGTTCGAGTTCGTCTGAACTCATAAAGTTTGGCTCGAACTCAGGTTAGAGTTCAGTTTTGTGCCATCTCTATTATAGACCTAGATTTGCATAACTCAGATTAAGCTAAATCGTGTGAGGTATTGCACAAAATGGAAAAGGACTACAGGAACTACAACAACGATACCATTGTCTACCGATGTACATGTGTCTTCCGTTTGATAAAGTTTAAAAATTCCGCTGTTTACCTGAGTTTGAAAAACTAAAACTTTATCATAAAGAGTTTCTGTCTCCCACCCGCAGTCTAATAATTGTTTTCTATCTAAACTCCAGATTCTTCCGACATTTCAACGTGTCCAAATTACATTTTCAATCATTTTCCTTGCTTAAGATCAAAACTTTCTCTTAATTCTCACCATGTTTATCCTTAATAGAATGAATCATTTTACACAAGAGAATACAGTGAGGTTACAATCTAACATCTTACCGCTGTTCAAAGGGCAATGTAATCTTGGTGTGTACATTGTGTGAATCATTTATATATTTTCATATGTTTGACTATTTAGTCATCATCTTAAAGAGACACTGTGCACAGTGCATATATGTTATGGCCCAATCCCCGTATTAGAAAATTAGACAAATGTAAACATATATTTTGGACCTAACACTGTTGATATTAGATAAAATAAATTCTATGGTAGAATGTTCCTGTGCCAGGTAAACTGATGGAGTAAACGTAGAACAATTTATATATAAAGTAAAGAGAACCTGTGGTCTTCATGCAAGTAAGCTACTGGAAGCAGGAAGTGTTAACCTTTTCAGCACCACAACTTTTGTCAGTGTGAACATACTGTAGAGATGTCACTCAGAGCTAATGTACTGTACGATTGCAGGATTTTATTAAACCACCTCTAATGTGTACGATCCCTTATAGATATCATCACTCGACAAAATTAAGAAGATCGGTTTGTGGGACAGAAAATACCAGCTCAATAGAGATATTTGAAATGCCTACAGAAGAAATGTTACTTTATTTGACAATATTCCCTTATTAAAGGAATAAAAATACTAGAATCTGGGAAACGGCATGGGAAAAATTATACAACAAAGCTTTGCCATAATTCCAACTTTGAGGCAAAACTTTGGTCATGTCTAGTGTTCAAAGGTTGAGTTGCTAATATATTTCGACCAAGAAAAGTTATCAGTCACTCAATTACGTCCATTGACCAAAAATCAAATCATATGACCCATCAATCTGACTCTAGTTCCTGTAATAGGGACTGAGCTTCCCTGGAATTTTTCTGCTGGGTCTGAATGGATTTGGACACAACCAGTCCAGTGATGGCAAAAATTATAAAATAGCTGAACTCACCAAGACGCTTTTTATTCAGGTGGATGAAGTAATGTTCGAAGTCAAAAGTAGGGATGGGCGGTTTGCGAATCCGAACACTGATCCGTGACAGATTTCAGAGGTCTGCAAATTGCAGATCTTGCGGATTTTCCCAAATTCTGCATTCCAAAGGAAGCGTGTGGGCTACTTCCGTTTTCTTATGTTCTTCCGGCATAGAGGTGTTCCCCTAACGTTTCCCAGGTCCCAGAGCCATTTACAGTAAGTTACCACTGCTATTTAAACCGTTATTTTAGGAGGAGGTTTCAGAACTTTTTTACCATTGACTTTAATGGCAAAATTCCCAGATTTTCAACTTTTTGGATTTTTTCGAAAATTTATGAATCCTCAAGCGAAGTTCAGCATCTCTAGTAAAAAGGAACTTCCCTTCCCAACTTCGGATGAAGCTACCAACTTATATTGGCCATAGACGCTTCAAACTGATTGTACAGTGATCAGATTACCCGGCAAAGAAAAAAATAGAACGACTGCTGGCCAATTGTCCATAGACAATCCGAAGATTGTACAATGTCTGGATATGGCGATATTGTTGGACTAAAAGAATTGTGTCCATGGCCTCCATAGAGCACAGGTAACAGGAACCAGAACTACAGTATATGTATTAATACCAGTACTTCTCAATATTATATAGTATCCCTGTACCAACCAGAACTACAGTATATGTATTAATACCAGTAATTCTCAATATTATATAGTATCCCTGTACCAACCAGAACAACAGTATATGTATTAACACCAGTAATTCTGAATATTATAAAGTATCCCAGTACCAACCAGAACTACAGTATATGTATTAATACCAGTAATTCTCAATATAATATAGTATCCCTGTATCAACCAGAACTACAATATATGTATTAATACCAGTAATTCTCAATATTATATAGTATCCCCGTCAGGGCCGCCATCAGACTTTCCTGGGCCCCATACTGGGTACATTTCTGGGCCCCCCATAGCACGAACCAACTCAGACATGCTCTACCTCCCTGACACACACACAGACTGGTAAATATAAAATGTACCCATGTCCCGCACACACACTTGAGATGCCCTCATGCCCAATGGGCACAGACTGGTAAATTTAACATACCCATATATACTTGAGTATAAACCAACCCGAGTATAAAACGAGGCGGGCACTACTTTTTACCTAAAAAGGCGTCGTAGGTGTCGTTAAAAGTCGTTTTTTGTGTTCGTAAAAGGAAAAATGGATGTGACTCGAGTATAAAACCAAGGGTAGAAAATAGGACCACAACTGGCCTTCTGATTATTATGTTCTAAGGCTGTTAGTCGCCCTTTTTAAATGGACAGCAGAATTCCCCATACAGTAACCCATACAGTAATAGCCAAATCCAGTATGTTAGTTACTGATGGACTACGTGTATGGGATGCTGCTGCTCTCATTTATTAAAGGGAAAGAACTAAAGCCTCAAAAAAGACAGAATCAGAAGGCAGCAATAGATATCATCTACCCTATGATTCTGTATTGTTTTATGCTTTAGTGCCTTTAAATGAACAGTCAGCAGTCTATACAGTAATAACCATACTGGATTTGGCTAGTTACTGTATGGGAATTCCTTATGTCCAGTTTAAATAAAAGGCAACTATTAAGCCTCGCTGGCACACTTCCAGATGGTTGAAACACACTCAGCCCTCAGTTGCTTTAGTGCTGGGGTGATAGAGTAATTACCTGCAAGTGGCTATCCTTGTCACTGCAATGTTTGCGAAACTATACTTCCCCCCTGCTGAGTCCCCACAGTGCCTTCTGCTACCTGCTCCACATGTTCCCCTGAGGCGGTTCTGGCATTCGCCTTCTCTGCTCGGCGACGGCACATGACTCCACTTCCTCTGCTGGCTGACGTCATACTCAGCCCGGCTTAACTTCCCGGCGCAGTACGTAGTGGACGTCAGCCAGGAGGAGGGATGAGCGCGAGCGCCAGGCAGGCAGGGCCAGCAGCAGGAGTTATGTTTGTGTTGGACTCGAGTTAAAACCAAGACATCTGGTTTAGGTTCATTTTTTTAGCCGGAAATTCGGTTTATACTTAAGGTATATACGGCCTTTTAAGCCAAGCCCACAACGAATGGATCCCATATTAGACCCCAATTATATTCTCATTGTAGTGTGCTTAAAACGTATTTCTCTTGATATTGTCACCCCTTTTCCATGCTCAAATCCTTACACTACCCACTTGTGCCACTGTACTGGAAAAAGGCTCCACTATTGCCACACAGCATGGGCAGCTCCACACTTGTCTGCCTATATACAATATTCTATCTAGATTGCAGCTCACACACACCATTCTCTATTCCATGTCTAATATCCTGAAATGAGATGGTGTGCTGCCAATGTGACTAGACAGAGATAGAAATTTGGATATCGGACAGGAGGGATGGTGTGAAGTTGCATACTGCATATAAGACCACATCCTCATATCCTGCTTTAATCCATACTCATCTCAGTGTGGAGCTGCCATAGTGCATGTGGACACAGGATGGAGATATGTATATAGGCCAGGATAGAATTGAATGGGAGCTGCCATGCTGACCCCAAGGGGTAAGTATAGTGCCCAGTAGCCATTAGGCGATTACTACCCCATTGTGAGTGGCAGCCTTGTAGCAGGAAGTGCCAAACAAGGCATGCTGGGAGGGTTTGTTAGTTTCCTTAACATGGAAGGTACAAGGTTTTTTCCACGCGCTATTTAGGTTTGGGCCCAGAGCTCCATGAGAAGTTCATCAGTCCCTGGTACACAGCAGTTAGACCGAGGGTAACAAATGCCCCCCCCATGGGACTCTCACATCAGAAATGGGATAGTATATACAGTTACTCATTCATTGCTCATCGATGGAACAGATCCAGCACAGAGATACAAGTTCAGGGGAGGGGCAGGAGGGCGGGGGGGGGAGGTGGTGAGCCACAAGACAGAGAAACACCCCTGTTGGTCTTCTCTATTAGGATGGGAGTTCGCCACGTGTGGGGCTGAATCAGTATTGCAGAAAAAAAAAATTTCTTCCCCTTTCACTTCTGGGCCCACTTTCGTCCGGGCCCATAAAGGAGTTACCCCCTGTACCCCCCTGGGCTGGCGGCCCTGATCCCCGTACTAAACCGAATCTACGGTGTATATGTATTAATACCAGTAATTTCAATATTATACAGTATCAACGTACAACCAGAACAATACAGTTATATATTAATACCAGTAATTTCAATATTATATAGTATCCCTTTACCAACCAGAATTACAGTATATGTATTATACCAGTAATTATTAATATATTATTAAAGTATTCCCAGTACCATAACCAGAAACACAGTATATGTATTAATACCAGTAATTCTCAATATTATAAAGTATCCCAGTACCAAACCAGAACTACAGTATATATGTATTAATACCAGTAATTCTCAATATAATATAGTATCCTGTATCAACCAGAAACAACAATATATGTATTAATACAGTAATCTCAATATTATTTATAGTATCCCCGTACTAACCAGATCTACGGTATAGATAATACCAGTAATTTGCAATATTATACAGTATCACGTAACAACAGAACTACATATGTATTAATAACAGTAATTCTCAATTTTATAGTATCCCTGTACCAACCAAACTACAGTTATATGTATTATACCAGTAATTCTCAATATTATATATCTCAATTTATATAGGTATATCCTGTTACCCAACCGAACTACAACATATAGTTATTACTTACCAGTAGTATCAATGTATATCAGTATCTCCCGTAACAACTAGATAAGACAGTTATGTATTAATACCAGTAATTCTCAATATTATATAGTATCCCTGTACCAACCAGAACTACAGTATATGTATTAATACCAGTAATTCTCAATATAATATAGTATCCCTGTATCAACCAGAACTACAATATATGCGTTAATACCAGTAATTCTCAATATTATATAGTATCCCCGTACTAGCCAGATCTACGGTATATGTATTAATACCAGTAATTCTCAATATTATACAGTATCACCGTACCAACCAGAACTACAGTATATGTATTAATACCAGTAATTCTCAATATTATATAGTATCCCTTTACCAACTATAACTACAGTATATGTATTAATACCAGTAATTCTCATTATTATATAGTATCCCCGTACCAACCAGAACTACAGTATATGTATTAATACCAGTAATTCTCAATATTATATAGTATCCCTGTACTAACCAGAACTACAGTATATGTAATAATACCAGTAATTCTCAATATTATATAGTATCCCTGTACCAACCAGAACTACAATATGTATTAATACCAGTAATTCTCAATATTATTTAGTTTTAGAAACTTATCCAGGCCACTTTTAAAGCTATTTAATGAACTTGCCATTACCACACAGTTTCACCGTTCTCACTTTAAAGAAACCTTTCCTAACCTGAAGATGAAACTTCTTTTCTTCCAACCTTAAAGGATGTCCTCGTGTCCTCTGATATGACCTATTAGTAAATAATGCACCAGAGAGCTCATTGTATGGCCCATTAATATATTTGTATACACCCATTTCTTCTTTTTTGGGGAAGAAAGTAGACTATAAAGGGGTTGGATTGATGGGAGGAGATTGACAGCCGCCTCTCCAACCTCAGGTGCCCCTAGGCATGTGCCTACTTTGCCTAGTGGTAAATCCGGCCCTGCTTGGCACCTTTTTTTACTGGAGAAGCTTTTATACGTTCTCATTGGTGCATTCAGTGGTTTAGATGTTCCACACTGACTGTCTCATTAGTTTGGATGATGAAAGCTTCAGTGAATTGA
>CM033474.1:291660455-291738003 GCA_019447015.1 Hymenochirus boettgeri
CACACCCGCAAAGGGCTTCGCGCTTTCTTAACCGGCGTGTGATAGAATATGGTGACGATACGATTCCCGGGTCCGCCTTACGCAGCGTACCCCCCACCCTGTCACCAGCTTTTCGAGTTACCCACCCTTGCCTGTTTCTTTTTTTTTCCCCGCGTCCTCCCCCCCCTTTTTTCTAACTTTTCCTTTTTTTTCTTTTCCCCTTTTCCCTCCCCTGTTTTTCCTTTAAAACTCTTAGCAATATTCTCCGTTATTTTTTTCTTTTCCATTCCATATGGCATCGGCCCGACCACCTTTTGTCTGCGTTTCCTCCCCTTCTTGTCTCATTCTTGACGCTACACCCCTTCCCCCTAGACCGATTTACCTTTACAGTTTACGCCGCCCCAGATTTTTGGTTTGCTTTGTTTATTTTCACAATAAAATGGTTACCCTTTCTCCTGTACCACTTATTCTTTTCTGTTTGAACTCTAGTCAATATGCCTGTCCCTCTTTCGCCCAGTTGTCCCCCCCCTATTGTTTTCAACATTATTATAATTTTCTCCTTCATTAACTCCCCCGCTTGTTCTGCTCCTGTTTATCTTCCATTTTGCAAGAGTTTTTGCACTGCATTTCCCCCCCCCTACTTATTCCGGTATTGCCCCCCTATTAGTCCTTCTTGTACTTCTTACCCCGTATGTGATCTAGTCTCGTTGGCTCTTTTTTAGATGCTGTCGCTGTTCTTGCCGGTCCACATACCGCTTTTTTGATTTTGCTTATGTTGCGTTGTCATGGCTTCTCCTTTTTTTACACCCATTTCCCCCCCCCCCCAACATACAAATCAGAGCATTTTCACTGCACTGCACACGCATATATGATGTCGCTTTTCTTGTGTTTCAAGAAAGATTCCAGTATCACCATTCTACCGGCAGATAAAGGAAGATGCACAGGGTGACTCAACACCTCAGACTACCATGATAAGGTTGACCATGCTCCTGGCCGATAACAAAACATATGAGGCTTTAACAAGGGATCCCACCAGCCGTTACAAGAAAAGAGTCATAGACTTAATACAACAGCTTCAAAAGGATTAAAGCCATTGACGAGCAATGGATCACGCCTCTACCTGGTGAGGCACATCCATCATATATGGACTCCCAAAGATACATAAGGAAGGGGCCCCACTAAGACCTATAGTCAGCAGCATCAACTCTGTAACATACAGGTGGCAAAATATCTAGCTAACATCTTAGGACCTTGGTGGGAAGTTCTAAGCATCACATCCAGAACTCTCAGGATTTCACCAACAAGATTGAAGATATAGTACTCGGTGTAGAGAAGAAACATTGGTGTCCTATGATGTGACTTCTCTCTTCACTTGTATACCCACCAAGGAGGGCTGTTGACATGGGGAGAAAACGGCTGGGCAAAGACAGACTCTTACCAGACGAACTGATCTCAACCCAGAACAGGTGTGTTCCTTGTTGGACTTGTGCCTGAATACCACCTTTTCAAATACAGGGGATAGTTCTATAAGCAAAAACGGATGTTGCTAGGGATCTCCAGTTTCACCTATTGTGGCCAACCTTTAATGGAGGAGGTAGAGAAACACAGGCGCTTTATACCTTAAGGGCATAGCACCCAGCCACTGTTCAGCTATGTTGATGACACCTGGGTTTAAAAATCCACTAAGAACGGAAGCTCTCGCATCCAAGATTTCTACAGAACAAATTAATGCGTGTGGACAAAACATTAAATTCAAACGGCGAAGAGGTACAAACATACCACCAATCCTAACTGGCTTTCTTGGACTGCTCTTCCCCCGGTCAGCAGTCTAAGGACGGAACAATTGCGTACCCATTCATTACTGGACGTATTCCGTACCCCTTTTGGTTTACCGCCCACCCACCCCCCACAGATCAGTATTTGATCTGCTTTTGACCCTCCCCTCCTCCCTTTTAGATCCCACCACGCTGCTCCCCCCGGTGTCCCCACGCCCCACCCCCCCCCCGCCACTGCTCCTCCATTCTGTGTACCTGTGTGTCCCGTGAACATCCCCACACCTTTTTAGTATCTTTTATTGATCACACAGTGTGCTCGTGTGATCATGTCGTGCAGCACATATGTGAAATCACGTTGTCACGCCACGCCGACCTCTCCGCACCACAACCACACCCTCCCCCTACATTCACCCCCCTTCTCCCTTCCTTTTTTGTGGATATGTGACCAGCACTTCTTGGCGCCTTTGTCTTAAACAGACCCCTTTTCACATGTAGGCCCCTTTTTACCACCTCGAAGCCGACCCAAGAATTCCCGCTTTAAGACACATCCACAATTTCCTTGCACACTTCAATTCATCTTTTCCGTCGATTTTAGCGGCGTGGCCTGCAATACCCCTTTAAGCCCATAGACACCGCGGTCAGCGATTAGAAGTAAACCATCCCCCCCCGAGTCACCAACCAGTCCTCACCTAAAGTGCCCCGCAGGCGGTCTCTTTGAATTACATTCCCCCTCTGACGATATTGCCCATGTGCATAAACCTGCCCTCTCTTGCCCTTTTTGCTATTCCGATCCGCCCTTTTTACCCACTTTATACGTGTAGACCCCCCTTGTGCTGTTACTCTAACTATCGCATTCCTACCCCCATAACCAAACACCCGTACCCTTTACCTGTCCAACTTTTCCCCCCCTTTCCGGTTTCCCCCCCCACGGTTGTTCACAACCCGGCTATTCACCCCTCTCCTCAAAATCCGATTACCCCAACTTGTACCTACACCACAAACATAGTGCACCACTTTGAAATATGCCGTTTCCACATGATCCCCATATTTAATGGCTTTTTGGCTTTCTCGCCCACGTCGCCACACGCAGGTTTTATGAGCGAAGAAACTTTCTTTCCTTAGGCTTTTCGTCAGCCCTTCGTTTATTTGCGCGTTCGGGGAGTACCCCCCCTTCACTTCTATTCTTCCCACTTAAACACTTGCGACTTCCATACCTTTGTATGCCGTACGCTTTCTATAGGTACAATTCATGCCCGCTCCCAATTAAGACAGCCGCCATTACAACAACGCTAGGCAGGCAGTTCTTAACCTTTCCCTTTGGCATCCGTGCCCCCAGAAAGTAGATCGAAGCCCATTGCATTTCGCCTTAGGAATTCTCCCCGCGGTCCCAGGGACCCCACCCCTTTACGTGTATTTCCGGGAATCTGTTATCCCATTGCGTTCCATAAACGTCCAGACCTTATAAATTTTGCAATTCGATTTGTACCACCCCTTTCGTTAACATCTTCTACTGGCGATTCGGAACGTCGGACCGGTCATTCAGAGACCCCCTGCGTGTGTTGTGAGTTTTCTTAACCGGAGGACCCATCGTTCGTATTCTGCTTGACCTACCCACCATACAAGCGACGAAGACTTCCACTCCTCCCCCCCCTTTCCGTCTTCCTCCTCCCTTGGTACCAACCAAGATTTCTAATAGAGACGCTTGTCGTTGCGTTGGGGTCCCCCCACAGTATTCCCATACCAATTTCCTTCATTTCTGTCTGCCCAATTCGCCCTTTTACCATATCGCTGTCCCTCCGCCTTTCCTTTGTCTTGTCGTTACACATTCTTCATTCATTTTTCGCTGTGGCATTATGCTCTTACCTCTTATTCAAATCATAACCTCTTTTTTCAGCACAATATCCTATCCTACAACACCACTCTACCCCTACATTGAATCTTTACCCCCGTGGCCGCTGATTTACCCCCGCTTAATTCGGGCTAGTTTCCAGCGGCTAAATTTTCAGTCGACCACACCGTAGTTCTCCTTTGGTTTCAACGTCAGATTTACTTGCACTATTCGAGTTATATACGCCTCCAGTCTCCGCGTTCTCTCACTGACTCAGTTCACTGACAACCGTCGTATCAAGAACTTTTTCCCTACCCACCTTTCACGATCACCCCCGCTTTACCCCATGTTCCTAAGTTTTCTCCCCATGTCTTGACTTCGTTGTAATCGAAGTACATTACCTGTACATTCTGGTAAGCCCAAATGACCCGAAGGCTGTGCGATGACCTGCTTCGTTTTACCCCTGGCAACGGACCCTGCAACCTCACCAAGCCTACCTGACCTCTGTTATTTGCACCTTTACCTCACATACAATCGTGTACTCGAGAGCATTCTTCTTATCTACTCCCGACATTACATGTGGATTTCGTGTTACCTTTGTCTACTGTACCTTTTCTCTATCCTTAGGTCCTTTACCATACGAACTGTAGACTACTACCTTTCGTTACTTATTACTGTATCCTTGTCTTACTACTGTTACCCTGAGACTTCTTCACACCCTACTTTGTATCTTCATACTCGATTTCACCGACGTTATCGGTATACTGTAATTCCGCTTAGACTCATGTACCCACTTCTTACGTACTATACTATACGGTATTTTTTTCAGTCACCTTGTCATCCTATCTGTACTTTCTGTTATAGTTTTTCTGTAGCATTACTATTATCGGTACTTGGTTATTCTTCATGACCGTTTCCATTCTCATCACTTTTTCCCAGACTCTATGACCTGTTATTGGATACTGTACTTCTAACCTCCTTCCATCCTTTACCCGACTTATTTTGTACGGGACCTTCCTTTTACTGACCTTGGTTTTGGCTAATTTTTCCCCCTTTTTTTCCCTTTTCCTCCCCTTCCTTCCCCCCCTTTTTTTCCCCTCCCCTCTTTTCCTTTCCTTTTAGCGACTTTGTATTCTTGACGTACTCGTATCCATTCCTATGATCTCCCTTCCCTCCCCCTCTTTTCATAATCTCCTTCCTCTCTCTCCCTAGACCTCTTTAGCACTGCCGTACCTTATACTGTCACCCGGTCTTTACTGTATACCTCTTATACTATATTTTTTACCCTTACTCACTTCTACTTACCCCTTTTGGGCATGATCTTATTGCATTATTACTTGCATACTCTATATATTCTTGTACTATGACTTCCTTTTGTACCTGTTATTCTGTCCCCCTTACTCTATCGCACTATTCCTTACCTCCTACCCTGTACCGTTATACGCTATTTACTCTATTGCACTGTACTGTATGTGCATATTTGCCTTTCTTTAGTATCTCATATTACGCCGCTTACTATTACTGCCCTTTTTATTTACCCCGTACCCTCCTATCTGTAGCCTTTATATTTTCCTTCTGATTATTCCTGTCTACCCCCCGTTTCGCTTCTCTTTTACTAGTTACACTTCCCTTTTCTTTTCGTTACCCCACCCCCTTTCTACTATTGTATAGGCATACCTCACGTTAGCACTTTCCCCGATTCCATTTCCTAGACTATCACCCTGGCCCTACCTTGCTTACCCTTGTTTCCACCTACTTATTCCCTTCCCTTATGTACCCCTTCCTATTTACTGGTTGTTGTGCAATTTTTTTTTCCTCCCCCTTTGCCATTCTTTCCTTCTTTTTTTTTCTTTTCTCTTTTTTCTTGCATTGTACTGTATATTGATCATTCCTGTTTACCCCCTTTTGTACCTTTCGTTTACTCCCCTGTCTACCTATCCTTAGACTGTTCACTTTTCCAATGTCTTCGTTCTTTGACATGCTACAATTCTACCTTTACTTACTATTTCACCCCCTATACTGTAACTGTTGAACCCTTTCCCCGGTACCATCTCTTCATATTTTATACATTGTTTATTTTCTGACTTCCTAGTACCGTTTACTCTCCTACCTTTACTACTATTCTATACTATATACTATACTATACTATACTACACTATACTATACTATACAGTACTATTCTATATTATACAATACTATACTATACTATACTGTACTGTACTGTACTATACTATAATGTACTGTACTATACTATACTATACTACACTAAACTGTACTGTGCTATACTATACCATACAATACTATACTGTACTTTACTATACAATATTATACTACACTATACTATACTGTACTGTGCTATACTATACTATACTATACTATAATGTACTGTACTATACTATATTATACTATACTATACTTTACAATACTATACTACACTATACTGTACTGTACTATACTATACTGTACTATACTATACTGTGCTATATTATACTATACTGTACTATACTATACTGCACTGTACTGTACTATACTATACTATACTATACTGTGCTATATTATACTATACTATACTATATTATACTGTACTGTACTATACTGTACTGTACTATACTATACTACACTAAACTGTACTGTGCTATACTATACCATACAATAATATACTGTACTTTACTATACAATATTATACTACACTATACTATACTGTACTGTACTATACTACACTATACTATACTGCACTATACTATACTATACTGTATTATACTATACTGTGCTATATTATACTATACTGTACTATACTATACTGTACTGTTCTGTACTATACTATACTATACTGTGCTATATTATACTATACTATAATGTGCTGTACTGTATTATATTATACTGTACTGTACTATATCTGTTGTATTCAATTAGATCAACTGGACTTGAAATGTAGTTCTCTAGATTTTGGATACTTTGTTATAAGATTTGAAACCGACTTATCGGAAAGTCAATTCTCCTATAATGATCTCCAGGTATGGATAATGAGGGAGAACCTTTCTTGCCCAGGATAGCATGTGATCAATCATTGTATGCCTTCTCTTTATTCTAACACCGATAAGCTTTACAGCTACTTGGAATTCCAAGGGATCAGTCTCAGACTTAATAAAACTGTCTCGGGAACTAATGAATTATTTAAAAAACGCATAAGGAAATGTAACCTATGCATTTCAAGTAGGAAAATCTATTTCAAATCATCGCTCTCCCCACTTTATCAATGGAGCCAGATCTTCATTTACATATCGGCACTTTGGGTTTCCAAAAGAATGAATTCAAAGGGAAGAAAGAAAGAATCAATGAGTTCATGTTATTTCTTGTTCTAGATAAAGTAGATTGGTCATTATTTTCTTAACTATACAAGACGATTCTGATCCTTATAAAGACAACTAAAGTCTAATGATAACTTAGTAACTTTCCTTGATGGAAGACTCTCCTGACCAATGGATTAAGTCAAAACAAGAGAAGGAAGATCCAATTGGTCAATATAAACTGGGGAACATTTTGAATTCCAATGTTTGGACACGTCAATCACATTAACCGTTAATTAGACCCCTGAATCATAACACTCTTCTCATACAAAATGATAGCTTGTAAAAAGTGGGTTGTCGTTTATTTTTTACCTGATATTACGATTGGCCTTTTCCTGATCCTTGACTTACATTTATATCTTCAGTTTGTTATTACAGAGCCTTTCCCAAACACAGTTTATCACGGTAAATACCTGATGTCCATGGGACATATTCACTGACTTTTCCTAAAAGTATGACTTTTTTTTTATGGATGTGAGAGCGTAGGTGTGTAAGAGCGTGCAATACCGCATGCGTATTACTGATTGGTATGTAATAGGCGATCGCACAATTACAATTGCGATTATTGCATGATTGCAATCATAATTTTATGACACCTGCGGTTGATTGGGTGATCATAAAATGTGCACCCATTTAAGACGTGGTATCGCTATTTAGCAATACCTGAGCCACGCTTGAGGCCACACTAGTGGCTCCCCATGTAGTTGACCGCGCCGCGGTGTATCCCTGCCCCCAATTTCACCCACACCCCCCCTGAAACACAACAGCCTTGCCCCCAGACCACCACACAAGCCCCACCCCCCG
The DNA here is from genome assembly GCA_019447015.1 of Hymenochirus boettgeri. Lineage (NCBI taxonomy): Eukaryota > Metazoa > Chordata > Amphibia > Anura > Pipidae > Hymenochirus > Hymenochirus boettgeri. Next base: position 291,668,189 of record CM033474.1, read on the forward strand.
AAAATCCTGGGCAAATCACATTATCTATATATAATACATTATCAGGGTTATTCAATAAAAATTCTTCAGGGAGATTTAATAAAGTTCTTAACGTTAAAAATGGTGCTAATTATGTGAAGACGTTTTCCGCTAGTCATCCGCTGGCTTTTCTCAATTCAAATGACTTGTACAGAAATCTGTGGCAATTATGTACCCTGGAAAAATCCCAATTAGCATATCACAGCCAGGTGTTAAGGGTGTGATTAGATAGTGGCTAAGAGGTGTTATAGGAACGCCCAGAGTAAGGTGTTTAAAACAGCAATGTACATGGCAGACAGTTGGTGTCGAACCCCCCACCTCTATTTGGCTGGTTTCTTTATTTTCACATAAATGGCCTCCTTAACACCTCTCTTGAACCAGTCACGTTCCTTCGCCAGTATGTTAACATTACAATCTTCAAAGGTATGTCCTTTATCCTTAAGATGCAGATACACGGTCTGAGTCCTGACCCGAGGAATTGGCTCTTCGTTGCTGGCCATACGTTGATGCAGTTGCTGTTTGGTCTCCCCACATACAAATCAGAGCATTCTTCACTGCACTGCACACCGCATATATGATGTCGCTTTTCTTGTGTTTCAAGAAAGATTCCAGTATCACCATTCTAACCGGGCAGATAAAGGAAGATGCACAGTGGTACTCAACACCTCAGACTACCATGATAAGGTGACCATGCTCCTGGCCGATAACAACACATATGAGGCTTTAACAAGGGATCCCACCAGCCTTACAAGAAAAAGAGTCATAGACTTACTACAACAGCTTCAAAAGGATTAAAAGCCATGACCGAGCAATGTATATCTCGCCCTCTACCCTGTGAGGCACATCCATGCATAATGGACTCCCAAAGATACATAAGGAAGGGCCCACCCACTGCCCCAACCAATCAGAACTTATTTACCATTTGAACATATGATTGGTTGGGGCATAATTAGCACCATTTTTAACATTGAGCAGGAAAATATAAAAAAAGTTAGTTAAAAATGGTGCTAATTATGCCCCAACCAATCAGATGTTAGCTTTTAACTTTTTTTAAATATTTTCACTGCTCAATGTTAAAAATGGTGCTAATTATGCCCCAACCAATCAGATGTTAGCTTTCAAGTGGTAAATAAGATCTGATTGGTTGGGGCATAATTAGCACCATTTTTAACGTTAAGAACTTTATTAAATCTCCCTGAAGAATTTTTATTGAATAACCCTGATAATGTATATATATATATAGATAATGTGATGCCCAGGATTTTCGGGTGGGTGGGGCTTGGTGGTCTGGGGGCAAGGCTGTTGTGTTTCAGGGGGGGTGTGGGTGAATTGGGGGCAGGGATACACCCTCGGCTCGGTCACTACATGGGGAGCCACTAGTGTGGCCTCAAGCGTGGCTCAGGTATTGCTAAATAGCGATACCACGTCTTAAATGGGTGCACATTTTATGATCACCCAATCAACCGCAGGTGTCATAAAATTATGATTGCAATCATGCAATAATCGCAATTGTAATTGTGCGATCGCCTATTACATACCAATCAGTAATACGCATGCGGTATTGCACGCTCTTAACACCTACGCTCTCACATCCATAAAAAAAAGTCATACTTTAGGAAAAGTCAGTGAATATGTCCCATGGACATCAGGTATTTACCGTGATAAACTGTGTTTGGGAAAGGCTCTGTAATAACAAACTGAAGATATAAATGTAAGTCAAGGATCAGGAAAAGGCCAATCGTAATATCAGGTAAAAAATAAACGACAACCCACTTTTTACAAGCTATCATTTTGTATGACAGAGTGTTATATGATTCAGGGGTCAATAGCGGTTAATGTGATTGACGTGTCCAAAATTGGAATTCAAAATGTTCCCCAGTTTATATTGACCATTGGATCTTCCTTCTCTGTTTTGACTTAATCCATTGGTCAGGAGAGTCTTCCATCAAGGAAAGTTACTAACTTATCATTAGACTTAAGTTGTCTTTATAAGGATCAGAATCGTCTTGTAATTTAGAAAATAATGACCAATCTATTTATCTAGAACAAGAAATACAGAACTCATTGATTCTTTCTTTCTTCCCTTTGAATTCATTCTTTTGGAAACCCAAAGTGCCGATATGTAAATGAAGATCTGGCTCCATTGATAAAGTGGGGAGAGCGATGATTTGAAATAGATTTTCCTACTTGAAATGCATAGGTTACATTTCCTTATGCGTTTTTTAAATAATTCAATTAGTTCCGAGACAGTTTTTATTAAGTCTGAGACTGATCCCTTGGAATTCCAAGTAGCTGTAAAGCTATCGGTGTTAGAATAAAGAGAAGGATACAATGATTGATCACATGCTATCCTGGCAAGAAAGGTTTCCCGTATCCATACCGGAGATCATTTAGGCGAATTGACTTTCCGATAAGTCGGTTTCCAAATCTTATAACAAAGTATACAAAATCTAGGTTAAAAATGGTGCTAATTATGCCCCAACCAATCAGATGTTAGCTTTCAAATGGTAAATAAGATCTGATTGGTTGGGGCAAAATTAGCACCATTTTTTTACGTTAAGAACTTTTATTGAATCTCCCTGTTTGTAATTTAAGATTTGAGGTCAGAATTGTATTATAAACAAACCTAAAGGTGCATTTGTTGTGCTGTGTGTAATAAATTCTAAATACACCGGACAGGATAACCGCACATGATAATCGCACAATCGGTATTTGGTATTGACAATGGCAATATCAATACCAAAAAATAAAATACAGTGATGCAAACACTAATACCACATGTTATTAGACTATGTTGCGGTATCAGCACAACAAATGATTGTTAGCCCTTTTAGGCACTTTGTACCCATACCCCCACTTGTATCTGTATGTTGTGCCTCCCATTTAGATTGTAAGCTCTTTGGGGCAGGGATACAGATATAAAATCTTTATACACCCTACTATAAAATTATAGGGTTTTGTACAGTAAAAAGAAATCCTGGTTCCATTAGTGTCACATCCCCTAAATGAATATTTTACACACTATACAGAGGCAGAAGGAAACCTATTGGGTTTCATATAGATCTGGTTGATCCAGGGATACTTTCCGATTGCCGTTTGGAGTCAGGAAGGAATTTTTTTTCCCCTTTTTTTAGCTGGGGTTTTTTGCCTTCCTCTGGATCAACTGTTAGGTAGGGTTAAAAAAAAAAAAAAAAAAAGGGAATAGGTTGGACTTGATGGACGAATGTCTTTATTCAACCTTAATTACTATGTTACTATGTTACCCCACTAAGCAAAAGACTAAGGACTTGCAAGCAAGCACCTTCATCCCAACCATTAATAGTGGCTGCCAACTCAAATTGTTCTAGCAAATTAGTCAACTCCCTAGTTACCCCATCACATGGATCAGGTTTAAAGGGCATGTCCACGTTAAAAACTTAATTTTGATATAATGTTCTTTAGGGTTGCTCACCCCCAACCGCTATAATAACACTAAGAAAAAACTTATATCTACAGCCCCTTCTCTCCCGTGAGTCTCTTCTTCCCTCTCTGCTAACAGGAAACAGCAGAGAGGGGCCTGTCAGCCAATTACAGATGCAGCTGCCAGCTAAGAAGATATTCGCAGGAGTGAGGGGCTGTAAGTAAATATCTGAAAGGTTTTTTTTTTTGTGTTATTATAGCAGTTGGGGGTGGGCAACCCTAAAGAACATTATACCAAAAGCCTTTTATGCTAGGAGAAAGGGGTGGCAGATGGGATCCGGCGGAAGGGAGCGGGGAAAGGGCTCCCCTGCAAATGTCAGCATCTCTCCCGAGGCATCACAGAAGGCAGAGACCATTGGGCAGGAAGACAGACACTACTCTTCAGTTTCCTGGACTTTTGACATGGACTGCAGGAGAACCATAAGGAGCAGGATTGTAAGGTAAAGATTTTTTTAAAACTACGCAGAGAGGAAATTTTAGATTTGGGGATGGACATGTCTTTTAAAAATAGGTTTGGCAATTGGGCCTGGTAGAGCTACTGAGTCTAATTGTGGCATTTCATCTGCAGGTACAAGGACAGGAGGATTTAAATCAATACTATCAGTAGCAGCCTCCATAGCTTAATACAGAGAATAAATATACAAAGTAAACAGGGAGAATAAATGGTATTACCAGCACCGCTGCCACTAATTTGTATCAGATCACTGCTTTATGGAAGGATTATGGGTAGCATGGCACACAGTGGGTTACTCTGGTGGTCTGGCATAAAGCAGACAGTGCACTTCCTTTAAACAATATAAACCAGTTTTAATTACATTTAACAATAAGTATTGCAATTATTTAATAACAAAACATAAACAGTTTCCCCACATAACATGTGCAGTAATGGAGTAGTCCCTGTCTATGGTGCACCACTTTAAATATTGACCACACCTGTATATTGTGTTTCCTTGTAAGTTGGTGTACACTTATCAGTTATGTCAGAGTTTGTATCCAATCAGGTAAATTGTTTGTCCAATAATCTGTCCTCCCAACAGGTGGTAACAGGATCTTATACACAGGCAGGGAGATTCAATAAAAGTTCTCATCATTTAAAATGGTGCTAATTTTGCGCCAACCAATCAGATTTTATTTAACATTTGAAATCTTACATCTGATTGGTTGGGGCAAAATTAGCACCATTTTAAATGATAAGAACTTTTATTCAATAACCCTGAGGGTCTAATACACAGGATCTTGTGTTGCAATCATCATACTATGTAAGGGATCACACCACACACTTCTATCTACTTTTACTTTCTCTCCTCCTACCATAGAGAGCAGGGATATTTTCTTTTATTACTCACTGATACCACCTGCAGGTTGGAAGTGGTATATAAGGAGCATCAGTGTATATGTCCATTACAATACACATCAAGTCCTCTGTAGCAGAAACTTTTTTTGCATTGGCTAAAACTGCCACATCATTGTATGTTATACTGAACTACTTACTTTCAGTATTCACATGGAGCAGACCCAGGGGTCTGTTTTAAACTGCCATTTTGACTGTCCCATATTGAAATAGGGATCTCAGCTCTGTAAGTAAGTGTATATATTTTGTATATTTTGTCTTGTATATAAAGTATAGCACTGACTTATATTAGGTACATTTATTGATGGTCATTTAAATAGTAATAGTGAGATAGTACACACATACATATACACCTTTCCTATATATAATATCCTATACCGTCCACCTTGTTGGTAGCTCCTAAAAATTCAATGCAATCTCCTATGAAGCTATAAATATATTTATATAATATAAGGGATATATGCTTTCTTAACTTATGAATGAAATTGAATTGAATTTTTATTTATCTATATATTTGCGCTTATCCATTGTTTGTATACTGTATTTTTTAATGTAGAGCATTGCATACCCCAGTGGCACTTTATAAATAAAATTATACATACATGCATACATCAGCCGTAGCTTAACTTTTCAGTCCTTACTAACCATATCAGCCCAACCATAAGGCCCCGTGCAGCTATGAACTCTCAATATCTTAACCAATTTATTATTAATAATAACCGATACAGTAGATACAGTATCTTTATAAATATACGCACATAAAAGGAAGAGGGAGGGGCATGGAAGGTTTGTTCATTGTATATTGGATTCTCAATTTAGATCTTTTGACAGTGCCGATAGTTCAGCTGTATTATGGTTAATATCTGAATGTCAAACACTGGAACATTCCATCCTTAAAATAAAAGTCTGTAGGTGGACACACTTAATAAGCCAAAACTTTATTTTTTATGATAGACACAAACTGATAACACCTTGGATGACTCAAATGTGACATTTCAACAGAGAATCTAATGTGCATGTAATCACCAGATTAAATACTCTCCACAAGACAAGCTATTATAACTGATTTGGAGAATATATTAAAATACACGGTGTTGGCATTTGGAAAATGGCAAATCGCTGTTTTGGAAACAAAATATACAGGAACAATTATCTCTGTCTATAAATTCTTAATATCTCCTGAACTTTTCTAACAACACTTTCCTTTCATTCGTCTGTATGAATAAATAAATAGGTATGTTTGTGAAGAATACAGATACAAAGGCAGTTGATACATACAGTTCATTTCATTAGCATTGGGGGGGGTAAAAAGTCAGAAAAATGTGTTTGTGACTCCCTTTTAAAAATAAAAAAGTTAAAATGAAAAGTACCTTGGGTAGGAAGGTAGGAATCTACTTCTGCCAGGCTTCTTGAGTGCTTCAGCCCTATCTTTAATACAGGAAGGCCCAGTGCCATAACCTGGCAAATGAAAACTGTACGTGCTGTAGCTCCTCAACAAAACAGTATTGGTGGAAATAATCAATCCTACCTCCCTGCCCCAGGTACCTTTCATTTCTTTACATTTCTATACAAGCCATAAACATAGGTTTCTAATTTCCTAACCCATATCCCAATTTGAAATGGACCCAAATTCAAACTGAAGTGAATTTCACGGATACGGCGGAACTCGGACTTTGCAAATTTCTTATTTTTTCGAACGGCGGAACTGTTTTCGATAATTATCGAATGATCTAGAATTTTTTAAATGGAAATAATTTATAGAAATTTCAAATGTAAAAATCGACAATTTTTTTAAATTTTGAGAAATTTAGAATATACTGCGCGGAATGCTAAAGCAGGAAGCGCATGAAGTTTCCGGTACCATGGGCCTTGATATGTGTTCCCCAGACCATTTCCCAGGTCCATGAGGCATTTACAGTAAGTTACCACTGATATGTATACCATCGTTTCAGGCAGAACTTTAGAATATTTTAACTTCAATGGATCTGCTTGTCGATTTGAAAATTTTGTGAATTTTTTTCAAAAATCAGCGAATCTGCAAGCAGAACAGAGTACCTTTTTTCTCTAATCCCTTTTTTATGTCCTATAATACACAATCCACCAAAGACATGCAGCCATGAACCTTCCTTGATATCCTTCATAAAATTAGCCTTTGCTTTACGGGTTCAGATGTTTCACTACTCAGTGAATTGTTCATAAATGCCCAGACATGGTAATTTCCAGTGACGCGCCTACCATGAAGCAATATGAAAATATTGCTCATGGCGTGCCCCCTTGGTGAAGTGAGAAAGGCTGCAGGCAGTCAGATTCCCCTACCAACCGCGAATGGTGCTCACCCACCTAGTGCACAGCGATTTTACCGGCACTCTCTGGCAGCCGCAGGAAGGAGGTAAGACATTCAATGGACACTCTCCCCAGATGGTCACATTGGGCCCCGGTAGGCCCCTCTATGAGTGAGTTACGTAACTCTCCCTCCTGGTCTCCAAGGTCTTCCTAGTCTGCTTGACCCTCCTTGTCTGCTGGGCCATCCTAGTCTGCAGGGACATCCTTGTGTACTGGGTCCTTCTACTCTGCAAGGCCCACCTTGTTTGTAGGGCACTCTTGACAACAACAACAACTGCAGCCAAAGGACACAATCACTGACAGCAGCCAGAGGGCAAATGTCTGGTATGATTTGTATATATTGATATACTTTAACCAAGAATGTCTAGAGATGAAATGTGGGTTCGAATAGAACCCAATTTCGAATCGAATCTGAGGGTTTTGAAGTCCCGACGAAACTTTCGGAACTCCCGAATTTCACGGGACCCGAATTTTTCGAAATTTTAGATTTTTATCGAAAATCGAAAGTAGATATTTATCGAAAATTGAAAGTATTCGATTTTCAAAAATCGAAACTCGAACTTTTGAACTTTCGAAATTTCCGAAAATTCGAAAACGAAACTCAACAGTTTCGAACATCTCTAATAATGTCCAAACTGCTTAATATTGCGCACACACATCTGTGTATTGCTAAGCAGATGGGGCATAATGGATTTTAGAACATGTACATTTTTTTCTTTTATAGTTGTCCCTTAAAATTATATGGATAGTTTTGGGTTTTTTTCCTTTGTATTATTTTGGGGGTTTTACACATCCCATGGCAGTCTGAATGAATGATTGTCCTTGTGCAGCTTTCAGGTTAATTATCAGTGGTCTAAGCTGCAGGGAAAATATGTTTATGTGGAGAGTTGTAATGGGAGCTGTGTCTGAAATGTCACTTTATAGGATTAGTTCACTCAAAATGTGATGTTTTAGCATCAATTGAAGAATGAGAGGTAAAGGATGTTTTACCACCTGCTCCTCAATTAATGTTCCAAGAGCCATGAATAAAGGGAGGAAACTTTCCCACGACCATCACGGGTAACTTTCCTACCTTTGTTTCTGGCTCCTGGTACATTAATTGAGGAGCAGGTGGTAAAACATCCTTTACCTCCCATTCATCACTCTCACAGGGTTACCCTATGCTGGGAGTGTCTAACACTGTTAAGTAGCAGATTTAAAGAGAACCATGACTAGTGATGACCAAGTTCGCGGATCCGAACCCGGATCCGCGGCGGATTTACTACGTTCGCGAATGGCGGATATCGCGGATTTTCTGGTTTTCTGCCTGCCGAACTTTTCCGAACTGCGTTTTCTAAAATTTTCGAAATTACGATGATTTCTTGTATTTTCGAGGATTTTTTCATTTTAATGGGTCCGCTCGCTGATTTTAGAATTTTCTAATTTTTCCGAAAATTCGCAGATCCTCAAGCGGACCGGATTTTGCGAAGTTCGGACATCTCTAACCATGACCATTACACCAGCCTGGAATGTGGCTGAAAGGATTTGCTTCTGACACCTTCTGTTCTTATCTACGGAAATGTTTGCGTCATGGTATTGGCATCCAGACACGGTCGATATTGAAGCAAGAATGTAGCTGAAACATGAGTTACACACATGTGCATATGGAATAAATCTGAATCATTTGGGTTCATGTTGTAAGTACACACTTGTATTTTTTTTTGTTTGTTTCTGCCTTAAAACAGTCACCTTGGAAAACATCCCTTCAGCTAATTGAGATGCCACACACAATAGTCCACACATAATAGTCCACACATAATAGTCCACACATAATAGTGTTTGCCACACTTTTACACCCACTACATGACTGAGCTTCATGTCTTCCAGGGTCTCCACATTTCATGGAACTGAGCAGAACAAAGTCTCCAACTGCCATGTCTAGTGATGGGCCAATTCGCGGATCCGAACCCAGATCGGCGGTGGATTTACCTCGTTCGAGAACGGCGGATATCGCGGATTTTCTCAAATACAGAAAAACAAACATCTATATATAATCTTCGTTCATATTTGATTAACCAGTTTTTTCTTTTCAGGGTTTCTTCACATTAAGGAGCTGAGCAACTTAATAACAATGGCAGTGGCTCAGATTTACTGTTCCTCAAAACAAAGTGCAACTTGATGCCCTCTTGCTGAAGAGAAGACGGCACTAGATAAAAATTAATTTTAACTTAATATTTTTAACAGTTGCTTTGGAATGATATAGTTAGACATATTTTTACTGTTTAGAACAAATCAAGTGTGATCAATCTGTTTCTAATTTAGTTTTGTTTCATGGTGTGGAAAAGGTTTTGACCAAAAGATTGAACTGAATGACTCTTAGTATGGTAGATTTGACCATATTGCTCCACCAACCATGTACTTTGTTGCAGATGTTTTTTTAAGGATGTGTTGGATGTTGCTAAAAGTAATTTGATATGGTTAGGTTAGCTTTAGGTTAGGTTAGCTTTAGGTTAGGTTAGCTTTAGGTTAGGTTAGCTTTAGGTTAGGTTAGAGTAGTTTGGTTTGATAGGGCTGAAAGAGTTTACCTTTACGTGGTGGCAGACTTACCAATCATTTGGCCAACATCTTTTATTATAGAGAAAGTATGGTAGAAATGTTTAATATAATGTACCAGTTGCACCAGCTAGAGATGTACTGTGGGTTCTAATAGAACCCAGTTTTGAATCGAATCCGAGGGTTTCGAAGTCCTGACGAAACTTACGGAACTCCCGGGAAATTTACAAAACTGAATTTTCCGAGTTTTCTATTTTTATCGAAAATTCGATAATTTTCAAAATTGAAAGTAGATGATTATCAAAAATGAAAGTAGTTGATTATCGAAATCGAAAGTAGACAATTTTTTGAAAATAGATGATTTTCGAAAATCTTAAGTAGACGATTTTCGAAAATCGAAAGTAGACGATTTTCGAAAATCGAAACTCGAACTTTCAAACTTTCGAACATCTCTAGCACCAACATATGATTTTATGTGTGATAACAATGGAGAACTGTATAAATAACTTTTCAAATACAAACAGGGTTATTCAATAAAAGTTCTTTTTAAAATGGTGCTAATTTCGCCCCAACCAATCAGATGTTAGCTTTCAAATGTTAAATAACATCTGATTGGTTGGGGCAAAATTAGCACCATTTTAAATGATAAGAACTTTTATTGAATCTTCCTGCAAATTATCAAAAATGCTGCCACACCCAGCAAAGAAACCACACACACGCACACAAAACCTTAATACACACATAGAACATCCACTTAACACAATACCAATATTATTGTCTGTAGCCAACCTTTGTAAGTGTTTCTTGACATATTTTCATGTCCTTTTTGACAAGAGAAGCTCCATTTGTAAACAAAAAGCCAAGTGAAATTCCTTGTAAGATTAAAAGATGGAAACAGCTATAACCTCCTTCATGGGGATTTGTTCCTAATGCTGGTAGCACAAGGACAGGCTATAAAAGTCATTGGCTATGACTTTCTGCATTACTTTGTGTTAAGTAGAGATGTTCGAAACTGTTGAGTTTTGTTCCATTTTCAAATTTTCGGAAAGTTCGAGTTTTTGATTTTCGAAAATCATCTACTTTCAATTTTTGAAAATCATCTACTTTCGATTTTTGAAAATCATCTACTTTCGATTTTTGAAAATAGTTTACTTTCGATTTTCGGGAATCGTCTACTTCCGATTTTCGCTAAAAATTAAAAATTAAAAAAATCGGGTTCCGTGAAATTCGGGATTTCAGAAAGTTTCGTCGGGACTTTGAAACCCTCAGATTCGATTAGAAACTGGGTTTTATTTCGAACCCACATTACATCTCTAGTGTTAAGATAAAATGTAATACTGAGAACACACAAAAAAAATGTATGGTCTTTTGAGCAGTGTCAGCTTTTCTCTGTCAGTGAATACATGGTAAAGACTTGCTTTGACATCTATATTGGTGTTTGGTCTTAGTGCAAGGTCAGTGAGACAACAATTCAATTTTGAAGTAAAGTCCACTATTAATATATAGCACTAAAATGCTCCTTTCAAGAGCCAGTGACACTTCACATTTCTCAATCTCACATACCCCTCTCTGAATCAGCCAAACTAGAGCATACACAGGGAATAAATACCAGTTAATTGATTGTGCAGCCTTGACCTAGCCCTGCAATTTTCAACTGTGAATTTTGCGTTGTCAATCTGGATTTTCTAATGCAATTTTTGCATCAAAATTTCAATCGATATTTTTGAAAATCTTAAAAATTCGCCCAGATCTGCAGATTTTTGAAACTGGCAGTTCCCATTCTAAACCAGGTTAGACTCTATATAAAGGAAAACTATATTGTGCATAAAGTTTAAATAAACTTTTAAACTTTAACTGTTACTTCCCAATATTATTTCTGTAAAGAGCGCCAGCATGAAGAAAACTGCTTCTGCCAGGCTTCCTTGGTGCTTCAGCTCTATCTTTAATACAGAAAAGTCAAGGACACCAACCTGGCAGATGAAAACTGTATTTGCTTGCGGTCCTCAACAAAACTTTATTGGAATTTAGGAATATTCATTCTTACCACCCTGCCCCCCCAAAAGTAAATTTTTACAGTGTAGTTGTCCTCATGTATTTCAGTTTGTTATACAGAGCTGAATATAAATACACTAAACATATCATCAGGTTCAGTTCTATACAGATCATTGTGCCTTATATTTCCAGGTTCCCTTTGTCTGGAGATGTCCCTCTGGATTGGAAAAAAGCTGATCTGAAAGATGTAATTACAATATTCAAAAGGCCGTTCAACAGGCACTTTAAGTAGAAGAGCATTTAAGGGAATTAGTGGTCTATTCAGAGACACTGGGCTAATCTATAGTAATGGAAATACAGCGAGTTTGTTTCATATATTTGCTCAATTCATTTCCTCTTGATTAATACAAAGGTAAAAAGTTAATACTAAAATCAATGCCAGTGACATAGCCACAAACCCAAGGACCCCAAATGAGGAATAATGGCAGGGGGCTATATTTATAAAGCACGGTTTCGCAATTGAGCGATACCGTACCACGCTTTATCAGTAATGTACGACAGTGGCCGTAAATATACAATTGCGTTATTGTAAATTTCCGATTGTTAACGATGATTTAAGTTGGTTATCGCTAATTAACGGTTGCTAAACCAATCGGAAATTAACAATCAGTTTAACGATCATTAAACCGATTGCTAAAAGATGGATAGATGTATTTAATGTAGGAGTAATAAAGCCAAGTTGTATTAGACCACAAATTGAAGCAACTTTATTGCACGAAATGTATAGTTGCCAAGATACATTGGAAACTGATTGTGGATCGAGCCAAGGCTCCGGGGCGGGTGGCACCCAGGCCACACTTTAGGGACAGTGAGTCCAAAATATTTTGTATAAGGGTATCTATACTCAAAAAAAATGTAATTTTCAAAAAGTATATATTAGATTCAGCAAGCCCCCCCTACTTCAAAACGTTTTTCGGATTTTAAATCTGACTTTTAGATCTTGAGAAATCATCATTTGAAGCACAGCATTTACTAGGAAAGACCTGTCACTCCAGGAGCAGAGATTGTAATATGTGATCCATCCCTGACCTCTTACAAGGATCTTTAGCTGCCTGCCAGCACACTTTCTGCAACAATCATGAGAATCAGCAGAGAAAAGAAGGCAGGGGGAGGAAGATGTGTAAGCAAAGCAGGGTCTATGGTGAGGCTGTGCAGAACTTATAAGTGTCGCAGACACTACAAGGTGGCAGTGAGTAAGGTAGGTGGGGGCTATTAGGAGCACTCACTAAACATTAATAATTTAATGACAAATAAAGCACAGATAAATATGTGAGTACCATCATTTTACTTCTCTCAAATTGCAGTTTCAGATAATGTAAAGTTGTTTGAGTGAGTATAGTGACCCTTTAATTTCCTGCTGTTATATTGACTCGCTATATGCACACAGACCGTTGTTGGGGAAACCAGCACACAATTTTATATATAGCAGGAGAGAGGCCTCGACCACCAACACCCTACCTAGATATATACTGACTATCAGCTGTAACTGTCCCCTCTGAAACCAGTTGTATTGCGGAGAAAACTTAATTCTGCAGGTTTTTTTACTTTTCCTCCCACACATTAAGGATTGGGAATCTCATATGACTTCCTTATTGACTTGTCTATCTAACACAGTGGGTAAATCTCACCCGCATGTAAGTATTTAATGCCAGCTATCAGCCGACTTTGAATACTTATGAGTACAGGCATGCAGCCTCTGGTAAATAGGCTTGCAGTGGCCACACAAGTGTCTCTTCCAATACTCATGCGGCCACCACAAACTATGGGTTAAAGTTGCGTTAACTGCACTTAAAACTGCACTGTGGATCAGCAGCACACCATTTACCAAGTAAATGACCCTGTAACAGTATATTTTCTTGTTTAAAAGGGAACTGAACTTTGTCCAGGCTGCTGTTGTCAGTCCAAAGTTGTAGTCTTGTAAATGATCTCTTCCTACTCTGCACTGTCTCTGTGGCAGGCATGTGTTATAACTTCCCCCCCCCAAAAAAAAATATATTTTCTGAAGATAGTTCGAGGCTTGCAATTATAAGTCTGTGTTCCTCTGCCTATGAATCCCTAGTGAGAGATATATTTTTCTTTTTAGGATTCAAAAAGGATAAAGAAGTTTAGGGGATGATGCAGCAGTAGGATACAAGTGGGCATGCTCAAGTCAGGGGCTTACCAGTGATGGTGATGTCACAGCTTACTGCGTAAGCAGGAAGAACAAACCTGTATACTACTGTATGTTTAGATAGACTGAAGCTACAAGCTGCAGTCTCCATGCAATAGAGGCCACTTGTATGGAGGCCACAGTTCTCCATTTAAAAGTCAAGCAAAGCATCATTTTAATCAGCAGTTTCTTAGAAATATAACAATTTAGCCTTTATTTCCCCTTCTTTATTTTAATAAGTGTACCATTTTTGAAATGTTTGTTATTGCAGCTTAATTCTCCATAAAAACAAAAAAAAAACCCAACAACAACAAAACAATATCTGCATATTTTCCCTTATAACATGGAGTTTAGGGAAACTGTACTCTTTAGGGACGGACAAAAAGTGATGGTTTCTAATAAGCACAATATATATATATATAAAAAACAACATTAAATGAAGAAATGTGGTGTGAAATAGACAACAATCTGCTCTGACGGGATACTTAGCAGTCGAACTCTTGAAACACAGATGACTTAGTCTTTATGAGCCTAGTCAGTACTGTAAAGGAAATGTTAATACACTCATTTCTGTTGAATAATATAACCTTTAACAAGTTTTTCTTTTATCATGTACGGAGTATTTCAACACAGAGTGAAAAAGAGTGATCTCCGGAGAGCAGTCAGTTTAATATGCCTCGTGTCTGCTTTGCCTTTAACGGCTGCCAATCCCGCGTTTAGCAATTTCAGAAAAGCTATTAGAAGAAGTCCAGATGCTCGGGATAACTTAACATGGGAAAGAGGGATAACTGTCGTTACAGCAATATCCAGCAATGGGAGCAAAAAAAAAAAAAAAGACTTTCAGGGCATATGTCGCCTCTACAGCAAATCGGATGGTGAATTAATATAGAGAGACCACAGCTATGGGACGCGCTACACAATCATTCAATAGAGATAAAAGTGACATTAAGATAGTTTACGTCTTCAACAAATTAGAATTTTCCGCCACGGATAACATTTGTTTATATTGTCAGTTTGTTTTCTTGAATTAAATATCTGATCTGCATAAGGGGAACGCAATCAAATAAATTAACTGCGTAACCCTCCCAGTGCCAGCAGAATTTCCCACATGCATTCTGTGCCAGAAAAGTTTTCAGGATTTGGCACTAAATCAGTTAAAACAAGTAGTACAATTAGTAGAGATAGACTCGAACTTGAACCCGAACCCGAGTAAGAACGGACTCGGACTTTTCGAACTATCCCGGACCTGGATTTTCGATATTTTCCAGACTTTCGATAATTATCGAATGTTCGAACGTTCGAGGCATGCGAATATGCGAGTAAATTGTCTATTACACCAATAAGCGAGTAAATATCGAATTAACGAATATGTGAGTAAAATGTCTATTACACCAATACGCGAGTAAATATCGAATTATCGAATATGCGAGTAAAATGTCTATTATACCAATACGCGAGTAAATATCGAATTATCCAATATGCGAGTAAAATGTCTATTACACCAATACGCGAGTAAATATCGAATTAACGAATATGTGAGTAAAATGTCTATTAAACCAATACGCGAGTAAATATCGAATTAACGAATATGTGAGTAAAATGTCTATTATACCAATACGCAAGTAAATATCGAATTAACGAATATGCGAGTAAAATGTCTATTTTACCAATACGCGAGTAAATATTGAATTATCGAATATGTGAGTAAAATGTCTATTATACCAATACGCGAGTAAATATCGAATTAACGAATATGCGAGTAAAATGTCTATTATACCAATACGCAAGTAAATATCGAATTAACGAACATGTGAGTAAAATGTCTATTATACCAATACGCAAGTAAATATCGAATTAACGAATATGCGAGTAAAATGTCTATTATACCAATACGCGAGTAAATATTGAATTATCGAATATGTGAGTAAAATGTCTATTATACCAATACGCGAGTAAATATCGAATTAACGAATATGCGAGTTATTCGAACATGTTCAAATATAGGTAGGACGGCACTTGCTTTTTATAAAAAGAAGTTTCACTTTATTTCCAACATCTTAAAATAAAGGCTCTTGTCGGCCCAACAATGCTCATCATGGCAGATTGTATACACAGGTAGGCGTAACGTTTCGGGTCACATGACCCTAATGTTTTCGGGTCACATGACCCTTAGGGGGGCCACAGGATCCAACGGGCCAGGTTTTCCTGGAAAACTCCTGTGAAAAGCTTTGACTAGACGAGGAGCATGCAAATCTGAATGTTTAATACAAGCTCTTTCTTCAGGACCAAAACCTTTCCAGTTTACCAAATACTGAAGAGACCTCCTAAAGAATCTAGAGTCCAAGATCTTCTCGAACTCAAATTCTTGCTGACCATCAATGGAAATTGGAACATGAGGTAGTAGAGATGTGGAATACTGATTAGAGCACACTGGTTTGATGAGAGAAACACGTTAGGAATCCGCATGTTGGAAGGAAGTTGGAGGCGAACAGCAAACGGACCGACTAATTCCAGGATAGGAAAAGGACCAATAAATTTGGGTCCCAATTTGGAGGAAGGAACCCGTAGATTAATATGAGCGGAGGAGAGCCACAATTTATCTCCAACCGAATAAGATGGGGGTTCTCTACGTCTCCTGTCAGCTGCAGTTTTTTGTACCAGAGCAGATATCTGAAGGCTGATTTCCGTAGAATGCCAGATAGCGGTCATCTGGGCCGCAGAGTCATTGGCAGCGGGTATTTGTGTGAAAAGAAAATCTTGAGGAAAACCTCTAAGATTCGTCCCAAAGACACACAAAAAAGGAGATTTTCCAGTAGAAGCATGAGGTGAATTGTTATGGGCAAACTCAGCCCAAGGAAGAAGGTCAGCCCAATCATCCTGGGTATAGGAAATGTAACAACGAAGATATTGTTCCAAAGACTGGTTAGTGCGTTCAGTAGCCCCGTTGGACTGTGGGTGGTAAGCAGAAGAAAATTGTAACTTGATGTTCATGGATTTACAAAGAGCTCTCCAAAATTTGGAAACAAATTGAGTACCTCTGTCAGATACTATTTCAGAAGGGAGTCCGTGAAAGCGGAAGATATGTGAAATAAATAGTTGAGCTAACTACATTGAAGATGGTGGTTTGGGGAGGGGAACAAAATGGGCCATTTTTGCTGAAGCGGTCTACAGTCACCAATATGACTGTGTTTTTCTTGGAAGGCGGAAGTTCAACAATAAAGTCCATGGATAGATGGGTCCAAGGTCTGGACGGAATAGGGAGGGGTTGAAGAAGGCCACAGGGGAGGGTTCTAGAAGATTTGGATTGAGCACAGCTGGTACACACTTGACCAAGTCTAACATCTTTCCTCATTTTGGGCCACCAAAACGGGAACGGGGAGCGGGCAAAAATATTAAAAGTTTTATTAACACCGGGATGTCCGTCTTGCTTGGAACAGTGAGTATGAAGAAGGATAGTTTTCCGAAGAGAAACAGGAAAAAAGATTTTGCCAGAGGGTGTGTCCGGAGGAGCAGAATCTTGTGCGGCTTGAATCTTGGAACAGAGTTGAGGAGATATAGAGGCCAAGATTTTAGTGGTTGGGATAATGGAGCCCTTATCTTGATTAATACAGTCGGAAGCAACAAATGATCTGGAAAGGGCATCAGCTTTTTTGTTTTTGGAACCAGGTTGGTAAGTGATGATAAAGTTGAATCGGGAAAAGAATAAGGACCACCGTGCTTGACGGTGATTTAACCTTTTATGATTCTCGATGTATTCAAGGTTCTTATGGTCGGTAAGGATGGTGATGGATACAGAGGTGCCTTCCAATAGATGACACCACTCCTCGAGGTCCAGCTTGATGGCAAGAAGTTCCCTATTCCTGACATCATAGTTCCGCTCGTTGGGTAGAAACTTCTTGGAAAAGTAAGCACAGGGATGGAGTTTATTTTTAGTGCCTTGTCTTTGGGAAAGGACGGCTCCTGCACCCAAGTCCGAGGCATCAACTTCGATGTAGAAGGGAAGACTAGGATCTGGATGAACTAAAACTGGTGCGTCAGCAAAGGCTTCCTTGAGTTGTTTGAAGGCTTCAAGGGCTGCAGGGGTCCATAAATGAGACCTACCACCTTTACTGATGAGAGCTAATATCGGAGAAATTATAGAAGAGAACCCTTGAATGAATTGTCTGTAATAATTGACAAAACCAATGAACCTTTGAATAGCTTTCGTTCCCATAGGAAGACACCAATCTTGGAAACCTTGCACAGACACGATGTAGCCCAGAAAGGGTACTTGAGAACACTCAAAAAGACACTTTTCCAGTTTGGCTTATAGGCTATTCTTTCTCAGATGTAGTAACACCTGTTTAACAAGGAGGCGGTGTGAGGGCAGATCTTAAGAAAAGACTAAAATATCATTGAGATATACGACTACAGAGATCCCCAACATATCCCGGAAAATGTCATTCACAAACTCTTGGAACACCGCTGGAGCATTACAAAGACCAAAGGGCATTACGAGATACTCGTAGTGACTGTCCCTAGTGTTAAAGACTGTTTTCCACTGATCACCTTTGTGTATACGTATCAGATTGTATGCCCCACGAAGATCCAGTTTGGTAAATATCTTTGCCCCTTTTATCTGGTCAAACAGTTCAGAGATGAGAGGAAGAGGATTCCGATTTTTTACTGTGATTTTATTTAAACCACGGTATCCGATGCAGGGTCATAGACCTCCGTCTTTTTTTTCAGCAAAAAAGAAACCTGCTCCAGCAGGGGAAGTGGAAGGTTGTATGAAACCCCAAGACAAATGTTCAGTAATGTACTCTTTCATGGCTAGAGTTTCAGAGGGGGACAATGGGTACGTGCGTCCCCGAGGAGGCACAGTACCTAGGAGAAGATTGATGGGGCGAACGTAGGATTGATGCGGTGGTAGCTTCTCAGCTCGCTTTTTACAAAACACATCAGAGAAATCAAGATAACATTCAGGGAGATTTTTCTCAGATTTATTTTCACAAATAATGATGGTGCAATGAGTTGAAAGAGTAGAAAGGCAATTTTGGGTGCAAACTTGGGTGCAGGAGCCATCCTTTCCCAAAGACAAGGCACTAAAACAAAACTCCATCCATGTGCTTACTTTTCTAAAAAGTTTCTACCCAACGAGCGGAACTATGATGTCGGGAATAGGGAACTTCTTGCCATCAAGCTGGCCCTCGAGGAGTGGCGTCATCTATTGGAAGGCACCTATGTACCCATCACCATCCGACCATAAGAACCTCAAATACATCCAGCATCATAAAAGGTTAATTTAACTTTCCCGGTTCAACTTTATTATCACTTACCAAGGACTCCAAGACTTAAATTCATTGTTAGACCAATCTATAACAGGGTTGTGTAATCTGAGCCATGGAAGTCCGAGAATCAGGGGTGCGGAAGGACTTTGGATGACAAGAAAAGACAAACGTTCTTGGTGAAATATGCCAACGAGAAATAGGACTTCGTATGTAGATTTGAAGATGAATTCAGAAGCCAAGAGGTTATTGTCAATAGCCAGAACTCGAAGAGGTTGCTGCAAGTGAAGGAGAGGAAGCCCCAAATGTGCTGCATAGGTAGAGTCAATGAAGTTTCCAGCCACACCGGAATCGACAAAGGCCTGAGAGGAAAAAGTTTTAGCATTAAAGGTGATCGTTGCTGGTAGAAAGAGTTTCAGTGGTTCAAATTTGGTAGGAGACTTAAAATTACCTAGAAGGAGCTCCTCCTTAACTTCTAGGTCATGGAGTTCCCCGACTTCTGGGGACAATTTCTTACAAAGTGTCCTTGCCCAGCACAATAGAGACAAAGTCCATTAGTACGTCGGTGTGACTTTTCCTCAGTAGACAGATGAGTGCCGCCAATTTGCATAGGCTCTTCTACCAAAGATATTGGTTGAAGAAAGGTCTAAGTAGGCCGAGGAAAGGTCTTAGGGAAGTTGGAATGAGCTACAGACCTTTCTGCCTGCCGTTCACGAAAGCGGGTATCAATCTGGATGCATAGAGTAATCAAGTCTTCCAACGGGACGGGTAATTCTCTATATACGAATTCATCCTTGAGGCGGTCAGAGAGTCCCTGCCAAAAGTTCTGAAACATCTCCGCGGCAAGGGTATGAAATTCAATAGCGTATTATCCCACAGAACGAGACCCTTGGCGGAGCTGCATCAAACGGGAGGAGGCAGCAGAGGTTCTTCCTGGAGCATCGAAGACCTTATGAAACATACTAAGGAAATCGGTAACATTATTGACTAGAGGATCGTCTTTTTCCCATAGGGGAGAAGCCCAGGCCAGAGCATTTCCCTCCAACAAGGCAATGATGTAACCAACCTTTGCACAATCCAATTCAAAATGAGATAGTTGTAGTTCAAATTGGATTCAGCACTGATTAATGAATTCACGGCAAGCTTGAGCATCACCATCAAACCGTGAAGGCGGAGGTATGTGGGGCTCTCTCCGAAGAGAAAGATCACCAGATCCGGGTGGTGAAGGAGGCGGCGTAGAACCCGGAGCAGAGGCAGAAGCTGGGGGTAGCTGGACAGCGAGGTTATTCATTGTGCCAACTGCCTGGTATTAGAGATGGCCATTCCTTGGGTGCTCAAAAGAATGGCCCACTCCATACATGCTACTTCTGAGCCATCATCCTCCACATCTTCACCTAAAATGGCAAATTGTTTGAGATCAGCTAGCTGTGAAGAAGCAACCCTACCCTTCTGTCCCCTTCTTCCCCTGGTAACCCGTACAAATCTATCTTCCTTCACCATCTTATCTGCCCCATTTCTACCCTCCAGTTTACTGCTCCCTGCCATTACCTGCATTTCCCCCAGGTTTGTCAAACCCTGCAATGCTGCAAGTTTCCCCTTTAGATTCTGGACCTCAGATTCCAAATGGGCAACCCACTCACATCTGACACATACAAAGGTCCCTTGGCAGGATGAACATTGTGTGGCCCCAACAAACCTGTCCATATGTAACAGCTATACACAAACAAGCATTCTTATTCTTAAACCCTTTCTTGTTCTTAACACTTTTGTCTCTTAACGCACCCCTTAAAAACAGAATCACCCCTGTAAAAGTAAATCTCATAGCGCTCAGCATCCTCAGCAAGCAAGACTTATATGTGAGGTTCAAAACCCCATATGTGAGCTTCAAAACCCCATAATGGGAGGGGTTGAACTCTATAATGGGAGGGGAGGGGGGTTGTTTAAACTCTATAATGGGATGGGGTTGAACACTACAATGGGAGGGGTTGAACTCTATAATGGGAGGGGGGTGGACTTTAAAATGGGAGTGGTCTAACTCTATAATGGTAGGGACTGAACTCAATAATGAGGGGTTGAACTCTATAATAGGAGGAGTTAAACTCTCTAATAGCAGGGGTTAAAGTCTATAATGGGAGGGATTGAACTCTATAATGGTAGGGATTAAACTCTATAATGGGAGGGTTTGAACTCTATAATCATAGGGGTTAACCTTTATAACCGGAGGGATTGAAATCTATAATGGGAAGGATTGAATTCAATAATGGGGTGGTGTGTGTGTGTGTGTGCGTGTGTTAAAGTCTAATGGAAGCGGTTGAACTATATAATGTGAGGGGCTAACCTCTATAATAATAGAGGTTGAAATCTATAATGAAGGGGTTGAACTTTATAATGGAAGGTGTTGAACTGTATAATTGTAGAGGTTGAAATCTATAATGGTATAATGGTAGGGATTGAACTCTATAAAGGGAGGGTCTGAACTCTATAATCGTTGGGGTTAACTTTCATAACTGAAGGGATTGAACTCTATAACGCGTGGGGTTGAACTCTATAGCGGTAGGGGTTGAACTTTATAATGGGAGGGGTTGAACTCTATAGCGGTAGGGGTTGAACTTTATAATGGGAGGGGTTGAACTCTATAATGGGAGGGGTTGAACTCTATAATAGAAGGGGTTTAATTCTATAATGGGAATAATTATAGAATTATAGAATTAAAAATCCCTTTATTATATCATCCCTGAAAACAGAACTCCTTAACCCTGCCACACACCTTACAGTTTGATTGTACAATCTAAACACAATGTCTTGGCAGTCAATTTAAATCAACTGAATATATTGTACAGTATGTGGCCTGGTTGACACCTTCCCTCCTCTTCCTAGCAATCTGATTCCAAGCCATAGACCTGCCATCATGAATGGAGATAAGTGCTGACAGATTGTTTTCTGATTTACTGCTGGGTTAATGTGCCTTTCCCTATTATTTAAATTGAAACTCTTACCCTCTTTGCCTAATGGAATGACATAGTGTTCCATCTACCATACTATTATGGAAATAATCCACACATTGGCCTTGTGAATATCTATGTTTGTAATGATAAATCCCAATGTGAATAATGTAAAACTGCCTGACAGAGGGAAAAATACAGATCTATGACTCCATGGACTGATAGTTTAGTCCTGAGACAGAAACAACATTTTAATTATTTTGTAGCCTGTGGTCTGTGATGAAGTCACCCAACAGGACTTATTGGCTGTTAGGAGGGTTACAAATGCTCAGATCTCTACTGAGCAACTAAATTACCCCAGGGCCTCAGTCAAAGTGAAAGACCATAATGGACACTTTTGGGGTCCTGTATACAGGAAGTCAGTACTTTGGAAGCATTTATTTATCATAGATAAATTACTGGATGGGCAAATTAAAGTTATTAAGTTGAGAAAATACTACTTTTTTCCTCTTTAAATGATGACCCATAGCTTTAGGTTTCATGAGTACCCCCCAAAAAATCAATCAAGAACATCCAATGTAACGTCTATAATGTAATATATCATTTTAGATATGAGAATTCAAAGCCAAGTAAAGTGAACGTTCTATAAAATTAACTAGAAAAGAATAACCATAGAAGATGTCATCAAGGTTAAGTGAGACTTACTGCTGACTCATTCAATAATCTTCTACTTGCAATTTGTTTCTTAATACTCCTTGGTATCTAGGGCTGTGTGTAGGTGGATATCTGTCATTCTCTTTTTACTTAATTCCCACTATTGTACCTCCCTTGTCCCCCATTCCACAAACACAGAAGAAAGCACGTTGACAGGACGTCATATTCGCTAATGTCATGCATGGTTCCAATGAGGAATAATAGTAACAGACATGTAAGTGTAACATCGTACGTTCACTATACACTGTGATAACTCTGCCTAATACAAATCCACCCACTCCTTCTAGAAGTTGATGTGCAGGTGAAAGTTTTAATGATTTAACTACAAAAGAAAAGAAACAATTATTCACTTTTATTTTTACATTAGGTAAATTGTTTACTTTAGGAGCTGAAGACAAACTTACTTAGGACTTTGAACTCCTTTACTAGGCGTCATATTCCACCTTTCTATACATGGGTGGAGGTGCACAGCTAGTCTATCTTCAGGGTATGGCAAATAACCCATCTGAGAACCAGAAGCTGGGTCGTGCTAGGGGCAACATACACATACAGACAAAGGACCCCTTAATCAGCACCCACCACCTTGTTAAACCTTATAAGAAAATTGCTAAACCTATCATTAACGAGCTTCACCTAAATAGCAAAAGTTCATAGAATTTATTCATTTTAGTCACACACATAAATATAAAGTGCACATCGTGAATCAAAGTAGATAAACAAATTCCTCTGGTGGGGGGAAACCGTTATTTGGAGTTGGGTATATGGAACCATAGCCGCTGTCCGGACTCATTAGAAAATACAGTACATTCCAAGGCAGTGCTGGTATTCTATGTCCATTCAGTAAGTCCCGGTAGGGATCATTTCCATCTAAGCAGCCTAATTTGAGACCCCGGAGCTTCGTATAAAAGTCTTTGTATACAGATATTTGAGGACTGATAATATTAATAAGGGACTAGGGGGCATATTTATAAAGGATTGTCTTTTTCGCCAAATAATTAGCGCAGCACATCGCAGCAAAAATAGCGCCATTTGGGGCTTCGTTTCGCCTTATTTATAAAAAAGCGAAAAAAACACACTTCGCGGCTGAAAAAGGCGAACGGGCGCGATAAAGAGCGAAAAGTATCGAAGCGAAAACTTAACGCATCTAAGAAGACTGCATTGCGAAAACCATTCAAAACCAGAAAAGCCCACTAGAAAATGATGTCAAGTTCAAAATGGCCACCTCACATTTACCAAGAAGTCAGCCATGTCTTATTTAGTCAATCTTCTTAGAATTTCTCAATTGGAATACAATTTTCTTTTGCACTGCACATTCGCCTTTCTAATGCGCGATCGCTTTTCCAAGGCATATTCCATTATAATGCGTGGTCGCCTTTCTAATGTGCGTTCGCCTTTCTAATGTCGCTTTTCCAAGGCATATTCCATTATAATGCGCGATCGCCCTTCTAATGCGCGTTCGCTTTTTCAAGGCATATTACCCATTAGAATGCCTTTTCACTCAAACAATGACTTTTCACCACCTTCAGGGTTGCGCTAATCTTTCGCTCTTTTTAACGCAAAAACCACCTTTCGCTCTTTTATAAATCGCGTTATGCCTTTTCGATCCCTTTTCGCTAAAATTACCATTGCGAAGTAAGGCGAAAAGGGTTTAGCGATAGCTCGCGGAAACGGTTTCGCCATTCGTTAACGCTACCTTTATAAATAGCGTTAACTGTCTTTTTGGTGAAAACCCATGCGAAAAGCGAATGCGAAAACATTTCGCTACTTTTCGCGCTTTTATAAATATGCCCCTAGGTCTATTTATTTGGATACTAAGAACCGTGGACATAGAATACCTGCCTGCATGTACGAGGTTAGACGTAAAACACCTTCAGGCAGAGATGGATAAGGATCAAATTGGGCCCAGGCAGGGCTGACATTTTGGTCTTGTGTTGTAAGGCTGTAGTGCTGAGCGGACCCCCCTGATGTTTACTGGGTCCTAGGCAGCTGCCTAGGCTTAATGAATAATTCTGTTCTGCCTTCAGGATCATTCATTTAACTTTATACTGTATGTGCATAAAGCACAATTATACCCTTCCAACCCCTCCCAATAAAACTAACAAAATTACTCTGCCTTTTAGGTCCTCATCCCTGGGCTTCCCTTAGAACTCCTGCACTACTTCTTGGAGGTTACAAGACGTTTCTTTCTTACTACCTCTGCTTGGCTTTAGCTTTAAACTTGGCCAAATGGAAGGTATGCCCTGCTAGAAGCACATGTTGCTATTGGCTCAGTAGGTAGTACTAAGGAAGTTGGCAATCGCTGTTTCCAAGCAGTAGTGTAGGAGTTACAGAATAAGGTACACCCAGGAATGAGGACCTAGTGTTTTAGATCCTCACCTTTTATTGGGAGGGAAGGGGGGAGGAAAGTAATAAAGATATAATACATAAGTGTGATATTTTATAATGGGAGCTGCAGTGGTATATATCCTTATAAAAATCACTCAGCTATGTCACTAAGTGACTCATTTCTTATATCCCACTGCCCCGCCCATTCCAGTGTTCATGCCTGGACAATGACTCAGCGTTTTTTGCAGTGTTTAACTTCACAGAAACTGCTGGAGCTGCTTCCTGCTTCTACTGAGTTTAAGTTACAGAAGGTAGCTTTGGGGATTTAAGGTGGAAATAGAGACAAGGCTGGAATTTAAAATGTGAATGGGGTGAAGGAATCCGATACTTATGTATTATAAGAAATAGTGCACCCCTTCACATTATAATATAAGGACATTACGCAACTCATAGTTCCCTGTCCTGTATAAAAGCACTCGGCCTCATGCTTCTATATGGTCAGGGAACTCCTCGGTGGTGTAATATCCTTATATTACACTGTAAGGGGCGCATTATCCCTTATATAATACAAAAGTGTGATATTTTATAATGGGAGCTGCAGTGGTATATATCCTTATAAAAATCACTCAGCTATGTCACTAAGTGACTCATTTCTTATATTTCTTATATCCCACTACTCCGCCCATTCCAGTGTTCATGCCTGGACAATAACTCAGCGTTTTTTGCCGTGTTTAACTTACAGACTACACTAACTACAGACTACACTAACAGAACCTGCTGGAGCTGCTTCCTGTCACTTCATAACCAATGTCTCTCTCCTCCTTCACAAAGATTTGTTTAACCCCATAGATGCTGGGCTGGGATGTTCCTTTCTACTGGGTTTAAGTTACAGAAGGTAGCTTGGGGATTTAAGGTGGAAATAGGGACAAGGCTAGAATTTAAAATGTGAATGGGGTGAAGGAATCCAATACTTATGTATTATAAGAAATAATGCGCCACTTCACATTATAATATAAGGATATTACGCCACCTCGGAGTTCCCTGTCCTGTATAAAAGCACTACAGCTTTGTGCTTCTATATGGTCAGGGAACTCCTCGGTGGTGCATTATCCCTTATATAATATTTTGGACATTTTGCATTTTCTAGGCAGAATTTCAAGTGGTGGTTGACATTTTGCATCAAAATGTAGGACATTGTGTTTCACACCGCACATTATTGTTAGTGTATGACCACGGTTGTACATTTATGGCGTGAAATGTTCGTAAATCTATGTTCGTTTGTAGAATTCCAAGCAGTAGTAAAATACCACAATGGTATTCAATGGGCATTTGTTAATGTATAATGGTGCTAAGGCTTGTTAAAGGCACAGGATTGCTAAAAAGTGATTCCAAATGAACACATTCAAAGGAGACTTAG
This sequence comes from Hymenochirus boettgeri, assembly GCA_019447015.1. Classification (NCBI taxonomy): domain Eukaryota; kingdom Metazoa; phylum Chordata; class Amphibia; order Anura; family Pipidae; genus Hymenochirus; species Hymenochirus boettgeri. Next base: position 291,694,758 of record CM033474.1, read on the forward strand.
GTGTCTAATTATGACGGTATTGTGTGTGGATATGTGTGATCGGTTGTGCTCTTGTTCAGGTTGACACACCTTAGAGCATGGACCGAGTGAGTGATGTAACATGTACTTAGATCATGGACCGAGTGAGTGATGTAACATGTACTTAGAGCATGGACCGAGTGAGTGATGTAACATGTACTTAGAGCATGGACCGAGTGAGTGATGTAACATGTACTTAGAGCATGGACCGAGTGAGTGATGTACATGTACTTAGAGCATGACGCGAGTGAGTGATGTAAATGTACTTAGAGCATGGACCGAGTGAGTGATTGTAACATTTACTTAGAGCATGGACAGAGTGAGTGATGTAACATGTACTTAGAGCATGGACCGATTGAGTGATGTAACATGTAACTTAGAGCATGGCCCGAGTGAGTATGTAACATGTACTTAGAGCATGGACCGAGTGAGTGATGTAACATGTACTTAGAGCATGGACCGAGTGGTGATGTAACATGTACTTAGAGCATGGACCGAGTGAGTGATTGTAACATGTACTTAGAGCATGGACCGAGTGAGTGATGTTAACATGCTTAGAGCATGGACCGACGTGAGTGATGTAACATGTACTGTAGAGCATGGACCGAGTGAGTGATGTAACATGTACTTAGAGCATGGACCGAGTGAGTGATTGTAACAGTACTAGAGCATGGCCGAGTGAGTGAGTACATGTACTTAGACATGGACCGAGTGAGTGATGTAACATGTACTTAGAGCATGGACCGAGTGAGTGATGTAACATGTACTAGAGCATGGTCGATGAGTGATGTACATGTCACTTAGAGCATGGACCGAGTGAGTGATGTAAACAGTTACTTAGAGCATGGACCGAGTGAGTATGTAACATGTACTAGAGCATGGTCCGAGTGAGTGATGTAACATGTACTAGAGCATGGCCCGAGTGAGTGATGTAACATGTACTTAGACGATTACCACCGAGTGAGTGATGTAACTGTACTTAGAGAATGGACCGATTGAGTGATGTAACATGTACTAGAGCATGTCGCGAGTGAGTGATGTAACATGTACTTAGAGCATGGACCGATGTGAGTGATGTAACTGTACTTAGAGCATGGACCGAGTGAGTGATGTAACATGTACTAAGCATGGTCCAGTGAGTGATGTAACATGTACTAAGAGCATGACCGAGTGAGTGATGTAACATGTACTTAGAGCATGGACCGAGTGAGTGATGTAACATGTACTTAGAGATGGTCCAGTGAGTGATGTAACATGTACTTAAAGCATGGACCGAGTGAGTGATGTAACATGTACTTAGAGCATGGCCGAGTGAGTGATGTCATGTACTTAGACATGCAGAGTGAGTATGTAACATGTACTTAGAGCCATGGACCGAGTGAGTGATGTAACATGTACTTAGAGCATGGACCGAGTGAGTGATGTAACATGTACTTATGTACATGGAGTGTGGACCCGAGTGAGTGATGTAACATGTACTTAGAGCATGGACAGAGTGAGTGATGTAACATGTACTTAGAGCATGGACCGAGTGAGTGAGTAACATGTACTTAGAGCATGGACGAGTGGTGATGTAACATGTACTTAGAGCATGGACCAAGTGAGTGATGTAACGTCTAGAGCATGGACAGAGTGAGTGATGTAACATGTACTTAGCATGGGACGCGAGTGAGTGATGTAACATGTACTTAGAGCATGGACCGAGTGAGTGATGTAACATGTCTTAGAGCATGGACCGAGTGATTGATGTAACATGTACTAGAGCATGGACCGAGTGAGTGATGTAACATGTACCTAGAGCATGGTCCGAGTGAGTGATGTAACATGTACTTGAGCATGGACCGAGTGAGTGATGTAACATGTACTTAGAGCATGGACCGAGTGAGTGATGTAACATGTACCTAGAGCATGGTCCGAGTGAGTGATGTAAATGTACTTAGAGCATGGACCGAGTGAGTGATGTAACATGTACTTAGAGCATGGACCGAGTGAGTGATGTAACATGTACTTAGAGCATGGACCGAGTGAGTGATGTAACATGTACCTAGAGCATGGTCCGAGTGAGTGATGTAACATGTACTTAGAGCATGACCGAGTGAGTGATGTACATGTACTTAGAGCATGGACCGAGTGAGTGATGTAACATGTACTAGAGCATGGTCCGAGTGATGTGAACATGTACTAGAGCATGGACCGAGTGATGATGTAACATGTACTTAGAGCATGGACGAGTGAGTGATGTAACATGTACTTAGAGCATGGACCGAGTGAGTGATGTAACATGTACCTAGAGCATGGTCCGAGAGTGATTTAACATGTACTTAAGCATGGACCGAGTGAGTGATGTAACATGTACTTAGAGCATGGACCGGAGTGAGGTGATGTAACATGTACTTAGAGCATGGACCGAGTGAGTGATGTAACATGTACTTAGAGCATGGACCGAGTGAGTGATGTAACATGTACTTAGAGCATGGACCATGAGTGGGATGTACATGTACTAGAGCATAGACCGAGTGAGTGATGTAACATGTACTTAGAGCATGGACCGAGTGAGTGATGTAACATGTACTTAGAGCATGGACCGAGTGAGTGATGTAACATGTACTTAGAGCATGGACCGAGTGAGTGATGTAACATGTACTTAGAGCATGGACCGAGTGAGTGATGTAACATGTACTTAGAGCATGGACCGAGTGAGTGATGTAACATTACTTAGAGCATGGACCGAGTGAGTGATGTAACATGTACTTAGAGCATGGACCGAGGGAGTGATGTAACATGTACTTAGAGCATGGACCGAGTGAGTGATGTAACATGTACTTAGAGCATGGACCGAGTGAGTGATGTAACATGTACTTAGAGCATGGACCGAGTGAGTGATGTAACATGTACTTAGAGCATGGACCGAGTGAGTGATGTAACATGTACTTAGAGCATGGACCGAGTGAGTGATGTAACATGTACTTAGAGCATGGACAGAGTGAGTGATGTAACATGTACTTAGAGCATGGACCATAGTGAGTGTGTAACATGTACTTAGAGCATGGACCGAGTGAGTGATGTAACATGTACTTAGAGCATGGACCGAGTTAGTGATGTAACATGTACTTAGAGCATGGACCGAGTGAGTGATGTAACATGTACTTAGAGCATGGACCGAGTGAGTGATGTAACATGTACTTAGAGCATGGACCGAGTGAGTGATGTAACATGTACTTAGAGCATGGACGCGAGTGAGTGATGTAACATGTACTTAGAGCATGGACCGAGTGAGTGATGTACATGTACTTAGAGCATGGACCGAGTGAGTGATGTAACATGTACTTAAGCATGGACCGAGTGAGTGATGTAACATGTACTTAGAGCATGACCGAGTGAGTGATGTAACAATGTACTTAGAGCATGGACCGAGGAGTGATTCGTAACATGTACTTAGAGCATGGACCGAGTGAGTGATGTAACATGTACTAGAGCATGGACGAGTGAGTGATGTTAACATGTAACTTAGAGCATGGACCGAGTGAGTGATGTAACATGTACGAAATAGCATGGACCGAGTGAGTGATGTAACATGTACTTAGAGCATGGACTGAGTGAGTGATGTAACATGTACTTAGAGCATGGACCGAGTGAGTGATGTAACATGTACTTGTTGGGTTGGAAATGCTGGAGTTGAACTTCATGAACTTTTTTTAACTCCAATTTACTATTTAACTATGGAAATAAAACAAACAAAATTGTTGCCCCTTTTTTCAACTACCTGCTGACATGTATAGCCAATAAACTCCATGTTCTAGAGCTACAGTCACGTTTAGACCAAACCCACCATCATATAATTCCTAGATCATTATATCGGTCATAAAAATAAATCTATTAGCCATTGACTAGGGTATAAAAAAGGGCAATGAGACCCTCAGATCAACACTAAATTAAAAGGCAGAGCACCTTCACCTAAAAGCAATCATTTTGCTTTTAACATGATTGCTGGGGAATTGACCTTACTAATGTGATTTTTGTACTTTATTTCTCATCATTCCAGTATCACACAGTTTGGTCACTGACATGATATTTGTTACACTCATTTCAAATCTATTGCAGAAACCTGTTACCAGAGATGGGCGAACTTTCGAAAGTTTGGTCCGTTTTCGAACTTTCGAACTATATAGAAAGTTCGAAAGTTGGAAAACGGACCCATTAAATTCAATGGGAGTCAAATAGTTCGAAAAGTTCGAATGAAATACAATTAAATTATTAATGGTAACTTAATGTAAATGGCTGTGGGACCTGGGAAATGGTCTGGGGGACATGTTCCAATATCCAGGACTTTCCAAAAATCGATTTTACTCTCACGCAGGCTACTTTCGTGTTCGTTCGCGCCTAGGTACCATGTACATTTTACTCGCGGATTCGATGCTCGCGTTCGCATCTAGATACCATGGACATTTTACTCACGGATTCGATGCTCGCGTATAGGTTTTAATGGACACTTTACTCGTAGATTCGATGTTCGCGCCTAGATACCATGGACATTTTACTCGCGGATTCGAGTCGATTGAAAATCTGCATCCGGGATAGTTCGAGAAGTCCGTATTCGTTCAAATTCGAATAGTTCGGCTCGAACTCGGGTTCAAGTTCGAGTTCTAGTCCATCTCTACTTGTTACATATGTTTAATGCCCACTAGCAAACTCTAGCCATTTACAGGAGAGATAAAGAAATCAAGGGTTTAGTTCTCCTTTAAGTGTCCCTGGAAGCAGTGCCTGGTCCCCAAAATACCATTCTGTGAATCGATGTGTCACAAAAAGGCCATGACATGTGATTGATAATTGTTTTGCTGCTAGTCAGACCCTAGAGAAGACATTAATAATGACATCACAGAATCAAACTGGATTGTCACGCCTAGCGACTTGTTAAGAGGTGATATAAGGAAAATGCATTATGAAAATGTCAGCAAATGCAATAAAATCTACAACCTGTAATTTCCAAAAGCCATGAAACTCTGTCATAAATTACTTTAGTCTTAGACCTCGCTTGGGGTAAACCTTGGTTGCTTAACAATTAAGTCCAAAATCCGCCTATTTTTAACCCCTTAACTTAAAATTAACCAGGCGAACATCAGAGTTGGGTAAATAAAAGGTCACAGCTTTTTTATTGACACATTTTCATAACATGTGATCAAAACATTGCCAGTTCTTAAAATAATACATCCTTGCCTCCTAATTAAATGTCCCCCAGCCATAGCCAAAGCTTAAATGCCAAGCCTCTGGGTCCCCAGAGGGCATGTAACGGCTCAAATCCATAACCTTTGCGAGGATGTATCTGCCACCAGGAGTTACTGTACGCCTACACGGAACTCCGACCGCCATCCAATAAGTATAGTGCCTGCTCAGTTCCATCTTGAAGTCCGGATAAGAAGATGTCAAGACCTATGTCACCTATGTCATTAAGATGGACTCCATCCTGTCTCATGAGAGCCCTATTGTCCCCTTCTAGTTATCGGTGCCTGACTTCTACACCCCCTTGTGACCTGACAAACTTAGATATCCTTGTATTCAGGACCCTTCTAGCATTCTCAACTGACCCAAGATCCCTCGCACCTTGCCACTGAACTCTGGGAACAACCTCTGACTAGACTAAAATCACCTCCTGAAAAAAGGACCAGGAACCTGAGCAGGTCCGCTATCATTAAAAACAACATGTCAGAGAGGCGATTACGACAAAGGTTATTCCCAGCTGCAGGGATTTCCAGGACCATAGGTCCCGGGTCCTCCTTACTGATCTGCACCACCTCCATCAGGACCTGCCACCAGGATAGGCCCCAAATTCCCTTCCAATGCAATGTCGCCGTCAGGAATCCAATGTTACGTCCACCAGGTCGCACTTCGGCTCTTGGTGCCGCCCAAAACAGATATGAATGGCCCACCAACCAGACCGATGGTCCACCAACCAGACCGATGGCTGTTGAACATCTGAGAGAAAATTCAATTAATAGCCAGTTCAGGGCGGATGTAACGCGCCAAGCAATTAGACCTCCAACGCCCTAACCTGCGCACCCTCTCCTCTGAAAACCCCAAGGAAAAAGCTTCAGTCACCGCCCCTATCCTAAAGGAGTGAGTGCCAAACTCTCTGGGCTGAAGACCCAGCATACCAATAGCCTTCCTCAACACAGCCTCGAACTGAAATCGTGTTTGGGGAAGACCATTATGGTGAGACAAAAAGGATGGCGACTGAACCCTGATCGAAGTGAATTTATTAATAGACTGGACAGGGCACCATGAAGATTGAATAGGAAATATAGAAAACCATCTTCCTTTTCCAAATATATCTGTTTTAGAGCGCTTTATTCTCACCCTGACTACCGACTGGGAAATGAACAAATCTTCCTCTGTCAATCCACCGGGCTTCTTAGAACTAGAAGAAACCAATTCCCCCACCCTCATAGCCCAAAAATGAGCACGAAGCCGGCCTCAAATAATGCTGTCTCATATGGCGAATAACTTATTTCTGAGAGAACACCTATTAGTTTGATCAGAAGGTTAAAATTGATCGGCCTTCTAGACTCTGTTGAAACATGTTCTATTTCCCAAATCACAAATGTAGGATCAATCTTCCTACAAACTGTTTGGTAACCCTTAGATTGTGAAAGGGCAGCTCTTCGAACGGACCTGCTAAGCTTCCTAGATCCACTGCCTGAACCTTTTTCTTTGCAACCTTAGGCGCTTCCTTAAAGGGCAATTATACTCACCTTCCCTCCGCTCCTCTTCTTAAGTCAGTACCTTCTTAAGTCAGTAAAAGGTACTGACTTAAGAAGAGGAGCGGAGGGAAGGTGAGTATAATTGTCCTTTAACTGATTTTAAATTCTGGGAAAACTTGGGAAACTCTGATAACTCGAACGAGATTCTAAAACCATTTCTAAACCCCTCCCCGAGACCTGTCGCTACCTCCTCCGGGTAAGCCTCTAACCACGGCTCCATTGCCTCCACGTTCACAGGCGTCCAATGATCTACCACCACTGCCAAGCTTTCCGAGGGGACGGGACTTTTAAAAACATTTTGCAGCTGAGTGACCTCCACAAAAGGAACATTTGTGTCTAAATCTACATGCAGCTCCAAATTTATAATTCCCCTTGTTAAAGAGCCAACAAGGGCTTTTTTAGCTCCAGATGCTTGAAAATTACCCGGGTTCATTAGCCCACTTTGTCCGGGGAGGGAGCCTACTGGGGCCCTCTGTGATAGCATAATTCGGAGCCAAGAGTCTGTAGCTTTTATGTCCCAGCTCATCTCGGGCCTAACTGCTAATCTCCTCCTAAACTCTTCGTCATATTGACGCCATGCTGTCGCCCCATGTGTCTTATATGCTCCGAAAATCATATCTAAGTATCTAAGTATATATATAAATAACTTGGAGCATTTTTGACTAAACACAAAAGGCTTGAAGGCTTGGCGACTTTCGGCTTCCTTTCTCAGTCTTTACCACCTCTTTGTCCACCGTTACCATGTCAGTGGTTAACAGTGACCAAATATCCACATACTCATTCTTCCAGATTTTTTCTTTAACATCCCCTGCCAAGTGTACTCCTAGCGGGTTCACACTGGAGTTGGACTCACTGCAGAGCCACACGAAAGGGTGTCAATCTTCCCCATCAGTGCTTTCAACACTTGCATCAATTCCCTGCTTTCACACACACACACACACACACAACATTACCCCACGCCCCAGCACATCTGACATTACCCCACGCCCCAGCACATCCGACATTACTCCACGCCCCAGCACATCTGACATTACCCCACGCCCCAGCACATCCGACATTACCCCACGCCCCAGCACATCTGACATTACCCCACGCCCCAGCACATGAGTACTCACTACCTGGGTTAGGAGATACCGCCCTGCTCATTGAAGACCTCTGCACCTCAGCGGACACCTGTTTTTGCTGCCTTTCCTGTTCACGCTCTTCTCTTGCGCGCCTTCCCTTACAGACGCTGCCACTGATAATACTCAGCTCCTCTCAAATGTGGAAGAGCAGGATGTCCTGTGCCTCTCCCACGTGACCGTGAATGTCGGCAGCTGCTGTACTCCCCGGAGCGTGAGCGATGCCTGTGATGCTCCCTCCTGAGGTGCCTCCTGCTGCTTCCCCTGTGATATTTCTCACTGCTTTCATCAGACGAGGTATATCTCTCCTTTCTATCCCCCTCCTATGGCTCCTCTCCTCTCTCCTATGACGGCTCTTATCCCCCGGGGACTTTTCCCCCTTCGCAATCCCGCGTTGGGGCGGGTGTCATTCCTCTAAATGTGGACCTAGCATCCACAAATTCTTGGTCACCTTCATCTGAGACCTCTTCTGCCCCAGCTTCCTGTGCATCTCTGGCCACTTCCCCTGGTGATACTGCTGCTACAGCTGGGCGGGCAACCCTCCGCACCCATGGGGCTCAGCCTCCCCAGCCTCTAGGTCTCCCTCTACCTGATGCTGGAACAGAGGTGGCAGCAGGACATGGATCCTCCTAAATGCTCTTAATAAATCCTCTGTTGCAGTCGCCCTTTTTGGATTCCTGCCTGTCTAGCTTGTGGCCCCTGCTGCCTCTTGCCGGAGTGTGGGGGACTGGGACTCAGGCGAGAGGGGGCAAATGAGCATCTCACTGGCCTTCCGGAGGCCCGAGTAACTGGCCTTGCTGAAGGCCTAACATCTTAATTTGGGCCCTGAGTATTGAGGGAATCCGCCCCCAATAGGTCTTGCAATGTATAAACAAAATGGCATCGAACCCCCTCATGGCACACCTTTTATCCCCAACGCAACATCAGCCGTGATGTCATGTTGCCGAGTCTCACGGGACACATTGCGGCCAATCAGCGTTCGTGCATGACACTTTCACATCATAGCAGCTGTGCCCGGACCAGCGAGTCACCTACACTGCCTATACAGCCGTACTACAGTCCCCAACATGCCCGGTGATGGGTATCTGTTGTTTTTTTAGCCATGAGAATTTTAAAACATAGGCAACAAGCTGGAGGCTTTTGGTCATCGTATTGCCCAGTAGACAAATATTTTCTAATTCCAACCCTGCTGGACAGCCTGACAGCTTTAGAGGAGCTCTATGGACACTATGAAAATAGCTACATTAATTTAACTTTTCATGAAACATAATAGAAATACATTTTCCTTATATAGGTAGGTTACTAAACCATTCGATATTTTGTAACGATTATTTTAAAAATGTTAAGATAATTCATTATCCTCCAACTTAATGATAAGTTTACAGCATGTTGAACAAAATAAAAAGGAGGGATATTTGATTTACTTTATAGAATAACAGATTTTTGGCAGTTTGCATATGATTACTGTATATACTCGATTATTAACCGACCAGAGTATAAACCGAGGGACCTATTTTTACCAGAAAAAAATAAATAAAGTGATTGACTCGAGTATAAACCGAAGGTAGAAATTAAGACCACTCCTGCCTTCCAATTCTGTATTGTTTTGAGGCTTTGGTTGCCCTTTAAATGGACAGTAGCATTCCCATACAGTAATCCTATACAGTAATAGCCAAATCCAGTATGACTATTACTATATGGGACTACATTATGGGAATACTGCTGTCCATTCAAAGGGCAAGTAAAGCCTCAAAACAATACAGAATTGGAAGGCAACAATAGATAACATTCTCCTTACTGGATATGACTATTACTGTATGATTATTCTGCTGTCTGTTTAAAAGACTACTAAAGCCTTGGCACTCCAGATGTTTGGAAACTACAACTCCCAGCATGCCTTACTAGGTGAGAGTTGTAGTTTCCAAACATCTGAACCCTCACCCTCCCACCCAGTTCAGTGGGTACCTTCTGTGGGCATCCTTCCCTGGCATCCATCTGAGGGCATCCTTCCCTGGATCCTTCCCTGGCATCCTTTCCAGGTATTCTTCTGCAATCATACACAGAATGATCCCTCCTCGAAGCTCCATTGCAGCTTCTGGGTCTGATGGCCAGACCCGAAGATGCCTCCTCTGCTGCTGTGTGGCATGTAGATTACACTATAACAGAAGAGTAGAGATGTCCGAACTTCGCAAAATCCGGTCCGCTTGAGGACCCACGAATTTTCAAAAAAATTCGAAAATCCGCGAGTGGACCCATTAAAATGAAAAAAATCCTCGAAAATACAAGAAATCCTCGTATTTTCGTAAATACGAGAAATCATCGTAATGTCGAACATTTTCGAAAATATGTATTTTCGAAAATATGAGAAATCCTCGTAATTTCTAAAATTTACGAAAATACGTATTTTCGTAAATACAACAAATCATCATAATGTCGAAAATTTTCGAAAATACAAGAAATCCTCGTAATTTCGAAAATCCGCGGTTCGGAAGTTCGGAAGGTGGAAAATCCGGAAAAATCCGCTGTTCGCGAACTGGATAAATCCGCGGTGGATCCGGGGTTCGGATCCACGAACCGGCCATCCCTACAGAAGAGGAGGTGTCTTCATCTGGCGACAGATTGAGCTGTGCAAGTAAAGTTAGTGTCATGTATTACTGGCCTATCTGTGACCTTTAGAAGAACTCTTTCTTTCCGCCAGACCATCCTCCCTGACTTTTACCAGGCACAGGGTCTGGACAGGGGGAAGATTGTAACCTTTTGTTTTAAATTAGCTTAGGATTCATTAGCTTGGAATGTGAGGTGAAATGTGGCTGTAAGAAGTTCTGAAAGAGCAGTCACTATTTAAGACCTTACCAGACCCCCTTCCCTGCCTTACTATACATTATAAAGAGAAGATTTACGTGGGGGGGACTCATTTGAAGGTAAGTTCCTGATTGTTGTATAGGAAAAAGGAAATTGAAAACATCCTATCAATATTTTTTTGTTAGGATAATTTTATTTTATCGCTTAAACCATGATGGTACCAACTGCCCGGACTGCACAATATCACTACAATTTTAGTCTGATCTCTCGTAACACCAATAAAGTTAGATGGCCAATTTATAGTCTACACGACCATCCGGGTCAAACGAACGTTGTAGATTGTGTAGTTTCCATTTTGATGTCACAACCGGATCAAAGTCCATGCAATGAAAAGGGTCTCAAAGTAAATAAATCTGCCATGTTCTTGGAATAATCTTGTTTTTGACGTGTTAAAATGTTTTTATTATCCCCTGCGGGACAATTTCTAGTCATTCCCTAGGAGGTGGCTAGAGGTCAGTGTTTTGCCTAGAAAGCTTAGTGTGCTCCACACAATAACAGCAATAACAGGCTGAATGATTGAACAAAAACATCTCTCAGGTTTGCATTACAAAATAGAATAACAATTAGTCATCGGTTTTAGTCACTGCATTTCATAATATATCTCTATGAAGCAGTTTGCTAGTCTCCCTAGGGCTCACAAGGAATTATGTCGGTTCAACACAATATTGTGTAGGGTGCTGCTTTGTAATGACTATTTGGAGGTTTGCATATGATTATGTTTTCCATTGACTGAATGTATAAGAGGAAGGTCTCCCCAATCTAACTGATGTTAACTATATCCTTCCTTTCCTTGCCCCCCCCACCCCTGGATAGATGGCTTCCACTTTCTCTTAATATATGAAAAATAAGGCACAGGACAAGATAAGCGTTGGGTGAACGTGGTCGACCACAGCTTTATTGATGTTTACACTTAGATGTTATGGACCTTTGCATTGTCACCATCCCCCAGGTTGTCCTAGCAACCTTTAAAATCAGGTGTTACCAACAACCAAACATTTCCACCATCCTTTGTATGCCTGCCACCTGTTATGGTGTAAAATCCAAAATTATATCCCAATGCAAATATCTGACCACCACAAGGAGTTGTTGTACCCCTACAACTGACTCTGGTCCCCCCTTAGTAGGAAGAGTGCTTGTTCAATTCCATCCTGCAGCCCTGAAAGCAGGATGTCCAAGCCAATATCCGTGAGATGAACCCCATAATCCCGCAACAGTGCTCTGTTGTCACCTTCCAACTGCCTGTGCCTTATCACACTGCCCTAGAAAAGAAGCCCGAAAACCTAGCTAGGTCAGCCCTCACCAAGGCTATCAATTCAGCTAACCTGGTGTAGAAAATGTTGTTACCCGGCACGTGTATGACTAGGACTACTGGGCCTCTCTCCAACCAGCTGATGTGGACAATTTTGGACAGCATTTGAACTCATCTTAAGCCCCGAAACCCCCTCCAGTGGAAGTCCAGTAAACCCAGATATTTACCCAGATCAGTGCGCCTCTCCGCCCAGTAAATATAGGAGTGTCCCACTATCAAGACCAAGGGACGAGGTTGATCTAAAAGGAAAATATCAGTTAGTAATCAGTTTGGGGCGTATGTAGTCTGATCGCCAACACTCTATGTTCCTGACCTGCGCATTCAAGTAGGTTCCGAATTCCTTTTCGTTGAGGCCTAATTTCCGCTTTTAAAAACTGATTCAAATTGGAATCTTGTCAACGGGGAACCATTCAGATGTGACAAGAAATGATCAGCAGCCTTGCGAAGGTTCAAGTACGAGCCCAGGGTCTTTACTGGGCAGCATGGGGAAATTATAGGGAAGAGGGAGAGACAGGAGCCAGCGGCAAACACATCGGTTTTTGATTTCTGAATCTTAACCTGAACAATAGACTCCCTAACTAACGACGTCTCTGAACGATAAGCCACCTGGCCGCTGGCGAAACTCCTCATCACACCTCGCCCATGTGGTGCCTCCATGGATTCTGTATGCCCTGTAAATTTGGTCGAGGTATATGAAAAGCTGGGCACATTTTTCATGGTGTTGCTTACCCAGCAAGCTGGCCAGGATGCAGAAGGCTTGTAGCTAGTTCCCAAAAGTCCTGGCTACTTTAGGTTCCTTCTCCTTCCCTTTTTCGAACCTCCGTTCCCTGTTCACAGATGGCATCTCTGTTGAGATGAGGGACCAGATGTCCATGTACTCTCCCCTGCTAATTGTTGCTCTGACCTTCTCCGTCAGATGAGCACCAAGGGGAGCAAAACAGGCGGGAGCTTATTAGCTTCCTCTGGAGCGCTACCCGGGGCGTCTGACACGTGAACAGGTGCCCCCACTTTTTCTAAGAGTGCTTAGTGGCCCTTCACTCGACTGCTTTGACAAAGCCCCCTCCCACGCCCCGGCACAAGATGACTCACCGGTTGCTGGGGCTGGGACTGATTCCGTTGGTGGGTCTGAGTCCGCTGCTGGTAGATGAGCGATCCTTTGCAGCGCTGGACCTCTTTGAATTCCCGTGCCTGTACCTTTTAGATGAGTGGGGGTTAGCACGCGAGTGAAACCTAGCTTCTGAGGATGAGCTTGACTCTGGCCCGCACCTACAGGATGCCCAGGAGTGATGGCAGGAACATCTATCTGTGCTCCTACCGCTCCTGTAAGACGGGGGAGCCACTTGATGGTCCTTTCTGTGTCTTTTCCCCCTTCCCACTCGTGAAACTCCGCTCTCTGAGTCAGATGAGTGATCCCTTCTACCCCTGTGGGACTGGCCGGTGTGTTCCTTCCTCCTCACCACTGGCCCTTGATCGGCCAGTTCAACTGTACTCCCTCTCACTGATTTGGTTGCTGGGGAGGTGGCGTGTAGGGTGGAACGGGCATCTAAAAATTCCACCTCACCTTCCTTGGCGGATTCTAATGCTGCCCTTGTTCCCTGTGTTTCCCTTGAGGTGCTGTCTAGGGAATGGATAAATTCTAGTATATCTCTGCTCTGTGCTCGCCCCTAGGGTCTGGGCTGTTGGGCCTCCGCATGCCCCACCTCTGGAGGTGGATGCTTCTACTGCCTCTGGAAGGGGCTGAGACCTGGGAAGCTGATGCTGTTGCCCGTTTGCCTGCGCGTGTTCTAAGCGTGGGCTTGGATGTTGTGGGAGCCCTCTGCCGGTAAGGTGGTGGAGGGCTGGGGCTATGTCTAGAGGGAGGGCGGGATCGGTGAGCGGGCCTGCCCAATGCCCTTGTAGTGGGCCGGGCTCCAGGCCTAGTTTCCTGGGCCTGGATTGAAGTGCATTGTACCTCAGGTAGCTCCTTGGTTCAAAGGAACTCCTTGGTTCAAAGCTATCCTGACCCCTCTCTGCCCATCATCTCTAGTACCTGACTCTGTAGACTGTCTAGATCCACCATGCTCGCAAACACTTTTTTCCAATCCTGAAAAAACTGCTTTCCCCCTCTGATTTACTACTTAAAATGGTGCCTGCACAATGTGCTCCTCCCCCTTTTACGCCTGACATCATTGCGCATGCATGCCGGCCGACGCCTCCTACTCACAAAGCATTACTGGGAGCTGTCATGCGAGCGGGAAGGCGGAGAAAGCGCCAGCTGCAACCCACTTGGTGCACAGTGGTAAAAATGTTTGTGTTTGTTTGGCTATGATATTAACAGGGTTATTCAATAAAAGTTCTTATTGTTTAAAATGGTGCTAACTTTGCCCCAACCAATCAGATGTTAGCCTTCAAATGTAAACTAAGATCTGATTGGTTGGGGAAAAATTAGCACCATTTTAAATGAGTTTAGTACAATAAAAAAAAAGTTGAAAAGAAACAAGAAACTGTTAATAAAGAAAAACGATGAAATCCTGCTACTATTAGTGTCACATCCCCTAAACCAATTGTTGAATAGAGATGGCCGAACTTTTTCGAAAAAATCTGTTCCGTTCGAGGATTTTCAAAAAAACAAACAAATCCGCCATTAAAGTCAATGGGGGAAAAATTTCCGCTTGAAATAACGGTTTCAATAGCAGTGGTAACTTACTGTAAATGGCTCTGGGGAACACATTCCCGTGGGAAGAACAGCGAAAAAACACGCGCGTGCTACTTCCATACACATACATATACACCTTTCCTATATGTAATATTATAAACCCCCCATCTCATTAGTAGCTCCTAAAATTTTATGCACTAAAAAACATATAAATTATCTTATACTATAGGAAGGATTTTATGAGCAAAAAAGTCATTATGACAGCTGCACTCTCGTCCGTATGTAACGTCTCATTGCTAGTACTGTTCAGTAGAGATGGGCGACCTCACCAAAATCTGTTCCACTTGCCGATTCACGGATTTTCGAACAGATCCGAAAATGTGAAAATCCGCAAGCAAACTCATTAAAGTCAATGGGAGTTAAAAAAAAATTGATTGTGCCCCCTTAACTTAATAAATAGCAATGCTAACTTTCTGTAAATGGCTTTCTAATTTACAAAATCCAAAATTTTCTAAAATAGTTCCGTGGTTCAGAATAATCCGAAAAAGCCAGAAATCTGCAAAGTCTGATCTGTGAAATCGTATTCCGAATCTAGTTTGGGGTCGGACTCGGGCCCTTCTCTGCTGTTAAGTATACAAACAATCCAAATCAAGAGCACTCATGAGACATTGTAACCAAGAAAGCAAACCGTTTATTATGCGTTTCTACTAGAGATGGACGAACTTCATAAAGTTTGGTCCGTTTTTGAACTTTCAAACTTCAGTAAAAGTTTGAAAGTTCGAATTCGGACCCATTAAAGTCAATGGGGAGTGATAGTTCGAAAAGTCCGGGTGATTTACAGCTAAACTAACAATGGTAACTTACTGTAAATGGCTGTGGCACCTGGGAAATGGTCTGGGGAACATGTCACTGTCACCAAAACTTGTTAAAACACTTCTTACTTCATGATCGGGCAATTGTCGGGTTTGCGCAAGCTACATTCGAGGGTTACGGGCCAACGAGGGTTAGCGAAAATAGAGCCATAAATTTGAGGGCTTCTGAAAATAGAAGGCTACATTCGAGGGTTAGCAAACAATACATTCTAGGGTAAGTGAAAATGATCCGTACATTCGAGGGTTACCGAATAATAGATTCTAGGGTTAGCAAAAACAATCCGTACATTCGAGGGTTACAGAAATCGAATGATACTTTCAAAGGGTTACTGAACAATACATTCCAGGGTTATGAGTTTGAGTTCGAGTTCATCCGAACTCATTAAGTTTGCCAGAACTCGGGTATATATACAAGACTCAAAGCAAATGCCAATATCACACAGACATTAACAAAGGATGTTAAAGGACATGTCCACCCCAAAAACTATAATTAAACCCACTATTGGCCCCACTCTGTAGTTTAAAATAAACCTTACCTTACATCTCTGCTCCTTAGTGTTCCCAAGATATTCCTTTACAAAGTGCAGTAAACTGAAGACTCCAAGCTGTCTGTGAGGCTTCTGATCCGTGCTGAATTCTCGTCCTCATCAAGGTTTGGGGCATGTGCAGAACCCTCCTCCCACCATCCGGATCCATCCTCAGCCATTGTTGCACCAAGCGTGTAATCCTTTGCATGTAAGGTAAGTGATCTCTCAAAATAAAGTCAAGGTATGGAAACACTTCCATATCAACCTCATTGGACGGATTAATCTAATCAAGATAATTATATTGCCCCCAAACTATTATATGTGTTCCAGCACTCAGCCGCCACCATTCCTAAGAAATTTTTCGCTTCAATCCAAAGCGCACTTCTCCCACTGATATGGGGTACAGGCAGAGCACGAACCAAAATTAAAGTCTTACAAATGCGTAAGCGGCTGGCTGGCCTGGCACTCCCAGATTTCTATTTATACTATTTATCGGGCCAACTCAAATATTTTATAGATTGGGTAATTCCCCCCCCCAGACCCACAGGACACACCACCCCCACACACATATGACATGGAGTGTATGCTCCAAGCCTACTTACCAACACTACCTCTGGTGTTCCTAGAGAGCCCTAAGAATGTACTCCCTGGAGGAGGAACGCCCCTACATAAGCAAATGCGATTCATCTGGCAAGAAACGTCTAAATATTTGGATGTCTGGGGTGTGCTGGGAGAGGCCCCGATATGGCATAACAATAAATACCAAACGCTGGCAAAATTCAATGCCTCCAAAATATGGGAAGACAAAGGCATTAAATACTTCTATCAGATAATCGATAACAATACACTAAGATCATTCCCAGACCTACAGCAACAATTCTCCCTACCAAATACCTTTCTATTTAGATATCTCCAACTACGCTACTGCCTAATATCTGAATTTCAAACTCTCAAAATAACACTCACCTCACATCCGATACTGGAAACACTGAAAAATAAAACTGAGAGACACCTAATCTCCCGAATATACACCCAACTGATATACAAAAACAGTTCAGACTACCAAGCTACCCTCCTACACAAATGGACGAGATACATCCCAGAACTAACCGACTCAGATGAAACTGAAATCGCTGAATCACACACTCAGGTACCCCCCTCTGCCAAATACAGAGTGATGCAGTATTATATACTGCAAGGTGTACCTCTCTCCCCGTAGGCTGTCACATATGTCCCCAACTAATACCTCAAAGTGTCCCAAGTGTGGTGAACTATCAGCGGACTTTTGGCCCCATCTGGTCCTGCCAATGGTTCTCTTTTTCTGGAATAAAGTAATTAAAGTGGTGTCACATGTCTTCCAAGTACCAATACCTCTAAAGCCCGAACTATGTATACTGGGAGTGGAGGGAACGGGGGACATGGTGGCAATACGCCTAAAACTTTTGCGCCATATATTGTTTTACGCCAGACTTACAATTGTGCTGTCCTGGATGTCCCCAAGGGGCCCCAAATATAGGAAATGTGAGGATATGATCAAAGCAGATCTCCCACTGATTAGAATTATTTACTTGGACAGAGGCAAACTACAGATCCTTCTCTCATGCAGTGTTTCCAGTGATGTCAGCAGCATCTGTGATTGGCTGCCCCTCGGATCGCATCGCCGCTGGGTAGGGGTTACCTACCTTACCCCCCAAAGTTGGTTTTGGGGGGTGGACATGCCCTTTAAGCTTTTACATTGCAACCGGGTTTTTTTTGTTTAGAAGCAGTATAAGATCCACAAACATTTAATACCAACACAATGTCTGTCAGTAAGCAACTCATATCAGAAAAGGTTAATGACATTTCAAAATGAATAAAAGGACAAAGGGCCAATCAGATTATAAAATATACCGTTTCATAAAGTAAACCAATCCTCTGGGTTCAATAATGTAGCAGTTCATCATTCCAAAGATGTTGCCCCTGTAGAAATATAACATGGAGTGGTTTGAATGCAAGACTACAGGATACATCATATATCATCCTACTGTGGCACGGAAATAAATGTAGATTTAAAAGAAGAGCTGCATCATTTAACTAGTTGACTAATGTGTTTACTGTGTCCATATAGAACATTTCAAACGCATGGCTAAGACAATTGATGAGAAAGTTAGAGACATAATCCCCAAACGAGCAAGACTCCTCAACGTATCATAAAACGCTCATAAAACCCAACTACTGTACATATCCCATTTATTTCATCTGACGGCCTCTCAGTAATGACGTTATTAAGTAAAATGACAGAGGAACTATTTGTGTATAAACTGTCATGCCCTTTGGCAGCGCCATATTAGTTGATAATAATATATATTATATATTAGTATATATAGTAAGAAGACAGATCCTATAGCAACAATGTCTAAAGAAATATGGATGAAACGTTGCCAACTCATTACATGAAATAATTAAATTCAGTATATAACAAAAAGCTTGACTTGATACCTACTGTATCGCTTATCCCTAAACTGTCCCAGTTTGACTAGGACAAACCTTGTTTGAGGTTGAGCTCTCCTCGTTTTCCGGACTACCAAGCTTTGCTCCATATGTTTGATGAAGTTATAGGACTTGATTGTGTGGATCGAGGAAGGACCATATATTTTGTAATATTGGGAGGTATCTCCTTAGGAATATTTCATAGAAAGTTTATACAGGCATGCTATAGGATCACAATGGTCAATGGTCAATTTTTTGACTCAAAAGAATTTCGAAATCCTTGTTACTTACAATTGGGTGGTATGAAATGACTTTGAATGGGGCATTTTAAATGTGCATATTTTTAAGAATGTCCAAATCTGTTTCGAAGACGATTACAACCAAATCTCACGAGATAACCAGTCTTCATCTGCTGTTTGCATTTATTTTACATGGCACGCGGCTATTTTTTACTCTAATTATAGAGATATTTCAGTGAATGATACCTACAGCAAAATGAATAATCAATGAAATAATCAACAATGAAAAGTGACAATATATGATATTTTCAACGATTTATGGTATAAAACTTTGTGAACCAATTTACGGTTAGTTTTGATCAACAGTTAAAAGTTCTATTTGTTGCTTCTGGCCATCCCATACACACTTGTGTCAACGTTGTTGCTTTTGAAAAATATTACAATTTGCGGTCTATGAAGTTGCTTTATGAAAGATTTTCCTCCTTTCTTTCATTTGTAAAAAAAACAACATCTTTGTTTTCCAGTACACCCAGCTGAATCACAGAAGACTAGCGAGCACAGTTGAAGCACTTACAGAAATGGACTGTGCAAGTAATTGAGATGTAGAACAAGTCCAGGCACCGCATGTGGCCAAAGAGGAATGCATTAGTGTTTAGTTTACCCATCTATCAAAATGTATATAAACTGGAGGGGCCTTTCAGATTTTCAGCCAGTAATTGCTAGCTGGCACGTTTATTTAGAACTTACAAAGGAATTCAGAGAACCTCACAGCTGAGGAACCCTCTTTGGTCTTTCTGTCTAGAGTAACATCTGACTCACATATGCAGTTGTGTTGGAAGTGGAAATGTGTCGTCCGTAAGTTATTTATTTCTAAAAATAAAACAATAGACCCGATTTATTATCCCGTTACACTTTGTTATGCAGAAATGTCACCTAAATAGTCTATTGCTAGAAACGTATTTTTGAAAACAGCCCCATGTTTATACCGCCTTCAATTCTAATCATTCAACTATAAAGTACTAGCAAACCCCCGATTCTTAAAAATAAACCCACAGCACAGAACTCCCTCAATGCGCAGGGTTAGTTTCCGAAAAAGGATCTACTCGCTGCAGGATTTTACTGGCATAAAATCCAGCGCTAAAACACGATATCGAATCGCAAGCGTCGGATATAAAATCCAGCGCTAAAACACGATATTGAATCACAAGCGTCGGATATAAAATCCAGCGCTAAAACACGATATCGAATCGCAAGCGTCAGATATAAAATCCATCGCTAAAACACGATATCGAATCGCAAGCGTCGGATATAAAATCCAGCGCTAAAACACGATATTGAATCACAAGCGTCGGATATAAAATCCATCGCTAAAACACGATATTGAATCACAAGCGTCGGATATAAAATCCAGCGCTAAAACACGATATTGAATCACAAGCGTCGGATATAAAATCCAGCGCTAAAACACGATATTGAATCACAAGCATCGGATATAAAATCCATCGCTAAAACACGATATGATGAATCACAAGCATCGGATATAAAAATCCATCGCTAAAACACGATATTGAATCACAAGCGTCGGATATAAAATCCAGCACTAAAACACGATATCGAATCGCAAGCGTCGGATATAAAATCCAGCGCTAAAACACGATATTGAATCGCAAGCATCGGATATAAAATCAAGCGCTAAAACACAATATTGAATCACAAGCGTCGGATGCGCGGGTGTCTTTTACATAAACTGCGCTTCCGACGCTAATATTTCCCCTTTAAGTGACCTCCCCATACATTTTAAATCCCGATGAATCACAGCCGTTAAGGCAGGTAGCGATTCATCCGGTGCTATTACCTGTCACAGCTTTCGCTTTATCTCAGCAGAACACAACTCGGCAACTTTTATATTCACTGTGAGATTTTTGTTAATAGAGTCAATGTCAGACAGAAACGCGTTTTGCCTCTGTGGCTGGTTGTGATTTATTTTCATTTTTCTCCGAGTTGTCTGCCGAAGAGACATTTCATCAAGAAAACACAACAAATGCCTTAATGAATGCTAATCGTTTCCCACTTTTGCCAGGTTAATATATGTGGACACATTGTTATAGAAGTCGTTTGCTGAAGCTTGACATATGAGCATGAGACATTTACATTACCTGGAAATCAATCAGATATGGCAGCTTCCTGTAGCCCCTCTATAGACACAATCAAACACCGAAAAGATCCCATTTAGAGGATGTCTATCACTCTTATTCAAAATAGGAATTATAATCATAGTTAAAAGGCCAAAGCTGGAGAGAAAAATGTACAAATCTTGGATTTCTGAGTTTTTATACTTCACGCTTAAAGGGAACATTTAGCTAGCATGAATTTATGATTGTTGTAGGCAAAGAAATGGTAAAATAATAGTCTGGGTCTTGTAGTTCTTGTTGCATAAAGTAAAATTATTGATTCCTCTCTCTCTCTTTTCTAACCACATTAACAAAGTTGCTAAAACCTGTCACTTTTTTCTTCATTATATTGCAAAAGTCTGTAGATTCCTCTCTTTTCTACTACCGTTATGCTTATCCATGCTCTCATCCTATCCCTCCTGGACTATTGTAACCTTCTGCTTACTGGTCTTTCTGCTTCCCATCTATATGTGCCGGGGAGGGGGGTCCAGGTTCGAGCTGCTGGACCCCATAAGACCCAAAAAGCACTTGTCAGTGCCACAAGAGCCCTTCCAATAATAAAATTTAAACATGATTTGTTTATGTTGAAATCAGAGGGAACAGAACAGGCTTACAGGGAGTATAAAATCTGTAATAAAGAGTGCAAGAAAGCAATTCAATTAGCTAAAATAGAAAATGAAATACAGATGTTTTTTAAGTATATAAATGGAGGACTGAGAATGTGGGACCATTAAATAATGGGGCTGAGGTGGTTGTAGAGGATCAAGTTCATTAGCAGTGTTAGTCACCCCTTTAGTTCATTAGCCCTCCAGATCATTAGCCAGTGTTGTCAGCCATTGAGATCATTAACCAGTGTTGTCAGCCCTTCAGATCGTTAGCCAGTGTCACCAGTCCTCCAATTCATTATACAGTGTTATCAGCCCTCAGTTTATTACTCAGTGTTTGCCAGCCTTCTAGTTCATTAGCAGTGTTGTCAGCCCTCCAGTTCATTAGACAGTGTTAGTAAACCCCCATTTATTATTCAGTGTTTTCCAGCCCTCCAGTTCATTAGCCAGTAATAGTCAGCCCCCCAGTTCATAAGAAACAAAGGAAGCTTTGGGTAAGTGTACCCAGAGGTTAGGACATAGCGATTCAGGTCCTCACCCTGGGTATTTGTAAGGGAGTGGGGGGAAATTTTAGGACTACAATGTCCTATAACCACATCTTACACTTAAAAATGTTGCAGGCAACAATGCAAAATGGGAATAGTGGTCTTAAAAATGGGAATAACTTTAGCAAAATGTGTGACCTTAGCAAAGTGTCCAAACAGTAGAAGCCTAGTCCACATCCAACTAATTTGCTTACATTTAACGTTATCAGTGAATTGCCACCTAAACAGCCTGCCAGTGAATTTAAAGCAATTAGTTCATTAACTTGGCCAAATTATTTTAAGCCCAGCAACCAATTCACGGTTTGCTTTATTCTGCTGGGTCCTAACGTTTAACCTTAGTAAATTTTACCTAAGTAAGAGACGTAATTCTCAAACTTTATCTTAGTAACAGTACCTGCCTTTAATGAGATGGAAATCCCTGTCGCCATTGGCAGGCTTTTTAAGTCGCAATTCACTGATAACGTTAAATGTAAGCAAATTAGTTGGCTTCTATTGTTTGTATGTATTTGAAAGTTTTGGTCTCTAGTTGCACTCTGTGTGGATGTATACTATCCCAACTTTTGTATGTACCTTAGCAAAGTGGGCGTGGTCAAAAAGCTTGCAATCTACCGTGAAAGGGCCACTTAGTTGTATTTGCCCCCCAGGCCAAAAGGTCCCAGTCTTCCCCTGTGTAAGGGAGAAATGAAGAGTTTTCACATTGGATAACAGAGGATATGGTACGGAAACAATTAGACAAAGTTAATATCAATAAAGCGCCAGGACCAGATGGATTGCATCCTCGGATTTTAAAAGTGCTTAGTTCAGTTCTAGCTAGACCACTGTTTCTCATCTTTTCAGATTCGTTTGGTCTGGGGACGTGCCGCTGGATTGGAAAAAAGCCAATGTAATACCAATATTCAAAAAAGGTAGTCACTTCCAGCCTAGTAACTATAGACCTGTAAGCCTAACATCAGTGGTAGGGAAGGTGATGGAAACTTTGTGACGGATCATATCCTTGACTTTGTCTCCAGAGATCATCTTATTAGTAGTAGTCAGCATGGATTTATGAGAAATAGATCATGCCAGACAAATTTAATTGGTTTTTATGAAGAACCAAATAAGAATTTAAATTCAGGCACAGCAGTGAATGTGGTATATTTGGATTTTGCAAAAGCTTTTGACACTGTGCCACACAGGCGACTAATGTATAAACTGAGGACTGTTGGCCTAGAAGAAAACATTTGTTTATGGATAGAGAACTGGTTATTGGATCACAAACAGAGAGTGGTGGTCAATGGGGCTACATCTATGTGGGCTAAAGTTCTAAGCGGAGTGCCTCAGGGTTCTGTACTGGGGCCGCTTCTGTTTAATCTGTTTAAAAATGACGTAGAAGGTGGCATTGAGAGCAAGGTCTCTAACTTTGCTGATGACACCAAACTATGCAGCTCATCTGCCATTCTCATCTGCATTTTGCAGCAGAATGGCAGATGAGATTCAATGTTGATAAATGTAAGGTGATGCATTTGGGATGTAATAATCCCTGTGCCACCTACACCATAAATAACTCTGTTTTAAGTGAATCTCTAATGGAAAAAAATTTGGGGGTTCTGGTAGATAACAGACTTAGCTATAGCAAACAATGCCAGGTATACTGTAGTTCTGGTTGGTACAGTAATACTTTATAATAGTGAGAATTACTGGTTTTATACATATACTGTAGTTTTGGTTAATCCAGGGATACTATATTGAGAATTACTGGTAATAATACATATACTGTAATTCTGGTTGGTACAGGGATACTATATAATATTGAGAATTACTGGTATTAATACATATTCACTGTACCTCTAACCACCCCTAACCGGATATCTGACCCTAATACCGGATATCTGACCCAATGGTCTTGTAATATGTCGAGTTCATGCAAGCTCAGTTACCATGGCAAGTTTGCATCAACTGATTTTCAATTTACATTCAAGTAATTAAAATAATTACTAATAAAATAACCTACAGGTCCTGTCCAATCCCCATGCGATTTTGACAATATTTGTCATGTTGGTGTAGGGGTCCCCAAACCAATAACTCACATATTCGTAATGTGAAGTGTTTGTGTATATCAGAATTGTAACGAATTACCAACAAATTCAGGTAAAATTTAAATACACAAGGACCACAAAATTGGAAGTGTATGGCCAGATTGTAAAGGAATTGCTGCATGTTTCTCCAATCCAGTACTATTTTGCTCAAGTTCAGTCTCTCATTCCCCCAGCCCTCTGACTCTGACTCTCTGTGAGGGCAAGCAGGCTCAGTAATCCCTATGAGGCAGCATTGAGAGAGGAAACTTCCCACCATGCAGTTCATGTACCAACTGTGACCAGCTACAGAAAAACTATACATAACAGAAGAGTTTATGATACTAAGGCACTTGATTGACAGCTGAACTATAAGAAGTTTCAGATTGATATATAAAGAAATGGGGGAAAGATCAACAAATAAATGGTACAGTGATAATTAAATAAACACATTTCCCAGTGTACATATCATTTAAGTGATGTTATCCACTGTGGTCCTTAATTTTATAATTGACTTTTAAACACAAAATAAATTGGCCAGAATGTGTAACATCCCAGAGGAATATCTAAGGTTGGGTACACACCAGCCAATAATTTCGGCTGACCGACCGATTCACGGCACTTTTGGTAGATTAGCCGAAATATTGGCTGGTGTGGGGCGGGCATGCTGGAAAATTCCAGTCGATTGTGCGTTCCCATAGGACTGACGAATTTGCTGCGAATGACTGACATTTGTCCCACCCGCTCGCTCGGGACAAAAGGTCCCTCCGTGTATACCCAGCCTGAGTACCCCACTTGTCTTCTAAAGATCGGTTGCTGGTAACACCTACTGGACAACCAAATGTTCATTCAATTATCATAAACTTGAATGGAGACAATGTATCCAGCTACAGTCTCAAAGGAACATGTACAAAGGAAGAAATAAATGTTTAAATGGTCACAATACGGTTCCATGTGCAGTTTCTAGGAAAATCACAGAAACGTAAATTATTATTCGATATTAGTTCTTCTTTAAGTCATGAATACGCTGTAATTGCTGCTAAATGGCAGCTTTAAACCCAGTACTGAGGTTGCTGTAATGCGCTTCTGTACATGAGATTACAGTTACCTGCAATTCTAAAAAATGAATTTGTGCCAACGCTTGTTCTGATCTGAGAATGGAAATCCCGCTGACAAACAGAGAAGCTTTCACTCGCTTTCTAGGTCAATTAAAGAGGCCGATACTTGAACTCCATTGGAAATTTACATTGAAAGTTACATCTGGAGGGGAATTATCAACATGAAAACAATGTAATTTATAAAGTCTCTGGGTCCTACGATAAAACGCGCTTTGATTGGATATTGATTATTACAAACTATTTAATATTAAATTATCCAGACAAACTAGGGACCTTTAATATAATCCAATCAAAACCATTGCTTACATTCTTGCTTTTAGTCTGATTTTCTCTATTGATCATGTAATTTTTTTAAGGCTTTTTACATATGGCCACATCTCACTGTCTCTGCTTTCTTAAGCTGGGTACACACAGTACAGATGCAGATGATCTGCAAGATCCTGTCCGTCATCTTTCAAAGATCTACATACACACAGTCCCGAGCATTCTCCCTATACACATCATATACACATCATATACACACCATATACACATCATATACACACCATATACACATCATATACACACAATAGACCATCATATACCCATCATATTACCCACATCTACCCATCTATACCCTCATGACCCAGCTATACATCATATACACATTCATATGCAACACAAGATACACAGCATATAAATCACCAGTTATAACATCATCGACACACATATTACACATCATTACCCAAGCATATACACGTCATATAACCATCATATACCCAGCATATACACGTCATCTTACACATCATATACACAGCATAGACACATCATATACACATCAGATACCCATCATATATCCATCATGATACCCAGCCAGATACACAGCTTATAGAACATCATATACACATCAATACACAGATATTACACAGCATATACACAGCATATACACACATATACACACCAGATACACATGCATCAAAAGGAGTGAGACCCATCAAGGACCAGGCAGAGACCCGATCATATACCCATCATATAACCAGCATATACACGTCATATACAAATTAATGATACACATCATATACACACCAATACACACCATATACAACACCCATATACACACCAGTACACACATTATACACACCATTAAACACATCATTACACATATATACCCATCATATTACCCCGTCATATACACGTCATATACCCATCATATCCACAAGCAATACGTCAATACCACGTCATATACACAGAATATACACATCATATAACATCATATACCCATCATATACCCATAATATTACCCATAATATACACATTCATATACCCAGCATATCCACATCATATTAGACACATCAGATACACATCATATACACATTCTATACACATCATTATTACACATCATATACACAGAATAACACAGCATATAACCAAAGAATATACACACCATATACCACACCAATAGTACACAAGCATGACACAGCGATACCCAATCAGTATACCCATCATACCCATAGATACCCATCAGATACCCAGCATATACACGTCCATATACAAATCATATACAATCATATACAAAGCAATATACACATCATATACACA
Organism: Hymenochirus boettgeri; assembly: GCA_019447015.1. Lineage (NCBI taxonomy): Eukaryota > Metazoa > Chordata > Amphibia > Anura > Pipidae > Hymenochirus > Hymenochirus boettgeri. The sequence goes on from CM033474.1 coordinate 291,721,633, forward strand.
TCATATACCCATCATATACCCAGCATATTTACACGTCGAACACATCATATACACAGCAGATACACATCATATATAAACATCATAGACCCATCATATACCCATCATATTTAAACAATTCATATACCATAATATTTAACCAGCATATACACATATATAGAAAAATCATATACACTCCATAGACACATTCTATACACATTCATAATACACATCCATATTACACAGATATACACAGCATATACACAGCCTATACCACCCCATATACACACCATATACACATCATATACAAATTCATATCGTTCATATCCCATGATATACCCATCATATACCCAGCATTATAACGTTCATATACACATCATATACACATCATATACACCGCATAACACAGCTATACAACATATATACCCATCACTACCATCATATACCCATCATATACCATCATAGACCAATCATATACCCAGCTATACACATCATATAGGACACATTCATTACACCTCATATACACATTCATATACACATCATTACACATCATTATTACACCACCATATACACATCCTATACCCATAATTTACCCATCATATACCCATCATACCCCATAATATACAATCATATACACAGCATATACACAAGCATATACCCATCATATACCCATCATAAACATCATATAACAATCATATACACATCATATACACATATATACACATCATATACACATCATATAACACATATAACACATCATATGACACATCATTTACACAGCATATACACATCATATAAAACAATCATATACACAGCATAGGGGAGAAACGCTAGGGGACAGTGTGTTTCCATGCCGCGCTAGGTCTCCTCTAGTTCAGAGAGCCAATGTAAATATTAGTCTTTCCCGCGCCGTTTGGAAAATGAGGTACACACAGTAACGATACAGTCCCCCATACTGTGGGATCCGATGGTATCAGGGCCCTTTATCGTATTACAGTGTGTACCCAGCTTTTACACTTTAAACTGGAAGCGATGTAGGTCCTGGGGAATGGTAATCATTTAACTGTTTACAAAATAATAGGGGGGAAGTGATTTTTAGGATGGCCATACATTAGGAAGATTTCATTACCAGAACGAGCGATCTCCACGGACTGATGCACGGTCGAGTGACCGTCAACGATCATAAATCCCATTCATTATGCGATCGCATGTCGTGACAAGAAGAATGGGAAAAAGCAGTTCCGGCAGGATCGGTTTCTAATGTCGGGGTGTCACTGGTGGGAAATAAAATTTTCTAATGTGTGACACCATATGGTCCCCCTTAACCATGTGTGTGTCTGTGTGGAAAGCTTGTCCCTGTCTGGTGGCTCTAAGTATAGCTGTGCGGTCTCAGATCTTTTTTTTGTGAGTCTGCGTTAGTGTCGTTTTGAGGGGGGTAAGTGTATTTCTGCAGCTGAAAGTTTCCTCTCAGCCGCCATCATTTGCAGTTTGCATTGCTTTATATAGGGGCAGCCAGTCGCCATACCATCCTAGCAGTCCATCAAATGTCTGGCCCCATCCATACCTGGCTTGGTGAATTGAGTATTGAGGCTCAATGGTAGATCTTATACAGGGGATATGGAAAAAGCGGACAGTAACGAAAAACAAAAAGTAGGAATTGTCATCTCACCAAAGTAGATTCCTCAGTTCCATAGAGAAGCCATAGAGAATGTTTCATATTTCAGAAAACCCCCAAACCTGGATTCTTCTCCTTTACAGTTTAACAACACAAAAATGAAATTCAGATAATTTGCGGAGATTCAAAAAAACCAATTATTTAAAAATGGGTGATAGTTTTTGCCCATAACCAATCACATCATTTAACATTGAAAGCTAACATCTGATTGGGTAGGGCAAATTAGCAACCATTTTAAATTGATAAGAACTGTTATTAAATAGCCTGAATGTGTCTTCTTAGATCTTCACCAAGAACCGAAGAGTGAGAAACATTGTGGGCTAATTTATTTTATTATAGAGGGGCAAATTTTGACCATGCTGTTAATTTGAATTCAAACCAATCAGAGTTTTATTAAATGTTTTCTAACTGCAGTGACCAGTACAAAATGCCAAAATCTGATGGTTACTGCAAATACAATAGCCTCAGGCAAAGTTGCACCTCCCATTAAATCAGGCATTGTGCTTTAATCTGCTTTATAAATGGAATCCGAAGAAAGAAGCACATTATACTCTTACAAGCAAAAAACAAACAAACAAAAAACAGTACTGTCAGGTACCTGCCTATACCCCAAACTAATTATCTTTTGGACCTTATTACCTGAATTTATAAACAAATAATATTGCCCCACATTCTGGTTTAGAGTAAGATGGTCCCTCCCTGACTGGCTGACATCAAGCCAAGATGATGACTGCTGAGTCAAAAAAAAAAAAAACCCCCCCCCCTGCGGGTTTCCTTGCACAAGCTCAAGCTTCTACAAAGCTCACAGGCAGAGGTAGGAGGCAGATACGTTTCTTAGAACAGAATAGAATTTATCATAAAGTTTTGTTTAAAATACAGGTTATAAACTGGTTCGAAAATAAACGTGGGTGGGGTTAGGGTAGAGAACTGCAAGTCACTATGTTTTTTGCTTTAAGGGTGGATGATACCCATTCATCCCTAAAGAAATGTGCAGAGGAGCTGTATCGGCAATTGCAAATTCTAAAGCCGAGTAAACTCTTGTGGTGATGTACTAAAATCAATAATAATGGTGGTGGAGGCCGATAGTGCTCTTTTGCGATAGCTCTGGACTAGCAGGAAAAAGTTGTGTAATAGGTGTTAAAGAATTGGATGGTAAAACCCATCTGCAATATACTGAGAGCGTGTTTGGCTCAGTTACATTGACATTATGGGAGCAAAAGAAAAGTCTTCTTACATCCCCATTTAAATATTGCTTCGAACTCTCATTGTACATTTGGTTTTTAGATAACCGTGAAAGTTTTCCTTTATTGTCTCATTCTTCGATTCATACAATTCTACAAAAGTGTTTGAGGTTATCGTAGACATATAATAAACGATCAATAGGGTCTCTTTTGACATGGGTAAAGTCATCGGCCTACAGACGTTCAGAGGGTGTCTTTGAATGGTGTGAATGAAATACAGCCCACAGGGGACTCTGAAAAGGATCTGAACAACCCTTGTGTGAGTCACCAATCTGTACAGTCTAGTGCGTGTAGACATGGGCAAAGTTCAAATGAACATTCGGTTTGAAGCAAACATGTTGGACTTGCTATCTCAGTGTGAGTAACTTTTGGAGAAACTGAGGCAGATTTATGTTTAGCAACCAGAGTCCACACTATGGAGTGATGATGATCACTGTAAATTAGGGATGAATTTGCCGATGGCAACATGTAGTGAAAATCAAGAATCACTAGTTCTGAAACTATTCCTAAATAGTAATGGTAGATATATATTTATACTTCCCAAGCACCAATCAAAAGCTGGATATCTCTAGATTCTCTCAAAATTTGATGAAGACCCAATATTAATTTGTCCTTTCTCATCGGTTGAGACAAAATATCACCTAAGTATATAGTATACAAGTATGATTACTCCCATTAAAATAGAAAAGGGGGTGTTTTCTAAAGTACATAGACGTAGGGTGGTTTTTTTTTGGTTGTTTTGTGTGGTGTAAAGGCGGAACTGAAAATATCACAGTATGCACAATATTTGTTGAAAGTTGGAACATAACTCAACATGAGCACAAATTCTTGTGTATCACAGGAGGCAAATAATTCTGGGAATGAAAGTGACTAGAAAAACATCCAGATATAGTATAGTATAGTATTTCAGGTTTATTAAAGACCGCTGTGTGTCACATTATAGTCCAACCTACTCTGCAATACCACATTGCAGAGAAAGGCCAAGCCACCCCTCAAAAAATGGGCATGTCCATCCCAAAACTAAAATTGATATAAAAGCATACCCAACTACTCAAGACTCCCCCAAATACAATTAATTTCCAATCGGTTGTACATTAAATTACGTTTGTATTCATCCTGGTGTTTCTGTTCAGGGGCTATGCTAGTTTATACTCTTAAAGACGCAATGCTCAGAGAAGAGAAGTGGTCAGAACGATAGCAATCAGTCATCGGCCCATGACAGCATAACTAAACTGCAGGAACAAATACTATCTGAGGCAGAGTGAGATATTTGTGTTGGGGAAAGAAAAAAGGAGGGTTGGGAAATAATAAAAAAAAAAGCCAAAAAAACACACAATTGAGTTGGCCCTTACCCATCGATCCTTAAATGTGGGGGATTGCGGTAATTTAAAAACCATAGGGAGCCAGTACCCTGCAAAGCAACAGCGATAAGGTAATCCCTATGAATGTCTGAGGACTTCCTATGATACCGGGAACCTCCTTGGTTCTACTCCCAAACAGCCCTGGTGGTCTAGTGAGGAAGGAAGGAAACTTACATCAGAACTTCAGAGCCGCAGGGGTAGATACATAATATATTGTGATTAATTAAGTATGTTTATATGTTTGGAAACTCGGAAATTCCCCAATGCACAGTGGTTTTTGATTCATATTTAGAATAATTTGTTTTCCTGAAACAGAAGTGTCCACCGCTCTGAGCTTTCTGTCTGCATTTGTCCTATGTGCCAATTTTTAGCGAGTAGAATGCTGGATGGCTTGGGTCCGAAGTTTAGCCTGGTCTTTTGCCCCTTCCCCTTTTAATTTTCTTCTTTTTCCTTTTCTTTCCCCTTCACTTAATTTTGCCCTTGAAAATCCACCTTTCTTCCACCACCCCACATTTTGGTTTTACTAGCGTGTGGGTTACAGGTAGTGATGGCCCAGTTGCGGAATCCGAACCAGGATCCGCGGCGGATTTACTCATTTCGCGAACGGGGGTATCGCGGATTTTCCGGTTTTCCGCCTTCCGAAACTTTTCCGAACCGGTTTTCTAAAATTTTCTAAATTACGAGGATCTAGTTTTTCGAAAAACCGCGTTTCGAAAAATTTTCAAAAATTAATGGGGATTTCTCATATTTTCGAAACTACGGAAAATATGAGGAAATCGGCAGATTTCGTTATTTTCGCAGAATCCTAGTATTTTCGAATTTTAATAGGTTTTATAGGGTCCGCTCGAAAATTTGGGACCTCGGAGCGGAACGGATTTGCGGAAGTTTGGGCTTCTTAGTTACAGGCTCTGCACCCACTTTACCAGTTAATGCTAACGGGCATTTTCTATGTTGTAGCACGTTTATAATGGTTTTAGTCGGGACTTTACATGGTGATGTCTTTTGCATAAGGACTTGTTGTTTAGTAGTATTTGCCATGTGGCTTCTAAAGGTTAAAAAGATCAGGCACAGGTTCATAAATAAAAAAAATAAATTAAAACTTTTAATCCAGCTTTGCAGAGGCCTTTCCTGCTATATTTACTGTATCTTTTTATCAACGCTGCAACAATCTGTTACTTGCTGCTTGGAGGCAGATTTGGAACATCACCCCCCAAATAATTTAATGGGTATGCGCAGTCTAATTTCTTTTTAAACAAAATGCATTTTGAATAGATACCATGAGGGACGGTGATCGATTTCATTCAAAATCGCATTCGTTATTTTAATGCCTGACCTGGTGAAAGAAAACGGAGCAATAAATCTAGGTAAAGACAGTGAAAAGTTATCTCTCCGCCTGCTGTTTATAAAAGGTTCTTTTAAAAGTGTGGAAGATAGAAGAAACGAAACCCTTTAATAGGCACAGCGTGACAGAATGTTTGCTCTGCCTGTTTCCGAGAATCGGTTCCTGCGTGTCCGTTGGAGCCACAAAGTTTATACTAAAGAGGCTTTAAATTTATGACACTTATGATGGTAATCAACAATTACTTTAATAGAATTACAAGGACAGCGTCAGGACCTTTATAATAAACATGTTTGGAACAAACCTTGTGGGCGGAAATAAGTTGTAAACTAAATATTTGCATTATTCGATGATTTATAAAATATCATTTTGTTTATTTAAAGTGGATTAACACACGTAGTAATTTCTGCTAATTTGCCAATGGTTAATATTTACCAAGGATTGCAATGCTATGGGTACGAACAGATCGCTCCTTCTCAAAACCGTAGGAATATTGGCAACCCCGAACTCGAACTATTCAACTTTTCCGAAAACTAGTTTTGTTTTTTCCGAACTCTTAGACATATTTTAGATTAATTTATAATATCAAATTTAGGGTACCGTCGAGAACCCTTCCTTAAAAGGATCATTTGAATCTCGGTAACCCGGAATGTATTGTTCAGTTTTCAATAACCCTCAAATGAATAGTTTTGAGTGTTGGTAACATTTGAATGTGTCATGGCGTAACCCTTGTTGAATGTATCGTTCAAATTAAGTAACCTCCGAATGTAAGTTCAATTTTGGCAAATCCTCAAATGTATTGTTTGATTTGTGTTTTAAACCCTGAATATATTGTTTTTCAGTAACACTCGAAGTGCCCATAACCCTCGAATGTAGCATGCTGGGTAAACTGAGAATGCCCCAATAAGGGGGGAAGGTTAATGGTTGATAGAGGTTTTGATGATGTATTGGTATGTCCCAGACCATTGCCCAGGTTGCCACAGCCATGTAAGTTAAGTTACCATTGATATTTTCTTTATAATTAATCTGAAACTTTTCAAACTATTTTTCATTGACTTTGAACCATAAACTTCAGTAATGTTTGGCCATCTCTACATCCTGCTTGGTCAAATGAAGGGACATAAGAAACAGATTGGGATTAAAGAGGCGCAGTAGAACCCACTAATCGTCAATTCTTTAGGAAAATCTATGGTAAAAATTATAGGATTTGGGGGGGGGTTAATATATGTGGGGAATTACCTGAAACTCTTAATAGATTTGATGATCTGTATAGAGAGTGGTAATGTGGGTTCGAATATGATCCAAGTTTACAAAACAAATGCTGAGGGTTTCAAAGCTTCTGACAAACTTTCGGAATCCTGGATTTCAGAACGGTTTTTGAAAATAAGACAAGTAGACGGTTACCGAAAATCGAAGGCGACGATACCAAAAACGAAAGTAGACGATTACGAAAATCGAAAGTAGACGAGCTTCCGACAACCGAAAGTAGCGATTGACGAAACCGCCGTAGCGATTATCGAAGATCGAAGTAGCCGATATCGAAGATTCGCCCGTAGCCCGATATGAAAATCGAATAAGACGATTAGAAACCGCACGTCGATGATGGACGAAACCAAAAGTGACAATATCGAAGATTGAACGAAAGTGAGCTTCTCGAAGACTCGAACGTAGAAATATGCCAACGAAAGTAGACATTCTCGCCAACTCCGAAAGTCGCCGATTTCTGCAACTCGAAAGTAGACCATTCCGCCGCATCGCATTAGCGCGTATGCCAATCACGAACCGTACGTCGAATTATCTGCACCTCGCAGTAGACAATTATGACGCTTTATGTGCAAACGTAGACGCTTATTGAACATCGAAAGTAGAGATTTTTACCCATGTGATTTTCTCTATTGATCATGTAATTTTTTTAAGGCTTTTTACATATAGCCACATCTCACTGTCTCTGCTTTCTTAAGCTGGGTACACACAGTACAGATCAGTGAAAGATGACAGATGATCTGCAAGATCCTGTCCGTCATCTTTCAAAGATCTGCATACACACAGTTCCGAGTGTTCTCCCTATGAACATCATATACACATCATATACACACCATATACACATCATATACACATCATATACACACCATATACACACCATATACACACCATATACACATCATATACACACCATATACACATCATATACACATCATATACACATCATCATATACACACCATATACACACCATATACACAGCATATACACAGCATATACACATCATATACACATCATATACACATCATATACACAGCATATACACATCATATACACACCATATACACACCATATACACACCATACACACATCATACACACCATACACACATTATACACACCATTAAACACATCATTACACATATATACCCATCATATTACCCCGTCATATACACGTCATATACCCATCATATCCACAAGCAATACGTCAATACCACGTCATATACACAGAATATACACATCATATAACATCATATACCCATCATATACCCATAATATTACCCATAATATACACATTCATATACCCAGCATATCCACATCATATTAGACACATCAGATACACATCATATACACATTCTATACACATCATTATTACACATCATATACACAGAATAACACAGCATATAACCAAAGAATATACACACCATATACCACACCAATAGTACACAAGCATGACACAGCGATACCCAATCAGTATACCCATCATACCCATAGATACCCATCAGATACCCAGCATATACACGTCCATATACAAATCATATACAATCATATACAAAGCAATATACACATCATATACACATCATATACCCATCATATACCCAGCATATTTACACGTCGAACACATCATATACACAGCAGATACACATCATATATAAACATCATAGACCCATCATATACCCATCATATTTAAACAATTCATATACCATAATATTTAACCAGCATATACACATATATAGAAAAATCATATACACTCCATAGACACATTCTATACACATTCATAATACACATCCATATTACACAGATATACACAGCATATACACAGCCTATACCACCCCATATACACACCATATACACATCATATACAAATTCATATCGTTCATATCCCATGATATACCCATCATATACCCAGCATTATAACGTTCATATACACATCATATACACATCATATACACCGCATAACACAGCTATACAACATATATACCCATCACTACCATCATATACCCATCATATACCATCATAGACCAATCATATACCCAGCTATACACATCATATAGGACACATTCATTACACCTCATATACACATTCATATACACATCATTACACATCATTATTACACCACCATATACACATCCTATACCCATAATTTACCCATCATATACCCATCATACCCCATAATATACAATCATATACACAGCATATACACAAGCATATACCCATCATATACCCATCATAAACATCATATAAAACAATCATATACACATCATATACACATAATATACACATCATATACACATCATATACACATCATTATAACACATCATATGACACATCATTTACACAGCATATACACATCATATAAAACAATCATATACACAGCATAGGGGAGAAACGCTAGGGGACAGTGTGTTTCCATGCCGCGCTAGGTCTCCTCTAGTTCAGAGAGCCAATGTAAATATTAGTCTTTCCCGCGCCGTTTGGAAAATGAGGTACACACAGTAACGATACAGTCCCCCATACTGTGGGATCCGATGGTATCAGGGCCCTTTATCGTATTACAGTGTGTACCCAGCTTTTACACTTTAAACTGGAAGCGATGTAGGTCCTGGGGAATGGTAATCATTTAACTGTTTACAAAATAATAGGGGGGAAGTGATTTTTAGGATGGCCATACATTAGGAAGATTTCATTACCAGAACGAGCGATCTCCACGGACTGATGCACGGTCGAGTGACCGTCAACGATCATAAATCCCATTCATTATGCGATCGCATGTCGTGACAAGAAGAATGGGAAAAAGCAGTTCCGGCAGGATCGGTTTCTAATGTCGGGGTGTCACTGGTGGGAAATAAAATTTTCTAATGTGTGACACCATATGGTCCCCCTTAACCATGTGTGTGTCTGTGTGGAAAGCTTGTCCCTGTCTGGTGGCTCTAAGTATAGCTGTGCGGTCTCAGATCTTTTTTTTGTGAGTCTGCGTTAGTGTCGTTTTGAGGGGGGTAAGTGTATTTCTGCAGCTGAAAGTTTCCTCTCAGCCGCCATCATTTGCAGTTTGCATTGCTTTATATAGGGGCAGCCAGTCGCCATACCATCCTAGCAGTCCATCAAATGTCTGGCCCCATCCATACCTGGCTTGGTGAATTGAGTATTGAGGCTCAATGGTAGATCTTATACAGGGGATATGGAAAAAGCGGACAGTAACGAAAAACAAAAAGTAGGAATTGTCATCTCACCAAAGTAGATTCCTCAGTTCCATAGAGAAGCCATAGAGAATGTTTCATATTTCAGAAAACCCCCAAACCTGGATTCTTCTCCTTTACAGTTTAACAACACAAAAATGAAATTCAGATAATTTGCGGAGATTCAAAAAAACCAATTATTTAAAAATGGGTGATAGTTTTTGCCCATAACCAATCACATCATTTAACATTGAAAGCTAACATCTGATTGGGTAGGGCAAATTAGCAACCATTTTAAATTGATAAGAACTGTTATTAAATAGCCTGAATGTGTCTTCTTAGATCTTCACCAAGAACCGAAGAGTGAGAAACATTGTGGGCTAATTTATTTTATTATAGAGGGGCAAATTTTGACCATGCTGTTAATTTGAATTCAAACCAATCAGAGTTTTATTAAATGTTTTCTAACTGCAGTGACCAGTACAAAATGCCAAAATCTGATGGTTACTGCAAATACAATAGCCTCAGGCAAAGTTGCACCTCCCATTAAATCAGGCATTGTGCTTTAATCTGCTTTATAAATGGAATCCGAAGAAAGAAGCACATTATACTCTTACAAGCAAAAAACAAACAAACAAAAAACAGTACTGTCAGGTACCTGCCTATACCCCAAACTAATTATCTTTTGGACCTTATTACCTGAATTTATAAACAAATAATATTGCCCCACATTCTGGTTTAGAGTAAGATGGTCCCTCCCTGACTGGCTGACATCAAGCCAAGATGATGACTGCTGAGTCAAAAAAAAAAAAAACCCCCCCCCCTGCGGGTTTCCTTGCACAAGCTCAAGCTTCTACAAAGCTCACAGGCAGAGGTAGGAGGCAGATACGTTTCTTAGAACAGAATAGAATTTATCATAAAGTTTTGTTTAAAATACAGGTTATAAACTGGTTCGAAAATAAACGTGGGTGGGGTTAGGGTAGAGAACTGCAAGTCACTATGTTTTTTGCTTTAAGGGTGGATGATACCCATTCATCCCTAAAGAAATGTGCAGAGGAGCTGTATCGGCAATTGCAAATTCTAAAGCCGAGTAAACTCTTGTGGTGATGTACTAAAATCAATAATAATGGTGGTGGAGGCCGATAGTGCTCTTTTGCGATAGCTCTGGACTAGCAGGAAAAAGTTGTGTAATAGGTGTTAAAGAATTGGATGGTAAAACCCATCTGCAATATACTGAGAGCGTGTTTGGCTCAGTTACATTGACATTATGGGAGCAAAAGAAAAGTCTTCTTACATCCCCATTTAAATATTGCTTCGAACTCTCATTGTACATTTGGTTTTTAGATAACCGTGAAAGTTTTCCTTTATTGTCTCATTCTTCGATTCATACAATTCTACAAAAGTGTTTGAGGTTATCGTAGACATATAATAAACGATCAATAGGGTCTCTTTTGACATGGGTAAAGTCATCGGCCTACAGACGTTCAGAGGGTGTCTTTGAATGGTGTGAATGAAATACAGCCCACAGGGGACTCTGAAAAGGATCTGAACAACCCTTGTGTGAGTCACCAATCTGTACAGTCTAGTGCGTGTAGACATGGGCAAAGTTCAAATGAACATTCGGTTTGAAGCAAACATGTTGGACTTGCTATCTCAGTGTGAGTAACTTTTGGAGAAACTGAGGCAGATTTATGTTTAGCAACCAGAGTCCACACTATGGAGTGATGATGATCACTGTAAATTAGGGATGAATTTGCCGATGGCAACATGTAGTGAAAATCAAGAATCACTAGTTCTGAAACTATTCCTAAATAGTAATGGTAGATATATATTTATACTTCCCAAGCACCAATCAAAAGCTGGATATCTCTAGATTCTCTCAAAATTTGATGAAGACCCAATATTAATTTGTCCTTTCTCATCGGTTGAGACAAAATATCACCTAAGTATATAGTATACAAGTATGATTACTCCCATTAAAATAGAAAAGGGGGTGTTTTCTAAAGTACATAGACGTAGGGTGGTTTTTTTTTGGTTGTTTTGTGTGGTGTAAAGGCGGAACTGAAAATATCACAGTATGCACAATATTTGTTGAAAGTTGGAACATAACTCAACATGAGCACAAATTCTTGTGTATCACAGGAGGCAAATAATTCTGGGAATGAAAGTGACTAGAAAAACATCCAGATATAGTATAGTATAGTATTTCAGGTTTATTAAAGACCGCTGTGTGTCACATTATAGTCCAACCTACTCTGCAATACCACATTGCAGAGAAAGGCCAAGCCACCCCTCAAAAAATGGGCATGTCCATCCCAAAACTAAAATTGATATAAAAGCATACCCAACTACTCAAGACTCCCCCAAATACAATTAATTTCCAATCGGTTGTACATTAAATTACGTTTGTATTCATCCTGGTGTTTCTGTTCAGGGGCTATGCTAGTTTATACTCTTAAAGACGCAATGCTCAGAGAAGAGAAGTGGTCAGAACGATAGCAATCAGTCATCGGCCCATGACAGCATAACTAAACTGCAGGAACAAATACTATCTGAGGCAGAGTGAGATATTTGTGTTGGGGAAAGAAAAAAGGAGGGTTGGGAAATAATAAAAAAAAAAGCCAAAAAAACACACAATTGAGTTGGCCCTTACCCATCGATCCTTAAATGTGGGGGATTGCGGTAATTTAAAAACCATAGGGAGCCAGTACCCTGCAAAGCAACAGCGATAAGGTAATCCCTATGAATGTCTGAGGACTTCCTATGATACCGGGAACCTCCTTGGTTCTACTCCCAAACAGCCCTGGTGGTCTAGTGAGGAAGGAAGGAAACTTACATCAGAACTTCAGAGCCGCAGGGGTAGATACATAATATATTGTGATTAATTAAGTATGTTTATATGTTTGGAAACTCGGAAATTCCCCAATGCACAGTGGTTTTTGATTCATATTTAGAATAATTTGTTTTCCTGAAACAGAAGTGTCCACCGCTCTGAGCTTTCTGTCTGCATTTGTCCTATGTGCCAATTTTTAGCGAGTAGAATGCTGGATGGCTTGGGTCCGAAGTTTAGCCTGGTCTTTTGCCCCTTCCCCTTTTAATTTTCTTCTTTTTCCTTTTCTTTCCCCTTCACTTAATTTTGCCCTTGAAAATCCACCTTTCTTCCACCACCCCACATTTTGGTTTTACTAGCGTGTGGGTTACAGGTAGTGATGGCCCAGTTGCGGAATCCGAACCAGGATCCGCGGCGGATTTACTCATTTCGCGAACGGGGGTATCGCGGATTTTCCGGTTTTCCGCCTTCCGAAACTTTTCCGAACCGGTTTTCTAAAATTTTCTAAATTACGAGGATCTAGTTTTTCGAAAAACCGCGTTTCGAAAAATTTTCAAAAATTAATGGGGATTTCTCATATTTTCGAAACTACGGAAAATATGAGGAAATCGGCAGATTTCGTTATTTTCGCAGAATCCTAGTATTTTCGAATTTTAATAGGTTTTATAGGGTCCGCTCGAAAATTTGGGACCTCGGAGCGGAACGGATTTGCGGAAGTTTGGGCTTCTTAGTTACAGGCTCTGCACCCACTTTACCAGTTAATGCTAACGGGCATTTTCTATGTTGTAGCACGTTTATAATGGTTTTAGTCGGGACTTTACATGGTGATGTCTTTTGCATAAGGACTTGTTGTTTAGTAGTATTTGCCATGTGGCTTCTAAAGGTTAAAAAGATCAGGCACAGGTTCATAAATAAAAAAAATAAATTAAAACTTTTAATCCAGCTTTGCAGAGGCCTTTCCTGCTATATTTACTGTATCTTTTTATCAACGCTGCAACAATCTGTTACTTGCTGCTTGGAGGCAGATTTGGAACATCACCCCCCAAATAATTTAATGGGTATGCGCAGTCTAATTTCTTTTTAAACAAAATGCATTTTGAATAGATACCATGAGGGACGGTGATCGATTTCATTCAAAATCGCATTCGTTATTTTAATGCCTGACCTGGTGAAAGAAAACGGAGCAATAAATCTAGGTAAAGACAGTGAAAAGTTATCTCTCCGCCTGCTGTTTATAAAAGGTTCTTTTAAAAGTGTGGAAGATAGAAGAAACGAAACCCTTTAATAGGCACAGCGTGACAGAATGTTTGCTCTGCCTGTTTCCGAGAATCGGTTCCTGCGTGTCCGTTGGAGCCACAAAGTTTATACTAAAGAGGCTTTAAATTTATGACACTTATGATGGTAATCAACAATTACTTTAATAGAATTACAAGGACAGCGTCAGGACCTTTATAATAAACATGTTTGGAACAAACCTTGTGGGCGGAAATAAGTTGTAAACTAAATATTTGCATTATTCGATGATTTATAAAATATCATTTTGTTTATTTAAAGTGGATTAACACACGTAGTAATTTCTGCTAATTTGCCAATGGTTAATATTTACCAAGGATTGCAATGCTATGGGTACGAACAGATCGCTCCTTCTCAAAACCGTAGGAATATTGGCAACCCCGAACTCGAACTATTCAACTTTTCCGAAAACTAGTTTTGTTTTTTCCGAACTCTTAGACATATTTTAGATTAATTTATAATATCAAATTTAGGGTACCGTCGAGAACCCTTCCTTAAAAGGATCATTTGAATCTCGGTAACCCGGAATGTATTGTTCAGTTTTCAATAACCCTCAAATGAATAGTTTTGAGTGTTGGTAACATTTGAATGTGTCATGGCGTAACCCTTGTTGAATGTATCGTTCAAATTAAGTAACCTCCGAATGTAAGTTCAATTTTGGCAAATCCTCAAATGTATTGTTTGATTTGTGTTTTAAACCCTGAATATATTGTTTTTCAGTAACACTCGAAGTGCCCATAACCCTCGAATGTAGCATGCTGGGTAAACTGAGAATGCCCCAATAAGGGGGGAAGGTTAATGGTTGATAGAGGTTTTGATGATGTATTGGTATGTCCCAGACCATTGCCCAGGTTGCCACAGCCATGTAAGTTAAGTTACCATTGATATTTTCTTTATAATTAATCTGAAACTTTTCAAACTATTTTTCATTGACTTTGAACCATAAACTTCAGTAATGTTTGGCCATCTCTACATCCTGCTTGGTCAAATGAAGGGACATAAGAAACAGATTGGGATTAAAGAGGCGCAGTAGAACCCACTAATCGTCAATTCTTTAGGAAAATCTATGGTAAAAATTATAGGATTTGGGGGGGGGTTAATATATGTGGGGAATTACCTGAAACTCTTAATAGATTTGATGATCTGTATAGAGAGTGGTAATGTGGGTTCGAATATGATCCAAGTTTACAAAACAAATGCTGAGGGTTTCAAAGCTTCTGACAAACTTTCGGAATCCTGGATTTCAGAACGGTTTTTGAAAATAAGACAAGTAGACGGTTACCGAAAATCGAAGGCGACGATACCAAAAACGAAAGTAGACGATTACGAAAATCGAAAGTAGACGAGCTTCCGACAACCGAAAGTAGCGATTGACGAAACCGCCGTAGCGATTATCGAAGATCGAAGTAGCCGATATCGAAGATTCGCCCGTAGCCCGATATGAAAATCGAATAAGACGATTAGAAACCGCACGTCGATGATGGACGAAACCAAAAGTGACAATATCGAAGATTGAACGAAAGTGAGCTTCTCGAAGACTCGAACGTAGAAATATGCCAACGAAAGTAGACATTCTCGCCAACTCCGAAAGTCGCCGATTTCTGCAACTCGAAAGTAGACCATTCCGCCGCATCGCATTAGCGCGTATGCCAATCACGAACCGTACGTCGAATTATCTGCACCTCGCAGTAGACAATTATGACGCTTTATGTGCAAACGTAGACGCTTATTGAACATCGAAAGTAGAGATTTTTACCCATGCAGCATATACACATCATATACACATCATATACACAGCATATACACATCATATACACAGCATATACACATCATATACACAGCATATACACATCATATACACATCATATACACAGTATATACAGCATATACACAGTATATACACATCATATACACAGTATATACACAAAACTCTAAACTAATTATACCAAAACCCTAAACTAATTATACCAAAACATTAAACTAATTATACCAAAACACTAAACTAATTATACCAAAACTCTAAACCAATTATACCAAAACACTCAACTAATTATACAAAAACTCTAAACTAATTATACCAAAAACACTAAACTAATTATACCAAAACACAACATATACACATCATATACACATCATATACACAGCATATACACACCATATACACACCATATACACATCATATACACACCATATACACATCATATACACATCATATACACT
>CM033474.1:291738194-291797023 GCA_019447015.1 Hymenochirus boettgeri
ATATGATGGGTATATGATGTGTATACACATCATATACCCATCATATACACATCATATACCCATCATATACACATCATATACACATCATATACCCATCATATACACATCATATACCCATCATATACCCATCATATACCCATCATATACACATCATATACACATCATATACACAGCATATACACAGCATATACCCATCATATACCCATCATATACCCATCATATACGCATCATATACACAGCATATACACATCATATACACAGCATATACACATCATATACACATCATATAAACATCATATACACAGCATAGGGAGAACACTCGGGACTGTGTGTTTCCATCGCCGCGCTAGTCTCCTCTAGTTTAGCGCGCCAATGTAAATTATTAGTCTTTTCCCGCGTTCGTTTGGAAAATGAAGGTACACACAGTAACGATAAATCCCCAATACTGTGGGATCCGATGGTATCAGGGCTTTATCGTTACAGTGTGTACCCAGCTTTACACTTTAAACCTGGAAGCTCTGTAGGTCTGGGGACTGGTAATCATTTTAACTGTTTACAAAATAACTAGGGGGGGAAGTATTTTTAGGATGGCCATACATTAGGAAGATTTCATTTACCCGAACGAGCGATCTCACGACTGATGCAACGGTCTCTGTGACCGTCATACGATCATAAATCCCATTCATTATGCGATCGCATGTCGTGACAAAGAAGAATGGGAAAAGCAGTTCCGGCAGGATCGGTCTAATGTCGGGGTGTCACTGGGTGGGGTAAATAAAATCTTTCTAATGTGTGACCACCATATGGTCCCCCTTAACCATGTGTGTGTCTGTGTGGAAGCTTTCCCTGTCTGGTGGCTCTATATAGCTGTGCGGTCAGATCTTTTTTTTGTGAGTCTGTGTTAGTGTAGTTTTTTGGGGGGTAAGTTTATTCTTTGCAGCTGAAAGTTTCCTCTCAGCCGCCATTGCAGTTTGCATGCTTTTATATAGGGGGCGCCAGTCGCCATCCCATCCTAGCCCGTCCATCAATGTCTGCCCATCCATACCTGGCTTGGTGAATGAGTTTGAGGCTCAATGGTAGATTCTTATACAGTGGGATAGAACAGGGACAGTAATCGAAAAACAAAATTAGGAATTGTCCATCTCACAAATTAGATTCCTCAGTTCCATAGAGAATTGTTTCATTATTTCAGAAAACCCCCAAACCTGGATTCTTCTCCTTTACAGTTTAAAAACACAATAAATGAAATTCAGATAATTTGCGAGATTCAATAAAAACAATTAATTTAAAATGGTGCTATTTTTGCCCCAACCAATCACATCTTATTTAACATTTGAAAGCTAACATCTGATTGGTTAGGGCAAAATTAGCACCATTTTAAATGATAAGAACTTTTATTAAATAGCCCTGAATGTGTCTTCTAGATCTTCAACCAGAACCCGAAGAGTGAGAAACATTGGGGCTAATTTATTATTATTATAAGAGGTGCAACATTTTGACCATGCTGTTAATTTGAATCAACCAATCAGAGTTTATTAAATGTTTTCTAACTGCAGTGGACCAGTAAAAATGCAAAATCTGATTGGTTACTGCAAATAAATAGCTCAGGCAAATGTTTGCACCTCCCATTAAATAGGCCATTGTGCTTTAATCTGCTTTATAAATGGAAATACGAAGAAGCCACTTATACTCCTTAAAGCAAAAACAAACAAACAAAAACAGTTACTTGTCAGTTACCTGCCTATAACCCAAACTAATATATTTTGACCTTTATTACCTGAATTATAAACAAATAATAATTGCCCCCATTCTGGTAGAGTAAGCTGGTCCCTCCCTGACTGCTGACATCACAGCCAATGATTGACTGCTGAGTCACCTGCTGGTTCCTCTGCACAAGCTCAAGCTTCTACAAAGCTCACAGAGCAGAGGTAGGAGGCAGATACCGTTTCTAGAACAGAATAGAATTTATCATTAAAGTTTTGGTTACAAATACATGTTATAAACTGGTAGAAATAACAGCTGGGGTTAGGGGTAGATAACTGACAAGTCACTGTTTTTTGCTTTAAGGGTGGATATACCCATTCATCCTAAAGCAATGTGCAGAGAGCTGCTATCGGCAATTGCAATTCTAAAGCCGAGTAAACCTCTTTGTGGTGATGTACTAATAATCAATAATAATGGTGGTTGAGGCCGATAGTTGCTCTTTTGCGCTAGATCTGGAATAGCAGGAAAAAGTTGTGTTAATAGGTGTTAAAGACTTGGGATGGGTAAACCCATCTGCAATATACTGAGAGCGGTGTTTGGCTCAGTACATTGCATTATGGGAGCAAACGAAAAGTCTCTCCTTACATCCCATTTAAATATCTGCTTCGCTCAATTTGTACATTTGGTTTTTTATATCAACCTTGAAAGGTTTTCTCTATTGTCTCATTCTTCGATTCATACCAATCTAGCAAATGTTTGAGGTTATCGTAGACATATAATAAACTATAAATAGGTCTTTCTTTTGCACATGGGTAAAGTCATTTCGGCCTACAGAGTTCAGAGGGTGTCTTTGAATGGTGTGAATTGAAATACAGCCCACAGGGACTGAAAAGGACTGAACAACCTTGTGTGAGTCACACAATCTGTACAGTCTAGTGCTGTGTAGAACATGGCAAAGTTCAAATTAACATTCGGTTTGAATGCAAACAATGTTGGACTTGCTTCATCTCATTGTGAGTAACTTTTGGATGAACTGAGGCAGATTTATGTTTAGCAACCCAGAGTCCACACTATTTAGTGATGATGATCACTGTAAATTAGGGATGAAGAGATTGGCAAAATGTAGTGAAAAACTCAAGAATCCTAGTTCTGAAACTATTCCTTACATAGTCATGTGTTAGATATATATTTATACTTCCCAAGCACCAATCAAAAGCCTGATATCTCTAGATTCTCTCAAATTTGATGAAGACCCAATATAATTTTGTCCTTTCTCATCTGGTTGAGACAAACTATCACCTAATACTATAGTCTACAAGTATGATTACTCCCCTAAATAGATAAAGGGGGTTGTTTTCTAAAGTACATAGACTGTTAGGGTTGTTTTTGGTGTAAAGGCGGAACTGAAAAATCTCACAGTATGCACAATATTTGTTGAAGTTGAACATAATCAAATGAGCACAAATTCTTGTGTATACAGGAGGCAAATAATCTGGGCATGAAAGTGAATAGTAAAATACATACAGTATAGTATAGTATAGTATTTGAGGTTTAATAAAGACCGCTGTCCATATAGTCCAACCTACTCTGCAATACCCACATTCAAGAGGAAGGCAAACCACCCCTCAAAAAATTGGGCATGTCCATCCCAAAACTAAAATTTATATAAAAGCATACCCAACTCTCTCAAGACTCCCAAACTACATTAATTTCCAATCGGTTACACTAAATTACTTTGTATTCATCCTGGTGTTTCTGTTCAGGCTATGCTAGTTTATACTCTTAAAGACGCAAATGCTCAGAGAAGCTGGTTCATAAGATAGCAATCAGTCATCGGCCATGACAGATAACTAACTGCCAGGACAAATACTCTCATGAGGCAGAGTGAGATATTTGTGTTTGGGGAAAGAAAAAGGATGGTTGGGAAATAATAAAAAAAAAGCAAAAAAACACACAATTTGAGTGCCCCCCTTACCCCATCGATCCTTAATGTGGGGGATTGCGGTAATTAAAACCCAATAGGGAGCCAGTTACCCTGCAAAGCCACAGCGATAAGGTAATCCCTATGATGTCTGAGGACTTCCTCTGATACCGGGAACCTCCCTTGGTCTACTCCCAAACAGCCCTGGTGGTCTAGTGGAGGAAGGAAGGAAACTTACCATCAGAACTTCAGAGCCGCAGGGGTATATACATACTATACTGTGATCATTAAGTATGTTTATATGTTTGGAAACTCGGAAATTCCAATGCACAGCTGGTTTTTAGATTCATATTAGAATAATTTTGTTTTTACTGAAACAGAAGTGTCCACCGCTCTGAGCTTTCCTTGTCTGCATTTTGTCCTATTTGTGCCAATTTTTATGCAGAGAGAATGCCTTGATGGCTTTGGGTCCGAAGTTTAGCCTGGTCTTTTTGCCCCTTTCCCCTTTTAATTTTCTTCTTTTTCCTTTTCTTTCCCCCTTCACTAATTTTGCCCTTCCCATCCACCCCTTTCTTCCACACCCCACATTTTTGGTTTTACCTAGCTTGTTGGTTACAGGTAGTGATGGCCCAGTTCGCGGATCCGAACCCGGATCCGCGGCGGATTTACCTCATTCGCGAACGGCGGGTATCGCGGATTTTCCGGTTTTCCGCCTTCCGAACTTTTCCGAACCGCGTTTTCTAAAATTTTCTAAATTACGAGGATTTCTCGTATTTTCGAAAATACCGCGTTTTCGAAAATTTTCAAAATTATGGGGATTTCTCATATTTTCGAAAATACGGGAAAATATGAGAAATCGCAGATTTCGTATTTTCGCAGAATCCTCGTATTTTCGAATTTTAATAGGTTTTATAGGGTACGCTCGAGAATTTTTGATTCCTTGAGTCCGCTCGAAAATTTGCGGATCCTCGAGCGGACCGGATTTTGCGAAGTTTGGGCTTCTCTAGTTACAGGCTCTGCACCCACTTTTACCAGTTACTGCTAACGGCATTATATGTCTGTAGCACAGTTTCTAATTGTTTTAGTCGGGACATTTACATTGGTGATGTCTCTTTGCATAGACTTGTTGTTTAGTGAGTATTATGCATTTGGCTTCCTAAAGGTTAAAAAATAATCAGGCAGGTTCATAATAAAAAAAATAAAATAAAACTTAATCCAGCTTTGCAGATGCCTTTCCTGCTATATTACTGTATCTTTTTATCAACGCTGCAAAAATCTGATTACTTGCTGATTGAGGCAGATTTGGAACATCCCCCCCAAATAATTTAATGGGTATTGCCGCAGTCCTAATTTCTTTTTTAAACAAAATTAATTTGAATAGATACCCATGAGACGGTGATCATTTCATTAAAATCGCATTCGTTATTTTAATGCCTGGTGAAAGAAAACGAGCAATAATCTAGGTAAATGAAGTGAAAAGTTATCTCTCCGCCTGTTTATAAATGTCTTTTAAGTGCTGGATGAATAGAAACGAAACCCTTTAATAGCAGCGTGACAGAATGTTCTGTGCCTTTTCCATAATGCTTCTCGTTGTCCGTTTGGAGCCACAAAGTTTAATAAAAGCTTTAAATTTATGCACTTATGTCTGTGTAATCAACAATTCTTTTTAATTCAAGGACAGTCCGACCTTTATAATTAAACATGTTTGGAACAACCTTGTGGGCGGAAATAAGTTGTAAAACTAAATATTTGCATTCGATGATTTATAAAATATCATTTTTTTTATTTTAAATCTGGATTAACAAAGTAATTTCTGCTAATTTGCCAATTGGTTAATATTTAACCAAGGATTCAAATGCTCTGGGTACGAACAGATCGCTCCTTCTCAAACCGTATGAATTTTGGCCGAACTCGAACTATTCAAACTTTCCGAACTAGTTTGTTTTTCCGAACTCTTAGACATATTTTAGATAATTTATAATTATCAAATTTATGTACCGTCGATAACCCTTAAAATGTATCATTTGAATTCGGTAACCCTTGAATGTATTGTTCAGTTTTCAATAACCCTCAAATGAATAGTTTGATTTTTGGTAACCTTTGAATGTGTCATTGGGTAACCCTTGAATGTATCGTTCAAATTCAGTAACCCTCGAATGTAATGTTCAATTTTTGGAAATCCTCAAATGTATTGTTTGATTTTCGGTAACCCTTGAATATATTGTTCAGTAACCCTCGAATTGACCATAACCCTCGAATGTAGCATGCGGTAACCTGAGAATCGCCCAATCATGGGGGAAGGTACTGTTTATAGAGGTTTTGATGATATGGATATGTTCCCCAGACCATTTCCCAGGTGCCACAGCCATTTACAGTAAGTTACCATTGCTATTTTCTTTATAATTAATCTGAACTTTTCAAACTATTTTCTCATTGACTTTGAACCAAACTTCAGTAAGTTTGGCCATCTCTACATCCTGCTTGGTTCAAATGAAGGTGACATAAGAACAGCTTGGGATAAAGAGGAGCAGTAGCACCCACTAACTCGTCAATCTTTAGGAAATCCTATGGTAAAATTATAGGATTTGGGGTAATATTATGTGGGGAATTACCTGAACTCTTAATTAGATTTTATGCTCTTTAATAGAGATGTAATGTGGGTTCGAATAGATCCCAGTTTCAAAACAAATCTGAGGGTTTCAAAGTTCTGACAAAACTTTCGGAACTCCTGGATTTTACAGAACACGGATTTTTTGAAAATCGAAAGTAGACGATTACCGAAAATCGAAAGTAGACGATTACCAAAAACCGAAAGTAGACGATTACCGAAAATCGAAAGTAGACGATTACCGAAAACCGAAAGTAGACGATTGACGAAAACCGAAAGTAGACGATTATCGAAGATCGAAAGTAGACGATTATCGAAGATCGAAAGTAGACGATTATTGAAAATCGAAAGTAGACGATTACCGAAAACCGAAAGTAGATGATTGACGAAAACCGAAAGTAGACAATTATCGAAGATTGAAAGTAGATGATTATCGAAGATCGAAAGTAGACAATTATCGAAAATCGAAAGTAGACGATTATCGAAGATCGAAGTAGAACTTATCGAATAATCGAAGTAAGACATTATCGAAATCGAAAGTAGACAATTTCGAAGATCGAAAGTAGACGTATTGAAATCGCAAGTAGACATTATCGAAACATTGAAAGTAGAACAATTATCGAAATATCGAAAGTAGATAATTACGAAAATCGAAAGTAGACAATTATCGAAAATCGAAAGTAGACGATTATTGAAAATCGAAAGTAGACAATTATCTAAATCGAAGTAGACGATTTCAGATCGAATATAGCGAAAATCGAAAGTAGACAATTATCGAAGATCTGAAGTAGAACGATTTATCGAGTATCGAATAGTACGATAAGATTAATCGCAAAATCGAAAGTAGACGGTAGATCGAACAAATCGAAAGTATGAGAACGATGATCGAAAATCGAAAGTAGACAACTTACAATCAAACGTAGAATATCGAAGTCGATAGACGATTACCGAAAATCGAAAGAGACGATTACGAAAACCGAAAGCTGACGATTTACGAAAACCGAAAGTAGACGATTATCGAAAGATCGAAAGTAGACGATTACGAAGAGACGAAAGTAACGATTATTGAAATCGAAAGTAGACGATTAAACACGAAAACTTCCGAAACGTAGTGATTGAGCGAAAACCGAAAGTAACAATTATCGAAGATTGAAGTAGACGATTATCGAAGATCGAAAGTAGACATGATATCGAAAATCGAAAGTAGACAATTATCGAAAATCAAGTAGACGATTATTGAAATCGAAAGTAGACAATTTCGAAGATCCGCAATAGACGATTATTGAAATCGAAAGTAGACAATTATCGAAAATCGAAAGTAGACAATTATCGAATTAAAGTAGACGAATTGAAAATCGAAAGTAGACGATTATTGAAAATTGAAAGTAGACATTCTCGAAAATCCGAAAGTAGATAATTATCGAAAATCGCAAGTAGACAATTATCGAAATCGAAAGTAGACGATTATTGAAAATCCGAAAGTAGACAATTATTCGAAAATCGAAAGTAGAGACATTATCGAAGATCGAAATGTAACATTACGAAAATCGGAGTAAGTAAGCATTATCGAAATGAAAGTAGACGATTATCGAAAATCGAAAGTAGACATGATCGAAAATGAAAGTGTAGACGATGATCGAAAATCGAAAGTAACGATTATCGAAAAACGAAAGTAGAACGATTATCGAAACGAAATATAGACAATTTCGGAAAATCGAAAGTAGATATTATCGAAGATCGAAGTAGAACGATTATCGAAAACGCAAGTAGAACGATATCGAAAATCGTAAGTAGACGATTATTGAAAATCGAATCCTCGAAAGTAATAATCAATTTCAGTAACTCTTGAAAATAGAATGCGGAAGCTCGAACACAGTCCGATCGTGAGGAAAGATAGTTTTAAAATACATTTTTGTTCTATTTACGGGTTCCCCAGACCATCCCCCAGGTCTCGGTGTCATTTACAGTAACCTACTATTACTATTTGTCCCTCAAAATGGACAGAAACCTTCCCATTCCCCAGGTCTCGGTGTCATTTACAGTAACCTACTATTACTATTTGTCCCTCAAAATGGACAGAAACCTTCCCATTCCCCAGGTCTCGGTGTCATTTACAGTAACCTACTATTACTATTTGTCCCTCAAAATGGACGCAAGATGGAACCCATAGACACAAGCAGATACACTCCCAGTGGGACAAGGGGGAACGCACAAAGCGCAGAGGACACCAGCAATACAACACAGCAGAGCACAGATAGACCACAGCAGAGACACAGCAGAGACACACAGAGACCCACACCAGACGACACAGCAGAGACACAGCAGAACAAAGCAAGACACACCGAGACCACAGAGACACAGCGAGACACAGCAGAGACCCAAGCAGAGACACAGACAGAGACCAGCAGAAGACACCCAGAAGACACAGCAAGACCCAGCAGAGCCACACCAGAGACACAGCAGAGACACAGCAGAGACACACCAGAGACACAGCAGAGACACAGCAGAGAAACAGCGAGACACAGCAGAACACACCAGAATGACCCAGCCATAGACACATTTCACCAGAGACCATCAGAAGACCACCAGAGACCCACAGAGACACCCATAGACCCCAGAGACACCAGAGACACTGCAGAGACACAGCAGAGACACAGCAGAGACACACCATAGACAACTCATGACACAGGCAGAGACACAGCTATGACACAAGCAGAGACCTCGCATAGACCCACCAGAGACACAACACCCGAGACACAGCAGACGACACAGCACAGACACAGCAGATACCCAGCAGATACACAGCAGAGACCACACAGAGCCACAGCAGAGACACAGCAAGAGCACACCATAGACACAGCAGAGCACAGCAAGACAAGCAGAGACACACAAGGAGCACAACCGCCAGAATGACACAGCGAGACACAAGCAGAGACCAGCAAGAGACCCATCACCGAGACACCGCAGAGACACACAAGGACCACCCACCCGCAAGACCCAGCAGAGACACAGCATAAAGACCCAGCAGAGACACGCAGAGAACACATTACAGAGCCACCGAGACACAGCAGGACCATCAGAGACAAGCATAGACACCAGCATAGACACAGCAGAGACACCAAGATACACAGCAGAGACACGCACCAGAACACACCAAGATACCCAGCACGAGAACACCGCATAGACACACCAGAGAGACACACCGAGAAAAGCAGCTACACAGCAGAGACACAAGCAGAGCCACAGGCAGAGACCAGCAGAGACACGCAGAGACACAGCAGAGACCACAAGACCAGCAGAGACACAGCCGAGACACAGCAGAGAACACAGATACCCAGCAGAGACCCCAGCAGAGACAACAGCATAGACACGCAGAGAAGCACAGCAAAGACACGCAGAGACACAGCAGAGACCCAGCGAGACCCAGCAGAGACCCAGCAGAGACACAGCATAGAGACACAGCAGAGACCCAACACAAAACAAGAGACACACAGAGCACAGCAGAGACAACACTAGCAGCTACACAGCAGAGACCCAGCAGTAGACACAGCGGAACAGACCCAGCAGAGACACAGCAGATACACAGCAGAGACCAAGCAGAACACAGCGATACCCAGCAGAAGACCCAGCAGAGACACACCAGAGACACAGCATAGAACACACCAGAGGCACACCAGAGGCACACCAGAGACTCCCACAGTAGACACAGCAAGAGACACAGCAGAGACCCAGAGAGACCCAGCAGGATCCAGCAGAGACACATCAGAGAACACAGCAGAGACCAAGGGCAGGACACAGCAAGAACACAACCGCAGCAGAACACAGCAGAGACCCAGCAGAGACCCACAGAGACAAGCAGAGAGACACAGCAGCGACACATCAGAGACCCAGCATAGACACAGCAGAGACCCAGCATAGACACAGCAGAGCCACAAGCAAAGAGACCCAGCAGAGACAAGAGAGACCCAGCATAGACCCAGCATAGACCCGCCGAGACCAAGCATAGACACAGCAGAGACACAGCGAGCAACACGCAGAGACCCGCAGAGACCCATCAGTACCCAGCAGAGACGCAAGCAGAGACACACAGAACACAGCAGAGACAAACACAGCAGGACCAGCAGAGACACATCAGAGAAACAGAGAGACCAGATAGGGATGAACCCGGGACTGGGGGGGGTGTTCCCAGCGCCGCGCGAGGCTCCTCGAGTGAGCGCGCCAAGGTGAATATAGGGGTCTGTGTCCCGCGGTCGGTTGGAAAATGAAGGTACCAACACAGGAACGATAAATCCCCAGATCACGTGGGATCCGATGTATCAGGCTTATCGTTACAGGTGTACCCAGCTTGACACGTTTAAACCTGAAGCTCTGTAGGCTCTTGGGACTGGTAATCATTTTATAACTGTTTACAAATAACCTAGGGGGGGACAGTATTTTTAGGATGGCCATACATGAGAGATTTCATTTACCCGAACGAGCGATCTCACGACTGATGCAACGGTCTCTGACCGTCATACGATCATAATCCCATTCTTATGGCGATCGCATGTCGATACAAAGAAGAATTGGAAAAGCAGTTTCCGGCAGGATCGGTCCTAATGTCGGGGTGTCACTGGGTGGGTAAATAAAATCTTCTAATGTTGACCACCATATGGTCCCCCTTAACCATGTGTGTGGTCTGTGTGGAAGCTTTCCCCTGTCGGTGCTCATATAGCTGTGCCTTCAGATCTTTTTTTTGTGAGTCGTGTTAGTGTAGTTTTTGGGGGGGTAAGTTTATTCTTTGCAGCTGAAAGTTGCCTCTCACCGCCATTGCAGTTTGCATGCTTTTATATAGGGCGTCAGTCCGCCATCCCCATCCTATTCCCGTCCATCATGTCTGCCCATCCATACCTGGCTGGGGTGAATGAGTTTGAGGCTCAATGGTAATTCTATACAGTGGGGATAGAAGGACAGTAATCGAAAAACAAATAGGAATTGTCCATCTCACAAATTAGATTCCTCAGTTCCATAGAGAATTGTTTCATTATTTCGAAAACCCCCAAACCTGATTCTTCGCCTTTACAGTTTTAAAAACACATAAATGAAATTCAGATAATTTGCGAGATTCAATAAAAACATTAATTTAAAATGGGGCTATTTTTGCCCACCAATCCATCTTATTAACATTTGAAGCTAACATCTGATTGGTTAGGGCCAAAATTACACCATTTTAAATGATACAGAACTTTTATTAAATAGCCCTGAATGTGTCTTCCTAGATCTCAACCAGAAACCGAAGAGTGAGAAACAATTGGGGCTAATTTATTATTATTAATAAGAGGTGCAACATTTTGACCATGCTTATTTGAATCTCAACCATATCAAGTTTCTTAAATGTTTTCTAACGCAGTGGACCATAAAAATGCAAATCTGATTGGTTACTGCAAATAAAAAATAGCTCAGGCAAATGTTTGCACCTCCCATTAAATAGGCCATTGTGCTTTAATCTGCTTTATAATGGAATACGAAGCCCACTTATACTCCTTAAAGCAAAAACAAACAAACAAAAACAGTTACTTGTCAGTTACCTGCCTACAACCCCTACTAATATATTGACCTTTTTACCTGAATATAAACAAATAATAATTGCCCCCATTCTGGTAGAGTAGCTGTCCCTCCCTGACTGCTGACATCACAGCCAATGATTGACTGCTGATCACCTGCTGTTCCTCTCACAAGCTCAAGCTTCTACAAAGCTCACAAGCAAGGAGGAGGCAATACCGTTCCTAGAACAGAATAGAATTTTATTAAAGTTTTGGTTACAAATACATGTTATAAACTGGTAGAAACTAGCGTGGGGTTGGTAGATAACTTCAAGTCACTGTTTTTTTGCTTAAGGTGGATTACCCATTCATCCTAAGCAATGTGCAGAGAGTGCCTATCGGCAATTGCAATTCTACAGCCGAGTAAACCTCTTTGTGGTTGATGTACTAATAATCACTAATACTGATGGTTGAGGCCGATAGTTGCTCTTTTGCGCTAGATCTGGAATAGCAGGAAAAGTTGTGTTAATAGTGGTTAAAGACTTGATGGGTAAACCCATCTGCAATATACGGAGAGCGTGTTTGCTCAGTACGTCATTATGGGAGCAAACGAAAAGTCCTCTCTTCCATCCCATTTAAAATCTGCTTCGCTCAAATTTGTACATTTGTTTTTTTATATCAACCTTGAAGTTTTCTCTATTGTCTCATTCTTTCATTCATACAATCTAGCAAATGTTTGAGGTTATCGTAGACATATAATAAACTATAATGGTCTTTCTTTTGCACATGGGTAAAGTCATTTCGGCCTACAGATTCAGAGGGTGTCTTTGAATGGTGTGAAATTGAAATACAGCCCACAGGGATGAAAAGGACCGAACACCTTGTGTGGTCCACAATCTGTACAGTCTAGTGCTGTGTAGAACATGGCAAAGTTCAAATTAACATTCGGTTGAATGCAAACAATGTTGGACTTTGCTTCATCTCATTGTGAGTAACTTTTGGAGACCTGAGGCAGATTTATGTTTAGCACACCCAGTCCACACTATTTAGTGATGATGATCACTGTAATTGGTGATGAAGAGATTGGCAAAATGTAGTGAAAACTCAAGAATCCTATTCTTAAACTATCCTTACATAGTCATGTGTTAGATATATTTTATACTCCCCAAGCACCATCAAAGCCTGATATCCTATGATTCTCTCAAATTTGATGAAACCCAATATACATTTTGTCCTTTCTCATCTGGTTGAGACAAACTATCACCTAATACAATAGTCCACAAGTATGATTACTCTCCCCTAAATAGATAAGGGGGTTGTTTTCTAAAGTACATAGACTTTAGGGTTGTTTTTGGTGTAAAGCGGAACGAAAATCTCACAGTAATGCACAATATTTGTTGAAGTTGACACAATCAAATGAAGCACAATTCTTGTGTATCCAGGAGGCAAATAATCTGGGCATGAAAGTGAATAGTAAAATACATACAGTATAGTAAGTATAGTATGGAGGTTTATAAAGACCGCTGTCCATATAGTCCAACCTCTCTCTGCAAATACCCACCTTCAAGAGGAAGGCAACCACCCCTCAAAAATTGGGCATGTCCATCCCAAAACTAAAATTTAATAAAAGCAACCCAACTCTCTCAAGACTCCCAAACTACATATTTCTTCAATCGGTTACACTAATTACTTTGGTATTCATCCTGGTGTTTCTGTTCGGCTATGCTATTTTATACTCTTAAAGACGATGAGTCTTTTCAACTTGCAAATGCTCAGAGAAGCTTGGTTCATAAGATAGCAATCAGTCATCGGCCATGACAGATCTACACTGCCAGGACAAATACTCTCATGAGGCAAGTGGAGATTTTGTGTTTGGGGAAAGAAAAAGGATGGTTGGGAAATATAAAAAAAAAGCAAAAAAACACACAATTGATGCCCCCTTACCCCATCGATCCTTAATGTGGGGGATTGCGGTAATTAAAACCCAATAGGACCAGTTACCCTGCAAAGCACAGCGATAAGGTAATCCCTATGATGTCTGAGGACTTCCTCTGATACCGGGAACCTCCCTTGGTCTACTCCCAAACAGCCCTGGTGGTCTAGTGGAGGAAGGAAGGAAACTTACCATCAATAACTCAGAGCCGCAGGGGTATATACATACTATATTGTGATCATTAAGTTGTTTATATGTTTGGAAACTCGGAAATTCCAATGCACAGCTGGTTTTTTAGATTCATATTAGAATAATTTTGTTTTTTACTGAAACAGAAGTGTCCACCGCTCTGAGCTTTCCTTGTCTCATTTGTCCTATTTGTGCCAATTTTTATGCAGAGAGAATGCCTTGATGGCTTTGGGTCCGAAGTTTAGCCTGGTCTTTTTGCCCCTTTCCCCTTTTATTTTCTTCTTTTTCCTTTTCTTTCCCCGTCACTAATTTTGCCCTTCCATCCACCCCTTTCTTCCACACCCCACATTTTGGTTTTACCTATTTGTTGGTTACAGGTAGTGATTGCCCCCAGTTTCGCGAGTCCGAACCCGGATCCGCGGCGGATTTACCTCATTCGCGAACGGCGGTATCGCGGATTTTCCGGTTTCCGCCTTCCGAACTTTTCCGAACCGCGTTTTCTAAAATTTTCTAAATTACGAGGATTTCTCGTATTTTCGAAAATACCGCGTTTTCGAAATTTTCAAAATTACTGGGATTTCTCATATTTCGAAAATACGGGAAAATATGAGAAATCGCAGATTTCGTATTTTTCGCAGAATCCTCGTATTTTCGAATTTTAAAGTTGTTTATAGGGTCCGCTCGCGATTTTAAATTTTTGAATTTTTTCGAAATTTGCGATCCTCGAGCGGACCGGATTTGTGCGAATTTCGGGCTTCTCTAGTTACAGGCTCTGCACCCACTTTTACCAGTTACTGCTAACGGCATTATATGTCTGTAGCACAGTTTCCTAATTGTTTTAGTTTAGTCGGGACATTTACATTGGTGATGTCTCTTTTGCATAGACTTGTTGTTTAGTGAGTATTATGCATTTGCTTCCTAAAGTTTAAAAATAATCAGGCAGGTTCATAATAAAAAAATAAATAAAACTTAATCCAGCTTTGCAGATGCCTTTCCTGCTATATACTGTACTTTTTTATCAACGCTGCAAAATCTGAGTTACTTGCTGATTGAGGCAGATTTGGAACATCCCCCCCAAATAATTTAATGGGTATTGCCGCAGTCCTAATTTCTTTTTTAAACAAAATTAATTTGAATAGATACCCCCTGATACGGTGATCATTTCATTAAATCGCATTCGTTATTTTATGCCTGGTGAAAGAAAACAACACTAAATCTAGTAAATGAAGTAAAAGTTATCTCTCTCCGCCTGTTTAAAATGTCTTTTAAGTGCTGGATGAATAGAAACGAACCCTTAATAGCAGCGTGACAGAATGTTCTGTGCCTTTTCCTAATGCTTCTCGTGTGTCCGTTTGGAGCCACAAAGTTAATAAAAAGCTTTAAATTTTAGCACTTATGTCTGTGTAATCAACAATTCTTTTTAATTCAAGGACAGTCCGACCTTTATAATTAAACATGTTTGGAACAACCTTGTGGGTGGCAAAGTTGTAAGAACTAAATATTTGCATTCGATGTATTATAAATCTCATTTTTTTTATTTTAAATCTGGATTAACAAAGTAATTTTCTGCTAATTTGCCAATTGGTTAATATTTACCCAGAGATTCAATGCTCTGGGTACGAACAGATCGCTCCTTCTCAACCCGTATGAATTTTGGGCCGAACTCGAACCTATTCAAACTTTCCGAACTAGTTTGTTTTTCCGAACTCTTAGACATATTTTAGATAATTATAATTATCAATTTATGTACCGTCGATAACCCTTAAAATGTATCATTTGATTCGGTAACCCTTGAATGTATTGTTCAGTTTTCAATACCCCTCAAATGAATAGTTTGATTTTTTGGTAACCTTTGAATGTGTCATTGGTAACCTCGAATGTATCGTTCAAATTCGTAACCCTCGAATGTAATGTTCCATTTTTTGAACCCTCAAATGTATTGTTTTATTTTTTCGGTAACCCCCCTTGAATAATTGTTCAGTAACCCTCAAATTGACCATAACCCTCGAATGTAGCATGCGGTAACCTGAGAATCGCCCAATCATGGGGGAAGGTACTGTTTTATAGAGGTTTTGATGATATGGACATGTTCCCCAGACCATTTCCCAGTGCCACAGCCATTTACAGTAAGTTACCATGCTATTTTCTTGTATTAATCGAACTTTTCAACTATTTTCTCATTGACTTTGAACACATTCAGTAAGTTTGGCCATCTCTACATCCTGCTTGGTTCAAATGAAGGTTACATAATAACAGCTTGGATAAAGAGGAGCAGTAGCACCCACTAACCGTCATCTTAGGAAATCCTATGGTAAAATTATAGGATTTGGGTTTATTATGTGGGGAATTACCTGCACTCTTAATTAGATTTTATGCTCTTTAATCTAGAGATGTATGTGGGTTCGAATAGATCCCATTTCAAACCAAATCTTAGGGTTTCAAAGTTCTGACAAAACTTTCGGAACTCCTGGATTTTACAAACACGGATTTTTTGAAAATCGAAAGTAGACGATTACCAAACAAAAAACCGAAAGTAGACGATTACCAAAACGAAGTCGACGATTTACCTAAACGAACTAGACGATTGACGACAACCGAAAGTTAACGATTATCGAAGATCGAAGTAGACGATTATCGAAGATCGAAAGTAGACGATTATTGAACATCGAAGTAGCGATTACCGAAAACCGAAAGTAGATGATTGACGAAAACCAAAGTAGACAATTATCGAAGATTGAAAGTAGACGATATCGAATGATCAACGTAGACGATTAATTGAAAATCGAAGTAACAATATCGAAGATCGAATAGACTAATTGAAATCGAAAGTAGACAATTATCGAAAATCGAAAGTAGACGATTATTGAAAATCGAAAGTAGACAATATCGTAAAATCGAAAGTAGCGATATTCTCTAATCGAAATAGCACTATTGAAGATCGAAAGTAGACAATTATCGAGATCGAAAATAAGAACAATTTATCGATCGAACATCGAATTAGACAATTATCGAAAATCGAAAGTAGACAATTATGAAAATCGAAAGTAGACAACTTATCGAAGCGAAAGTAACGATATCGAAAATCGAAAGTAGACGATTATTGAAAATCGAATCTCGAAAGTAATAATCAAGTTTCAGTAACACTCTTGAAAGTAGAATGGGAAGCTTAACCACAGTCCGAACGTGAGGAAAGATACTTTTTAAAATAACATTTTTTGTTCATTTACGGGTTCCCCAGACCATCCGACCCGGTCTCGTGTCCATTTACAGTACCTACTAGTACTATTTGTCCCATCAAATGGACAGAAACTTCCATTTTTTTTCTCCCAAGACTTCTATTGGTCCTTTTTTTCGAATTTTCAGAAAATTTCAAAAAATTCAAAAACGGAACGAGACTCAGCAGTTCGAACATCTCTTTAACGAGCTAAATTTCTGATTCCCATATACTTGGGAATTGGGCCATTATGTTTTAAACACACATGTAATAGTTAATACACTCGCAAAAATAAGGAGCGAGTTGGAGGACCTTGTCTAGTACAATAATCTTTCTATATTACGTAACGTAATATATTACGTATTACAGTAATATCAGTGCAGGCCACAGAAAGGCACGTAATATTCATTTAGTCAGTAGTTCATAATTATCAGTTATGGAACACAGTTATCTATTGTAATTGCTTTACACAGGGGAAAGAGATCCTAATCACACCTGATACTGAGAGAAGGGGTTTGATTGTAAAAGCCAATTGCACCTTCTTATAATACAACATCCAATATGTTGAGAGAATTAGTTTCTTTGTAGAGAAGGAAATTGTCAGGAAAGTGTTTATTGCAAGAACTAATACCAATAGTTAACCCATTCTTACCAAGTCACTACACACTTTCCTGACAATTTCCTTCTCTACTAAAGATTAACTAATTTCTTCAACATATTGGATGTGCTATTATGAAGCGTGCAAATTGCTTTTAACATTCAAACCCCTTCTCTCAGTATCAGAAGGTACAGTGAACTTCGTCCCTCCGGGACTCTATTCATTCCACTATACCTATCATCTAGCAGCCTTGTTACATCGCTTTATACTATCATCTAGTAGACATTGTACGTACTTATAGATACATCTAGTAACATGTTACATCGCTATATATCACTAGTAGACATTGTACAATTAACTACCAATCATCTAGGAGACTATTGTTACGACTTTACTATGATCATTAGTAGGACATGTTTACATTACTATACGTATCTATAGAGCATGTTACATTGCTATTACTAGCATCTTAGTAGACATTGTTTGAATACTTACTATCATCTAGTAGGACTGTTACATTACTATGACTATCATCTAGAGACATTGTACATTACATACTATCATTCTAGTAGACATCGTACTTACAACTTCATCTAGTACTACCTCATTATGGCACTAACACAGCTACAAAGACACGTGGGGTTGGTTTTTGGGGGGGGTGTTTTTTTTATGTGTTTTTGTAAGTCACTAGTTTGGGGTTTTCTCTAAAAATCCTTCATGGGGGGTTGTAGAGGTAATATAAAGAAGTAAAAACAACACGGAAGTATAACTACTATCATTCATATATTCAATACAAAGACGTGTACCAAAGTCTGTTGATCTGGAGAGTCGAAAACAGTATCTTAAATCTATCTTAATTCTTCCCAATCTGTGCATCTATGTCAGCTAATTCACTCACTGAACTTTCCAAGAGGCAATCATGAATAATGCATTTCCCTCTAGAAAACCTGATCTATAGATCTGGCTGTGTGGGTGAATTCAGTCGGAGACTGGTTTATATAGTGGGCAAGAAGCCACAACAACAAAAAAACCACACCTCCTTCAGTTTTTATCACGTGTACTGACCAAATATTGTTTTTTTCCTTTTCAGTGTCTTTTTTGTGATGTCGATACCTTCTTTTATTGAATTGTATTTGTTCAGATTTATTTATGTTGTGTGTAAACCAGTGAACATATAGTCCATATTATTTCACTTTAGTTGCCGGCGGTGTTTCTAATAAAACCACATGATCACTGGTCTTTGCATCTCGAAGGGTGGGCAACTCCAAGACGTGTGAACTAAGTGCTTGTACTTTTTGTGAAATGTAGATTATCCCTCTGTCAGCCGTCTCGGTGTTACAATAATCCTAGAAAGAACCCCTTGGATAGCGATGTAAGAAATAAGATTCAGGAACTGATGTTCAGCTACACTGTGTCTTCCTTTAAAGGACAGTTTGATACTTACCTCATCCCCACTCTCTTCTAGAGATGTCCGAGATGCAAATCGCGTCCGCTCGAAAGATCTGCGAATTTTCGAAAAATTCGAAAAATCACGAGCGGACCGTTTAACATTTAAATTGAAAAATCGGATACGGAAGTTCGGATGGCGGAAAATCCGGAAAACCGCCGTGCGCGGACGGGATAAATCCGCGAACCGGCCATCCCTAGCCTCTTTTATATCACTCTTGTACACCAGGGGAGGACCTGAACAGGGGTGGTGCTCCTACCAGAAGCAAAGTGAAAACATTTGCTCAGAGCGATGCGCTCTGCCGGAACACTGAATAGGGCAGAAATTTAAAAAAAATCTTCCTTCCTGCAATACTGCATATTTAGCTCCAGTCACCAATCAGAGTTAGGCAGCCCTCCAGTCCACCAGTCAGTGTTAAGACCTCCTTCACCTGCCTACAGACCCCCCCCCCCTGCGAGAGGTGAATTTTAAAAGTTGTTACAGGTGTCAAAACCTGAGTGAACACCCCTGACCTAAACCACTAGGTCCTCATCCAGGGCTCTTGTAGCTACACTGAATATACTTACTTAGCTCCGCTCCGCTCCTTCTGCGTAAGCTCGCGTCCTCCTCTCCATGGTGAGAGCCCAATAGAACGATCGCGGCTGTAAGGAACCTGTCTTCATATTGACGCATCATGGACAGCGACGAATAATGGAGCAGTGACGAAGGGAAGTATGGTAGTACTACAAGAGCCCAAGGGTGAGGGACCTAGTGTTTAGTCCTCACCCTGTGTCACAGAGAAATAGACGACGAGGACGTGGCGGAGGGGAAGTTAATTGTCCTTTAAATACCGTATCATCACGGGCTGTTCCCTACGGATGTTCGAAAGGTGACGTTTGTTCTGTTTCGCATTCTCGAGAATACTTGGCCAAAACATATCGACAGCTTCGACCAATTCGAGTTTCGATTTTTAAATGCTGCATTTCCTTTCGTTTTTCCAAACCGTCTATTTCGATTTCGATATAAAAAGCGAAAAAATTTGAGAATTTTGACGATCCGTGCACTTCGGAGGCCGAAGTTTGTCGGACATTGAAACAACCTCAGAGTATGAAATGGGTTCTAGAAGATAGAAATACTGTTAAGTAAAACACAAGGACGACCCCTTAATGTTCACATAAGTACCCTTACAAAAATTGAGCCATATTTCATTTACCTGCCACCCAACCCCCCGAACTGATCACATTTCAGAGCTTTATACCTGCACTTATAAACCAGGATATTATAGGAATTATTGGCTCCATTCCGGAGGCAGAGTAAGAGAGGGAGGAGGCGGAGTATATTTTCCACAATGAAAGAGGACTGAATCATTAAATATCTGGTTACAATGCTTCCTATAATAAAGTGGTAGAAATAGCAGGTGTGGTTATGGGAGATACAGTAAACTGACAAGTCACCAGTTTTGTGATTTAAGAGGTGGACATGCCCTTTAAATCAGTTATAGTTTTTGACGATAAAAAAAAATGAAATGATGGGAGGCACTATTTACAGAATTAAATAGAGGGAAACTAGTAGCTTTAGGGTATGTATTTATCGAACTAAAGGCGTTCCTCAAACTGAACCCCCACCATCTGGACCCCTTCGACTCGGTCGGTCCGTCTTTAAACAGTGATTCTACGCATATGTTTCATTCAACGCGTGATCAGCTGTTTAAAAAAAGCTGTTCGCTGAACAGATTATAGGGCTTGTGGCGGGCCTATACCATTGCGTAGTTGACTGCTTTTTTAAGTCTGGTTGTAATATGACAGCAGATTACCACCGCGAACCAGGTTCATGTTCGGACCTCCAGCAACTTCCCTAGTGCTTGGAGTTTTAAATTTTCTAGGTGCAATTGACTACCGATTCCAGGATGGTCCAGCTCTATAGCCTTACTAAGGTAGATCTGTTATGTCTGTCTGCAGACTTCATATTATTGTGTCATAGTATAAAGGGTCATGAGACTAAATAAAATAAGTCACGTCAAACCAAAAATTTAAAATCTGTGGGAAGCAGGTTAATTCAAATAAAATTGAAAAGGGAACAAACACTGAAAGTGAAGAAAAAAGCAGAGAAATGGGAAACGTTCATTGCGTGTCCGACCGTACCAACTGTGATTCTGGCCTGTTTGTGGGGCCCCTAATTGGATTTTGAGATTTTAGGACTGAGCACAGATAGACACGCGAGCGCAAACCACCCTGTGCTGCGTAAACATCAAATTAGCCAGCAGTCCTGAAAATGATTTGACACCATTTGGAATGGATTTATTTCATCACAGGAGGAATGTTTTCCTGTTGAATCATTAGCTATCTCTAGTCTTTTGAAAAGGCAAAATATTCTAATCGGTCAAAGAATAATTAAAGCCTTGTTGGGCAATGTGTAGACACTTTTACAAATTTCTCTTCTGCTTCATTAGACAACTAATTTAAAAAATATAAATGCCAACACCACACGGACGTGGTTGCCAACAATAACCCCAGGGGGATAGAAAGGGATTAGAAAGGGATTTAAAGAAATAGATCTCTACTAAGCCTTTGATTTCTTAGATTAAAGGGGAAATGTGGTCCCAAGAAAGTTGATTTTAAATGAAAGGACATGTTCCTACCTTTTAAGCTTTAAGCCATCAACCACTCTATACCGTAATGCAAGCAAGATATAAAAGTCACTGATAAAGAAAGTTAGGGGGTGGTAGGTATGAATCTGTGGTCACAAATACTGTTCCTCTTACTAATTGCGGTTGCCATGCTCAGGCAGGAGAAAGCAGACAGAGAGGAAAAACAGGAAGGGATCGAGTTACAGTAGCTTAAAAGGGGGGGGTTGGGGAGCGGACGATGGTGACAAGAGCACAGCCATACAGCGTGGTAGATGTGTAAAATGTTGCGATTGGCATGTGAGTTAAAACGGTGAGGTGTGGCCTAGACTACTAACATAGGAAAGTATCTGATTGTTGGTAACATTTAATTTTAAGCTACTGGAACAGAGCAATTGATCAGGCTTCAATTTCCTTAAGCCTCTAAACAGTCTAGGCCATCATATGGATACACTTAGGGAACACAAATTGTGGAGTTCCTCTTTAATTCTAGTATGTCTGGTCACAAAAAGCCAGTCGCTGGGCAACGTGATCTGGACCAATCAATCGGTACTCGCTGCACCACTTAAGTGACTGCCTTCACTGACTATGCAAACCCCTGTCCTGCAGCAATATGGTTAACCCTACACCATTCACCAGCCAACTAAATGGTGATTAGCATCCAGTCCTTCACAAGCAGTACAGAAGTATTAATTGCATTTACACTGCCCACTCCATTCAAACAAATAAAACATATAGAGGCCTAAAGAGTTCTTTAGAGCATCAAAGACAAAACTTATTAAATTTTAGATTTAATATTCCAAAAGGTGGACATGCATATAATACAAAAAGAAAAGAATGTGGTATAAAAAATGACACAAGTAGGTACAAAGTTATAGAAAATAAAAAGGATAAAATATATCGCCCTATCACTAGAAGCCTGTATCCCGGGGTGGTGGAAGCAAACATCAGGTCCAACAACACGGTTTTGCAGTCCCTCAGTATGGAACAAAGGTTGTAGGGGCTACAAGGATTTTTTAAACTCCTTGTTGAACCACATCCTCCTAGGGTGGGGGGAGTGTTCTCAGGAATGTCCAGATTAGGCAGCCAAAAAGCATGATTCCCCCTACAGTTATGGCCGATTCCATATAAATGTAAGTTATGTACATTGATTGGGTATTGACACATATTCCTCACCAGTTATTAAGATCAATTCCGTGCAACTACAAAACATGACGGTGTGTGATACAATTTCCCACAGATATAATAACTCGCCTGTGCAAGGGAATAAGGGCTCCATGTTGGGTATTATTGCAGGCTCTGTTCCATGCCTAAATAGATAATATGGTTTTATCATTAACATTCCCAACTACTGAAATACATTATTTTGATGCATGGTGGCCTTAAAATACCTCTTAGGTTAGAGAGTGCGAACTATTTGAAAAGTTCGGTCCGTTTTGAACTTTCGAACTAATGTAAAAGTTCGAAAGTTCGAAAAGTTCGAAAAGGACCAATTAAAGTCTATGGGAGGCAAATAGTTCGAAAAGTTCGAGTCAAAAAAACAAAAATAATGGTAACTTAATGAAATGGCTGTGGGCCTGGGAAATGGTCTGGGGGCATGTTCCAATATCCAGGACTAAGTTAAAAATCGATTTTACTATCAAGCGCCCTACTTTCGAGCTTTCGGTTCGAACGTTCGAGGTAACGTGGACATTTACTCGCAGATTCGATAGCTTCGGGTATGCGTGTAATGGAGGACTTTACTCGCAGATTCAATGTTCGCGCCTAGATACCATGACATTTTACTCGCGGATTTGATTACTCGAACGTTCGACCATGCGATAAAAATCATCGAAAGTCAGGGTGGAATGGTATTTTTATTGGTTGATTGTCCTTGCAAGACATAATACCAATAGTTAACCCATCTTACCAAGTCACTACACACTTTCCTGACAATTTCCTTCTCTACTAAAGAGAAACTAATTCTTCAACATATTGGATGTGCTATTATGAAGCGTGCGACAGGCCAAGACCTCGCTCACTCATCTCACACTATTCTTGCAACTTGCCGTGGAGGCAAGAACGGCTTAATTTTGCAGATCCTACATCATTGTCATTTTCACTTCACTTTACAAAAGTTAAGCAGGTTTCGTTTCGAAAAGGCAAAGCCCTCACTGCCACCATCACTAATTCCCTCCACTTGGGCCGTGAGGCATACGCTTAAATTTGGCAAGGCTCATTTCAGTGCACCTTCTTTACCAAAGTTAAATGTTTTGTTTTCGAAAAGGCAAATCCCTCCCTCACTAACCACTAATTCTCCAACTTGCCGTGGAGGCAGACGTCTTAAATTTGGCGGCCCTCATTCATGCCCTTTTGTGCGTCGGCTCGAAATTGCCACCTGTAACGGTGAGTATCGACAGTGCACAGACTGGTTTGTCCCGATTTTCACCAAATTTGGTATGCATCTACATCCCTTTCCCAGTAAAAGGTTAACAAGTTTTTTTTTTTTAGGGGTGGGGGTGAATGGGGTGGGGGATATATTTTGTGAACTCCCCTGCCCACTAACGGCTGGAACCGATTTTGTCACCACAATTCAGGGTGTGTGCGGGGACTGGCTGAGGTAAGGGGAAGGGTTTGAGGGTGGAACACTAGAGGAATTCGGGCGGAACGGGGAGGGGTTGGGTGGGGTTTAATTTTCACCACAATTTCATATTTATATTAATTACAGTTAATGACAGTTTTGCATTAACTCGTAAATGCTTCGTGAGATGTATTTCTTTAATATCTCAAGGCCGCGTGATTACAGCAATCTTGATACCTTATTGCTTTGCGTACTAACAACGTTTATTTCAAATACATCTCCGCTGCAAAGTGGCGGATTATTTTGCTAGTTCATCCATATAACTGTAAGTTCTGGTTTTTGGTAAACGGGATATATAATATTATAAGTCTGGTATAATACATAATGGCGCTGTGTGTTAATTAATCGCGTGGCTTCGTGGGCTAACAGCGGTTGTGTGTCACAGGTCGCAAGCCCGCTAACCTGATCCACTAAGTACCTTTGATGAGTCCGTCGCTTACTCTTATTAATAACATACTGTAGTTCCTGGTTGGTAACGGGGCATATATATAATTTGAAATTCTGTTTTAATACATATCTGTAGTTTCTTGTTGGTACACAGGGGATACTAGATAATATTAGAATACTGGGTATTACTCCTTTTAATGTGTTCTGGTTTTACAGTGATACGTTATAAATATGAGAAATACTGGTATTAATACATTACGTAGCTCTGATTAATCCAGGGATCCGATAATATTGATACTTACTGGGATTTTACTACATATACTATTTCTGAATTTGGTACAGGGAATACTTTAATGAAATTACTGGTTCCGTCGTATGGGGGAAACGGCGGTGAGGAGGGGGGGTGGACAGGGGGTGACTAAGTTCTGGTTGTACGGGGATACTACATAATATTGATAATTTAACGGTAATCATGACATATAATGTAATTCCTGGTTGGGTACAGGATACTATTAATATTGAGATACGGTATAATACTATCTATAGTTCTGGTTTTGGTACAGAGATACTTATAACTATTGAAGAATTACTGGTAGTTCTGGTTGTACAGTACTCTTTATAATAGTGAGACTTACTGGTTTTTATACATATACTGTGTTTGGTTCTCCAGGGATACTAAATTGAAATTACGGGTATAATCCATATAACCTGTAAATTATCTGTTGGTCAGGGATACTTTATAATATTTAGAATCACTGGTATTAATACCTATACCTGTAGCTGAGGTTTGGTACTGGGATAATTTATAATAATTGAGAATATACGGGTATTACTACATATACTGTAAACGTTCTGGTAATCCAGGATACTATGAATATTGAGAATGTACTGGTAAATTCACCATATACTGTATTTTTCTGGTTTGTGGCACGGGATAAACTTTCAATATTGAGAATTTCCGGTAATTAATACTTATACTGTAGTTCTAGATATGGTACACTTGACTTATAATATTGAGAATTACTGGTTATTAATTCATAATGCTATAGTTCTGGTTGGTACAGGGATCCTTAGAATATTGAAATACTGGGTATTAAACATATACTACTGCAGTTCTGGTTGTATCAGGTACTATATAATATTGGAGAATCACTACTGGTATTAATACATATCCTGTGTTGAGGGTGGTAACGGGGATACTTTATAATATTGAAAATTAACTGGTTTTAATACATTACTCGGTAGTTTTTTCTGGTAAATCCAGGGATACTATATAATATTTAGAAATTAACCTTGGTATTAATACAGATACTTATTTTTCTGGTTGTACACCGGATACCTTTTCATATTTTAGATTACTGGTATAATGAATATACGTAATTCTGTTTGGCAACAGTGATACTATAACTATTGAGAATTACTGGTATAATACTATATATAGTTTTATGTTTGTACAGTGATACTACATCATATTGAGAATTACTGGTATTAATCATATACTGTTGTTCCAGTTGGTACAGGAACTACTATAGAATATTGAGAATTACTGGTATTAAAGGGTATGTCCCCCCCTTAAAATACTTTTTTAATATTCTGGACCTCCCCACCATGTCCCCCAGATCCCCGACCGCATGTTTGTTTTTTTTTCAAAAATCTCCCCCACTTCTTACTTACCATCCCGCGATCCTCCCGCCGCCTGCCGCCCTCTCTTTTGCGAGACATGCAGCATAGGGGCGGGCCGGCCAGTCCTCGTCTGTGATTGTGAAGGCGGCAGCCAATCACGGACACTGCTGCCGGGTCCTTTACAGTGCCGCGGAGGAAGC
This sequence comes from Hymenochirus boettgeri, assembly GCA_019447015.1. NCBI lineage: Eukaryota > Metazoa > Chordata > Amphibia > Anura > Pipidae > Hymenochirus > Hymenochirus boettgeri. The sequence goes on from CM033474.1 coordinate 291,764,763, forward strand.
CGGGGAAAAAAAAAAAAGGAGTAAGTAGAGTTTGGGGAGCTTTTTGAAAAAAAAAAACATGCCGTGTTGGGGCTGTGGGAGCTGGGGAGCAGCATATTAGAGGGGGTTGAATGCTAGGGGCGGGATAGTAAGAAAACGGTAGGAGAGGGCGGGCGAGGGATTTGGTCGGTATTTTGGGTCCAGTGTCTCATCCCCATGCAATATCTACCTGTGGAGGCCAGATTTAGCATGCCAGAGACCTTGCTATCCTCCTGGTGTTAGTTTTTGAGACTTTTGGGGGGGGGTGTTACAGGAGAAACCCCTTTGGAGCTGGGATGTTAGGTAAGGATTACACTTACCCTAGCATGTGTGTCCAGTAGATTTGGGGGGATTAATAGTTTTTTTGGGTGTGGCATGCCTTTTAATACATATACTGTATTTGCTGGTTGGGGTACACGGGAACTTCTAATAATATTGAGACTTACTAGGGGGGGGGGTTTTAATAATGCATATACTGTAATTTCTGGTTGGCAACAGGGATACTATATCATATTTTAAATTAACTGGTATTAATCCTATAACTTGTAAGTTCCTGAGTTGGTACGGGAATACGATAATATATTTTAGGAATTTACTGGTATTAATCCATCTCCTCTAGTTTATTGTTTTTGTACGGGATATATCTCATAGGGAAATTACTGGTATTATCCATATACTGAGTTATGGTTGTACAGGGATAGCTCTATAATTTTGAGAATTCTTGGTATAATACTATACTGTAGTTATGGTTGGGTACAGGGATACTATATAAGTGAGAATCTCCTGTTATTAATACATAGTCCTGTAGTTCTGGTTGGGTGCAGAGGATACTTATAATATGAGAAATTAACTGGTCATTAATTTTTTTAACTGAGATGTAGTTCCTGGTTGGTACGGGAATACTATATAATATTGGGAATTCTGGTATTAAACTATATTCTGTAGTTCCATTGGTACAGGGATAGCATAATATAATCTTGAGACTTACTGGTATATAATGCATCTACTGATCCGTTTCTGAGTTTGGTTGCAGTGAATCCTAATATATATTGGAATTTACTGGTACTATTCCTTATAGCTTAGTTCCTATTTGGTACAGTGATACTTTTTTATAACATTGAGAAATACCGGTATTAATACTATACTGTAGTTTCTGGTTGGTTTCGGGAATACTTATATAATATTGTGGAAGTAACTGTATTAATCAATATACTATAGTTATGGTTGGGGACATGAATACATATAATATTGAGAATTACTTGGTATTGATACTATCCTATAGTTATGGTTGGGTACAGGGATCTAATAATATTTGAGTATTTACCTGGTATTCATACATATACTTTAGTTTCCAGTTGGTACAGGGATCCTATATACTATTGAGCACTTACTGGTTTAATGACATATACTGTAGTTCCTGGTTGGTACGGGATACTATATACGCTTAAGAATTACTGGTATTAATACTATACTGTCTTGCTGGTTTGGTACGGGGGATACTATATAATTGCGAATTACTGGATATTATACCTAACCTATAGTTTATGGTTTTGGTACAATGGATACTGTTAATATATATTGAGAATTACGGGTAGTATAACATATACTGTAAGTTATGGTTTGTACAAGGGTACTATTAATATTGGAAATTACTGGGTATTAATACATATACTGTATTTTTGGTTGGTACCGGGTATACTATATAATATTGGAATTCTGGTATTAATACTATCTGTAGTTCTGGGTGGTGCAGGGATCTATAGAATATTGAAATTCCTGGTTTAATACATATACTGTAGTTCTGGTTGGTAACGGGAATACTAATATTATTGGGAATTCACTGGGTATTCATACATATTCTGTAAGTTCCAGTTGGACAGGGATACTAATATAATATTGAGAATTACTGGTATTATGCATTATACTGTAGTTCTTTTGGTGCAGTGATACTACTATAATATTGAAATTCACTGGTAACTAATTCTTATACTGTGTTCTATTTTGTACAGTGATACTTTATACATTGCGAAATACCGGCTATTTAATACATATACTGTAATTTCTGGTTTGGTTCGTTAATCCTATATAATCTTGGGATTAGCTGGTAGTAAATGCATATACTCTAGTTATGGTTGGTACAGGTATCCTATATAAATCTTGAAATTACTGGTCATAATACATATCCTTATAGTTATGGTTTTGGTACAGGGATACTATATACATTGATTAATTACTGTTATTAATTACATCTATGTATTTCCAAGTTGGTACAGGGATACTTTATAATACTATTGAAGAATAACTGGTATTATTACATATACTGTAGTTCTGGTTGGTACAGGGCTAACTGTATATAATATTAAGAATTACTGTTACTTAATACATACTGGTATTCTGGTGGCCGGGGATACTATATTAATATTGAAATTCTGGTATTAAACAATATACTGTAGTTTCTGGTTTGGTAACGGAGATACTATATACTTTGAGAATTACTGGTATTTATACATATACTGTAGTTCTGGTTGTACAGGGATCCATATAATAACTTGAAATTACTGGTATTAATACATAATATACTGTATTCCGTTTGGTACAGGGATACTATATAATATTGAGAATACGGTATTAATACATATCCTGTAGTTCTGGTTGGTACAGGGATACTATAGATAATTGATAATTACTGGTTATTAATACATATAACTGTATTTGGTTGGTACCGGTATACTATATAATATTGAGAATTACTGGTAATATGCATATCCTGTATACTTCTGGTTGGGGCACAGCACCAGGGATACCATATAATAGTACTGAGAAATTCTGGTAATTAATACATTTACTGTAGTTCCTGGGTGGTACAGTGATCCTATATCTATTGAGAATTACTGGTATTAATCAATATCCTATCAGGTGTTATGGTTGGTAAGGGATACTATATAATATTGAGAATTACTGGTCTTAATCATATACTGTAGTTTTCCAGTTTGGTACATTGCTACCTATATAATATGAGAAATTACTGGTATTAATACATAATCAACTGGTCAGTTTCTGGTTGGTACAGGGATACTTTACATAATATTGAAATGTACTGTTATAATGCATATCTGTAATTCCTTGGTTGGCACAGGGATACTATATAATTATTGAGAATTACTTGTATTTAATACATATACTGTTAAGTTCTGGTTGGTACAGGGATTACCTTTATAATGATTGAGAATTAAACCTGGTAATAATGCATAACTGTAATTCCTGGTTTGGCACAAGGGATACTTAATAATTGAGAATTACTGTATTAATACATTTACTGTAGGTTCTGGTTTGGTTAACCGGGATACATCTAAACAGGTAATAATTGGAGATTACTGGTATTAATACATATACTTGATTCTGGTTGGTACCGGGGATACTAATATACTATTGAGATTACTGGTATTTAATACCTATACTGTAGTTTCTGGTTGTATAACGGAGATACTATTAATATGAGAAATTAACTGTTATTAATACCTATACTGGTAGTTCTGGTTGGTACAGTGAACTATATAATATTGAAATTACTGGTATTAATAACATATACTTATTTCCAGTTGGTACATGGATCTATATAATCTTGAGAATTACTGGTATTAATACTAGACGGTAAGTTCTGTTTGGTACAGGGATACTATAATAAATTGAGAATTACTGGTATTAATACATATACTGTATTCTGGTTGGGTAGTGATCACTATTAATATTGAGAATGTACACTGGTAATAATGCATATACTGTCTTCGGTTGGCGACAGGTATACTATATATATTGAGAATTACTGGTATTAATATACCTTTTTCTGTTAGGGTCCTGGTTGGTACCAGGTATCTATATCATATTGAGAATTTAACTTGGTAATTATACATCTACTGTAAGGTCTGGTTAGTACAGGGACTAACTATAGTATTGAGAATACTGGTATTAAAATACATATACTGTAGTTTTCTGTTGGAAAGGGAAATACTTCATAATATTTGAGCCTTCTGGTATTACTACATTCCTGTAGTTCTGGTTGGTACAGGGATCTAATATAATAGATTAAGAATTCCCTGGTATTAATAACATATACTGTATTCCAGTTTGTACAGGGATACTATAATAATATTCCTAAAAGGATTTTTTAAATCATCCAGAAATTTTTCAAATGAATTAGAAAAGTGAAAGCAAGTTAAAAAAAAAAAAAACTGAGGTAAACCGCATTTCCGATTGCTATAAAACATATGCAGAACAACACTTACAGCCCTACACTACAGAAAATGCCCTTTTAATGCCAGGTTGAAGGAGCCAGCGCAGGAAATCCATAAGGAGCAGCACGTTGTAAGGTACGGATTTTATTACACTACACAGTGGAAACGTAGTGGGGTTTAAATTATAAGTTTTGGGGGGGGACTTTGCCCCCCGTTAAAATGACAATAAGTGAACCTGGGGAGGTGAGAAATGGGAATACATCCAACTTTAAACATACAATAAACAAACTGACAACAACAACCACAATATACTAATCATAATAAATAATAATAATAATAATAAAGACTATAAAAAATAATAATAATAATAATATAATAATAGTAATAATAATAGTAATAATCCTAATAATATATATAAATAATAATAATATATCATTAATAATATCCTACTTAATAATTTTATCTACCAATAAATAGATAATAATACTCATTATACTAAGCATAATAATATAATAATAATACTACTAATAATAACTAATAATGAAAATTTCTCCTACGCCGCCCGTCTCATCCTCCCGCCTCATCCTCCTCCTCTCCTCCTCCTCCTCCTCCTCCTCCTCCTTTCGTCCTCCTCCTCCTCCCGTCTCGCTCCCTCCCCGTCTCCCTTCCTTTCGCCTCCTCCTCCTCACCTCCTCCTCCCCTCTCCTCTCCGCTCTCTCCCCTCCTACTCCTCCTCCTCCTCCCGTCTCCCTCCGCCTCCTCCCTCCTCTAACTCCGTCCTCCTCCTCCGCCTCCTCCGCTACCTTTTCTCTCCTCCTCCATACTCACTCCTCCTCCCCTCCCCTCGCTCTACTACTCACTCCTCCCCTCCTCCCTCTCCTACCTCCTCCTCCTCCTCCCATCCTCCTCCTCTCCTCCTCCTCTCCTTTTCCCTCCTCCCTCCCGTCCTACTCCCCCGTCTCCTCCTCTCACCCCTCATCCTCCTCCTCCTCCTCCTCTCCTCCTCCCTCCCACTCCTCCTCCTCCCTCCTCCTCCTCCTCCTCCTCTCCTCCCCTCCTCCCGTCTCACTCCTCCTACTCTCCTCCTCCTCATATCCTCATCCTCCTCTCCTCCCCTCCTCCCCTCCTTACTCCTCCTCCTCCTCCGATCCTCCTCCTCCTACTCCTCCTCCTCCCCATCTCCCTCCCTCCTCTCCCTCCTCTCATCCGCTCCCTTTTCTCCTCCTCCTCCTACCCGTCTACACTCCTCCCTTCTCCCTCATTTCTCCCCCTTCCTCCTACCTCCTCCCTACTCCTCTCCTCCTCCTCCTCCTCCTCCTCCTTTCCTCCTCCTCCCGTCTCGCTCCCTCCCAGTCTCCCTCCTCCGCAATCCTTCACTCCGTCCCTCCTCCCTCCTCCCTCCGCCTCCTACCTCCATCCTCTCCTCCTCCTCCCCCGCCCTCCTCACTCCTCCCCCCTTCTCCTCCTCGGTCTCCTCTGGTCCTCCTCACTTCCCCTCCGTCCCTTCCTTTGTCGCGGTGCCTCCGCCTTCTTTTTCTTGCGGGCCCTCTTTCTCACCCCTCCTTTCCTCCGTCGTTTCCCCCCGGGTCGCGCCAGAAATTACCCATCTGTCAACTGTACCGCTAAACCATCCCCCCCGGATATCTGACCCCACTTGGTTCCTTGTTAAGATGTCGAGTTCATAGCAAGCTCAGTTACCCTGGCAGTTGCATCAACTGATTTTCAATTTACTTCAAGTAATTTAAACTATTACTAATAAAAAACCTACAGGTCCCTGTCCAACGATCCCATCGATTTTTTGACAATATGTGGTCTGTTGGTGTAGGGTGTCCCCAAACTAATAACTCCATTTCGTAATGTGAAGTGTTGTGTATATCAGATTGTAACTAATTACACACATTCAGTTAAAATTTTAAATCCACGAAGGACCACAACATTGAAGTATATGCCCCGATTGTACGGAATCTGCATGTTGTCTTCATCCAGTACTATTTTGCTCAAGTTCAGTCTCCCTCATTCCCCCAGCCCTCTGCTCAGTAATCCCCTATGAGGCAGCATTGGGAGAGGCAAATTTCCCACCATTCAGTTTCATGTACCACCTGTGACCACTACGAAAACTATACCATAACAAAGAGTTTTTGATACTAAGGCCTGTGATTGACAGCTGAACTGTAAGAAGTTTCAGATTGATATAATAAAGAAATGGGGGGAACAGATCAACAATAAATGGTACAGTGGATAATTTAAATAAAGCACATTTCCCAGTGTACATATCATTTAAGTGATTTTTCCACTGTGGTCCTTAAGTTTTCTATATGACTTTTAAACACAAAATAATTGGCCAGAATGTGTTAAACATCCCAGATGAATATCGTAAGGTTGGGTACACCACCAGCCAATAATTTTTTGGGTCTAACCGACCGATTTTCCGGCACTGTTTGGTAGATTAAGCCGAAATATGGCTGGTGTGGGGCGGGCATGCTGGAAAATTCCCAGTCCCGATTGTGCGTTCCCATAGAACTGACGAATTTGCTGCTAAATGACTGACCAATTTGTCCCACCCCGCATCGCTTTGGACAAAGGTCCCCTCCGTGTGAATCCCCGCCCTGAGTACCCCACTTGTCCTTCTAAGATCGGTTGCTGAACACCTACTTGGACAACCAAAGTTCATTCACTTATCATAAAACTTGACTGGAGAACAATGTATCACATCTAAAGTCTCAAAGGAAACATGTAACAAAGGAAGAAATAAATGTTTAAAATGCTCACAATACGGTTCCGAGTGTTCAGAGTTTCTAGGACATCCCAGAAAACGTAAATTATTCAATGTCGCTATTAGTTTTTTCTTTACAGTCATGAATACGCTGTCATTTGCTGCTAAATGGCAGCTTTTAAAAACCCCGTACTGAGGTTGCTGTAATGCGCTTCTGTACATGAATTTACCGTTACCTGCAATTCGAAAAAATGAATTTGTGCAACGCTTGTCCTGAATCTTAGAATTGAAATCCCCGCTGACAAACAGAGAATCTTTCACTCGCTTTTCTTAGGTCTTACAGAGGCCGATACTTGACTCCATTGGAACTTTTACATTGAAAGTTACAATCTGAGGGGAATTATCAACAATGAAAACAATGTAATTTATAAAGTCGCTGGGTCCCTACGATAAAACGCGCTTTGGATTGGATATGAATTATTACACCTTTTGTATATTAAAATTATCCAGACACACTAGGGAACCTTTAATATAATCCAATCAACCATTGCCTTACATTCTTTGCTTTTTGTCTGATTTTCTCTAATTGATCATGGTTAATTTTTTAAGGCTTTTTTTACCTATGGCCACATCGTCCTGTCCCCTGCTTTCTGAAGCTGGGTACAACACAGTTACCGATGCCGATGATCTGCAAGATCCTTGTCCGGACATCTTTCCAAGATCTACTACCACCGTCCGCGAGGCAATTCTCCCTATACAACATCATTACACATCATAATCCCCCCCTTACACATCATATACACACCATATACACATCATATACACCCATATACACATGTCTCATATAACCCATCATATACCCATCATATACCCATCATATACCATCATATACCCATCATATACACGTCAATATACACATCATATACACACCATATCCTCAGATACACAAACCATAGTACACATCATATACACCCCATAATACCCATCATATACCCATCATATACACGTCATATACCCCATCATATACCCAGCATATACAAGTCATATAACACCTCATATACAACATCATATACACATCATATACCCATCATATACCCTCATAGTTCCATCAATACCCAGCTATACACATCTTTATAGACACATCAATATCACCATATACACAGCATATACACTCATATACCAGCATAATCCACACCATATACACACCATATAACACATCATATACACATGATATAAACCCATCATATACCCTCATTACCCATCATCATACCCTCATATACCCAGCATATACACGTCATATACACACAATATACACATCATATACACACCAATATACACACCATATCACACCATATACACACCATATCCCATCATATACACACCATATACAACATCATATACACATCATATACCTCATATACCCGTCATATACAACGTCAATACCCTCATATACCCAGCATCTACCATTCATATACACGTGATATCACACAGCATATACACACATATCACCTCATATACCCATCATATACCCATCATATCCCATCATATACCCATCATATACCCAGCAATATCCACTCCCATATAGACACATCATATACACATCCTATCACATCATATACACCATATACATCAATCTACACAGCATATACACTCATATACACAGCAATATCCACACCACTAATACCACACCATATACACATCATATACAAACTCATATACCCAATCATACTACCCATCAGTACCCATCAATATACCCATCTATACCCAGCATATACAGTCATAAACACATCATATACACATCATATACACAGCATATACACATCCAATATACCATCATACTACCCCTCATGACCCAGCATATACCGTCTATCACATCATATACACAGCATAGACACACACTAACACATCCCTATACCCATCATATACACATCATATAGCCCTCAACTACCCATCTATACCCAGCCTATACACTATATAGACACATCATATACACATCATATACCCATCAATACACTCATATACACAATCATATCACAGCATATACACAGATATACACAGCATACTACACACCATAATCCACCCCATATACAATCATATAACACATCATATACCCCTCCATTCCCAGCCTATCCCCATCATAACCCAGCCTATCCACGTCATATAACACATCATATACACATCATATACCCACAATATACAACACATATACACATCATATACCCATCATATCCCCATCATAGACCCTCATATCCCATCATAATCCCCATCATAACCCCGCTATCCACATCCATATAGACACATCATATAGGCACCATCTATACCATCATATCTCACAGTCACTATACCATAATTACACACCAGATACACACAATTACCCATCCTATACCCATTCTATGACCCAGTCATATACCCATCATATACACATCAGATACACCGCATATACACAGCATCTACACATCTATACCCATATCTATAAACATCATATACAACATCATATACACCATCATATACACCATCAATATACACATCATATACACAATCATAACTACACATCATATACACATCATATTACCTCATATACACAGCAATATACACATCAATACACCTCATATACACAGCATAGGGAGAACGCTGCGGGACTGTTGGGCCATGCGGCCTGCGCTATGGCCTCTAGTTCGGCGCGCCAATGGTAAATAGTGAACTTTTCCACGCCGCCCGGGTGGAAACAGAAAGGTCCACACAAGGAACGATAAATCCCCAGACGTGGATCCATGGTACATCGGCTTTATCGTTACAGTTGTACCCAGCTTTACCGTTAACACATGGAGCTCTGTAGGCTCTGGGACTGTATCCATTTTAACTGTTTTACAAATAACAGGGGGGAGAGTAATTTTACGGATGGCCATACATTGGAAGATTTCATTTACCCGAACGAGCGATCTCCGACTGATGCAACGGTCTCTGTGACCGTCATACGATCATAATCCCATTCTTATGCGATCGCATGTCGATCAAAGAAGAATGGGAAAAGCAGTTCCGGCAGGATCGGTCCTAATGTCGGGTGTCACTGGGTGGGGTAAATAAAATCTTCTAATTTGTGACCACCATATGGTCCCCCTTAACCATGTGTGTGGTCTGTGTGGAAGCTTTCCGTCTGGTGGCTCTATATAGCTGTGCGGCTCAGATCTTTTTTTTTGTGAGTCGTGTTAGTGTAGTTTTTTGGGGGGGAAGTTTTATTCTTTGCAGCTGAAAGTTTTCCTCTCACCGCCATTGCAGTTTGGCATGCTTTTATAGGGGCGCCCAGTCGCCATCCCCATCCTATCCCGTCCATCATGCCTGCCCATCCATACCTGGCTGGTGAATGAGTTTGAGGCGTCAATGTAATTCTTATACAGGGGGATAGAACAGGGACAGAATCCGAAAAACAAATTAGGAATTGTCCATCTCACAAATTAGATTCCTCAGTTCCATAGAGAATTGTTTCATTATTTCGAAACCCCCAAACCTGGATTCTTCTCCTTTACAGTTTTAAAAACACAAATAAATGAATTCAGATAATTTGCGAGATTCAATAAAAACATTATTTAAAATGGGGCTATTTTTGCCCCAACCAATCACATCTTATTTAACTTTGAAAGCTACATCTGATATTGGTTAGGGCCAAAATTAGCACCATTTTAAATGATACGAACTTTTATTAAATAGCCCTGAATGTTTCTTCTAGATCTTCACCCCGAACCCGGAGTGAGAAACATTGGGGCTAATTTAATTATTATTAAAAGGTGCAACATTTTGACCATGCTGTTTATTTGAATCAACCAATCAGAGTTTATTAAATGTTTTCTAACTGCAGTGACCATAAAATGCAAATCTGATTGGTTTACTGCAAATAAATAGCTCAGCAAATGTTTGCACCTCCCATTAATAGGCCATTGTGCTTTAATCTGCTTTATAAATGGAAATACGAGAAGCCCTTATACCCTTAAAGCAAAACAAACAAACAAAAACAGTTACTTGTCAGTTACCTGCCTATAAACCCCAACTAATATTTTTGACCTTATTACCTGAAATTATAAAATATATTGCCCCCATTCTGGTAGAGTAACTGGTCCCTCCCTGACTGCTGACATCACAGCCAATGATTGACTGCTTGAGTCACCTGCTGGTTCCTCTGCACAAGCTCAAGCTTCTACAAAGCTCACAGAGCAGAGGTAGGAGGCAGATACCGTTTCTACAGAACAGAATAGATTTATCATTAAAGTTTTGGTTACAAATACATGTTATAAACTGGTAGAAATAACAGCTGGGGTTAGGGGTAGATAACTGCCAGTCACTGTTTTTTTGCTTTGAAGGTGGATATACCATTTCATCCTAAAGCAATGTGCAAGAGTGCTATCGGCAATTGCAATTCGAAAGCCGAGTAAACCTCTTTGTGGTGATGTACTAATAATCACTAATAATGGTGGTTGAGGCCGATAGTTGCTCTTTTGCGCTAGATCTGGAAAGCAGGAAAAAGTTGTGTTAATAGGTGTTTAAAGACTGGATGGTAAACCCATCTGCAATATACTGAAGAGCGTGTTTGGCTCATACATTGCATATGGGAGCAAACGAAAAGTCTCTCCTTCATCCCATTAAAAATATCTGCTTCGTCAAATTTGTACTTTGGTTTTTTTTCTATCAACCTTGAAAGGTTTTCTCTATTGTCCATCTTTCGATTCATACAATCTAGCAAATGTTTGAGGTTATCGTAGACATATATAAACCTATAAATAGGTCTTTCTTTTGCCATGGGTAAAGTCATTTCGGCCTACAGATTCGAGGGTGTCTTTTGAATGGTGTGAATTGAAATACAAGCCCACAGGGAACGAAAAGGACTGAACAACCTTGTGTGAGTCACCAATCTGTACAGTCTAGTGCTGTGTAGAACATGGCAAAGTTCAAATTAACATTCGGTTTGAATGCAAACAATGTTGGACTTGCTTCATCTCATTGTGGTAACTTTTGGATGACTGAGGCGATTTATGTTTAGCACCCAAGTCCACACTATTTAGTGATGATGATCACTGTAAAATTAGGGATGAAGAGATTGGCAAAATGTAAGTGAAAAACTCAAGAATCCTATTCTGAAACTATTCCTTAAATAGTCATGTGTTAGATATATTTTATACTCCCAAGCACCAATCAAAGCCTGATATCTCATATTCTCTCAAATTTGATGAAGACCCAATTATAATTTGTCCTTTCTCATCTGGTTGAGACAACATCACCAATACTATAGTCCTCAAGTATGATTACTTCTCTCCCTAAATATGATAAAGGGGGTTGTTTCCTCAAAGTACATAACTTTAGGGTTGTTTTTGGTGTAAAGGCGGAACTGAAAAATCTCACAGTTTCACAATATTGTTGAGTTGAACATAATCAAATGAGCACAAATTCCTTGTGTATACGAGACGGGCAAATAATCTGGGCGATGGGGAAAGTGAATGAGTAAATACATCCAGTATAGTATGATAAGTATTTGAGGTTTATAAAGACCGCTGTCCCATATAGTCCACCCACTCTGCAATACCCACATTCAGAGGAAAGGCAACCACCCCTCAAAAATTTGGGCATGTCCATCCCAAAACTAAAATTTATATAAACATACCCCAACTCTCTCAAGACTCCCAAACTACATTATTTCCATCGGTTCACTAAATTACTTTGTATTCATCCTGGTGTTCTGTTCAGCTATGCTATTTTATACTCTTAAAGACGCAAATGCTCAGAGAAGCTGGTTCATAGATAGCAATCATCAGTCGGCCATGACAATAACAACTGCCAGGACAAATACTCTCATGAGGCAGAGTGAGATATTTGTGTTTGGGAAAGAAAAAGGATGGTTGGGAAATATAAAAAAAAAAAGCAAAAAAACACACAATTTGAGTGCCCCCCTTACCCCATCGATCCTTATTGGGGGATTGCGGTAATTAAAACCCATAGGGCCAGTTTACCCTGCAGCCACAGCGATAAGGTAATCCCTATATGTCTGAGGACTTCCTCTGATCCGGGAACTCCCTTGGTCTACTCCCAAACAGCCCTGTTGGTCTAGTGGAGGAAGGAAGGAAACTTACCATCAGACTTCCGAGCCGCAGGGGTATATACATACTATACTTGATCATTAAGTTGTTTTATGTTGTGGAAACTCGGAAATTCCAATGCACCAGCCTGGTTTTTTAGATTCATATTAGAAATAATTTTGTTTTTAACTGAAACAGAAGTGTCCACCGCTCTGAGCTTTCTTGTCTGCTATTTGTCCTATTTGTGCCAATTTTTATGCAGAGAGAATGCCTTGATGGCTTTGGGTCCGAAGTTTAGCCTGGTCTTTTTGCCCCTTTCCCCTTTTAATTTTCTTCTTTTTCCTTTTCTTTCCCCCTTCACTAATTTTGCCCTTCCCATCCACCCCTTTCTTCCACACCCCACATTTTTGGTTTTACCTGCTTGTTGGTTACAGGTAGTGATGGCCCAGTTCGGGATCCGAACACCGGATCCGCGGCGGATTTACCTCATTCGCGAACGGCGGGTATCGCGGATTTTCCGGTTTTCCGCCTTCCGAACTTTTCCGAACCGCGTTTTCCTAAAATTTTCTAAATTACGAGGATTTCTCGTATTTTCGAAAATACCGCGTTTTCGAAATTTTCAAAATATGGGGATTTCTCATTTTTCGAAAATACGGGAACATATGAGAAATCGCAGATTTCGTATTTTCGCAGAATCCTCGATTTTCGAATTTTAATAGGTTTTTATAGGGTCCGCTCTAAAATTTGCGGATCCTCGAGCGGACCGGATTTTCGAAGTTTGGGCTTCTCTAGTTACAGCTCTGACCCCCTTTTACCAGTTACTGCTAACGGCATTATATGTCTGTAGCACAGTTTCTAATTGTTTTGTAGGGACATTTACATTGGTGATGTCTCTTTGCATAGACTTGTTGTTTAGTGAGTATTATCATTTGCTTCCTAAAGGGTTAAAAATAATCAGGCAGGTTCATAATAAAAAAAATAAAATAAACTTAATCCAGCTTTGCAGATGCCTTTCCTGCTATATTACTGTATCTTTTTTATCAACGCTGCAACAATCTGATTACTTGCTGATTGAGGCAGATTTGGAACATCCCCCCCCAATAATTTAATGGGTATTGCCGCAGTCCTAATTTCTTTTTTAAACAAAATTAATTTGAATAGATCCCCATGACGGTGATCATTTCATTAAAATCGCTTCGTTATTTTAATGCCTGGTGAAAGAAAACGACAATAATCTAGTAAATGAATTGAAAAGTTATCTCTCTCCGCCTTTTTAAATGTCCTTTTAAGTGCTGGATGAATAGAAACGAAACCCTTTAATAGCAGCGTGACAGAATGTTCTGTGCCTTTTCATAATGCTTCTCGTTGTCCGTTTGGAGCCACAAAGTTTAATAAAAGCTTTAAATTTATGCACTTATGTCGTGTAATCACCAATTCTTTTTAATTCAAGGAAGTCCGACCTTTATATTAAACATGTTTGGAACAACCTTGTGGGCGGAAATAAGTTGTAAAACTAAATATTTGCATTCGATATTTATAAAATATCATTTTTTTTATTTTAAATCTGGAATTAACAAAGTAATTTCTGCTAATTTGCCAATTGGTTAATATTTAACCAAGGATTCAAATGCTCTGGGTACGAACGATCGCTCCTCTCCAACCGTATGAATTTTGGCCGAACTCGAACTATTCAAACTTTCCGAACTAGTTTGTTTTTTCCGAACTCTTAGCACATATTTTAGATAATTTATAATTATCAATTTATGTACCGTCGATAACCTAAAATGTATCATTTGAATTCGGTAACCCCTTGAATGTATGTTCAGTTTTCAATAACCCTCAAATGAATAGTTTGATTTTTGGTAACCTTTGAATGTGTCTGGGTAACCCTGAATGTATCGTTCAAATTCAGTAACCCTCGAATGTAATGTTCATTTTTGGAATCCAAATGTATTGTTTGATTTTCGGTAACCCTTGATATAGTTTTCAGTAACCCTCGAATTGACCATAACCCTCGAATGTAGCACGCGGTAACCTGAGAATCGCCCAATCATGGGGGGAGGGTACTGTTTATAGAGGTTTTTGATGATAGGATAGGTTTCCCCAGACCATTTCCCAGGTGCCACAGCCATTTACAGTAAGTTACCTTGCTTATTTTCTTTATAATTAATCGAACTTTTCAAACTATTTTCTCATTGACTTTGAACCAAACTTCAGTAAGTTTGGCCATCTCTCATCCTGCTTGGTTCAAATAAGGTGACATAAGACAGCTTGGGATAAAGAAGCAGTAGCACCCACTAACTCGTCAATCTTTAGGAAATCCTATGGTAAAATTATAGGATTTGGGGTAATAATTATGTGGGGAATACCTGAACCTTAATTAGATTTTATGCTCTTAATAGAGATGTAATGTGGGTTCGAATAGATCCCAGTTTCAAAACAATCTGAGGGTTTCAAAGTTCTGACAAAACTTTCGGAACTCCTGGATTTTACAGAACACGGATTTTTTTGAAAATCGAAAGTAGACGATTACCGAAAACGAAAGTAGACGATTACCAAAAACCGAAAGTAGACGATTACCGAAAATCGAAAGTAGACGATTCGCAAACAAATAACGATTGACGAAACCGAAAGTGAACGATTATCGAAGATCGAAAGTAGAAGACGATTTCGAAGATCGAAAGTAGACGATATTGAAAATCGAGTAGACGATTACCGAAAACCGAAAGTAGATGATTGACGAAAACCAAAAGTAGACAATTATCGAAGATTGAAAAGTAGAGTAACATTATCGAAGATCGAAAGTAATACAATTATCGAAATCGAAAGTAGACAATATATCGAAAATCGAAAAGACGATTATTGAAAATCGAAAGTGAGCCAATTATCGAAAGATCGAAAGTAGAACGATTTTGAAAATCGAAAGTGACATTATGAAAATCGAAAGTAGACAATTATCGAAATTGAAAGTAGACGATTATTGAAATCGAAAAGACGATTATTGAAAATTGAAGTAGACAATATCGAAATCAAGATGAGAAATAATATTATCGAATCGAAAGTAACAATTATCGAAAATCGACAAGTAACGATTATTGAAATCAATAGACAATTATCGAAAATCGAAAGTAGAACGATTATCGAAGATCGAAAGTAACATTACATAATCGAAGTAAACATACGAATCAAAGTAGACGATTATCGAAATCGAAAGTAGACGATGACGAAGAAGTAGACGATGATCGAAAATCGAAAGTAAGCGATTACCAAAAACCGAAAGACGAATTACGAAAATCGAAAGTAGACGATTTACCGAAAACCGAAAGTAACGATTGACCGAAAACGAAAGTAGACGATTATCGAAGATCGAAGTAGACGATATCGAAGATCGAAATATAGAAACGATTTGACAATCGAAAGTAGACGATACCGAAAACCGAAAGGATATGATTGACGAAAACCGAAAGTAGACAATTATCGAAGATTGAAAGTAATGATTATCGAAGATCGAAAGTAGACAATTATCGAAAATCGAAGTAACAATTTCGAAAATCGAAGTAGACGATTATTGAAAATCGAAAGTAGACAAGTATCGAAGATCGAAGTAGACTATTATTGAAAATCGAAAGTAACAATTATCGAAAATCGAAAGTAGACATTATCGAAGATTGAAAGTAGACGATTATTGAAATCGAAAGTAGACGATTATTGAAAATTGAAGTAACATATCGAAACCGAATAGATAATATCGAAAATCGAAAGTAGACAATTATCGAAATCGAAAGTAGAAATTATGAAATCGAAAGTAGACAATTATCGAAAATCGAAAGTGACGATTCAGAATCGAGTAGAACATTATCGAAGATCGAAAGTAGACATTATCGAAGATCGAAGAGAAAGAATATCGAAAATCAAAGTAGACGATGATCGAAAATCGAAAGTAAGACATGATCGAAAATCGAAAGTAGACGATTATCGAAAAAACGAAATAGACGATTATCGACAAACGAAAGTAGAACATTTCGAAAATCGAAGTAGATAACAAAGTTATCGAAGATCGAAATTATACGATTATCGAAAAACGAAAGTAGAACATTATCGAAATCGAAGTAACGATATTGAAAATCGAATTCCTTCGAAAGTAATAATCAATTTCAATAACTCTTGAAAATAGAATGCGGAAGCTCGACACACAGTCCGATCGTGAGGAAAGATAGTTTTAAAATTTTTTGTTTTCTATTTACGGTTCCCCAGACCATCCCCCAGGTCTCGTTGTCATTTACAGAACCTACTATTACATTTGTCCCTCAAAATGGACAGAAACCTTCCCATTCCCCAGGTCTCGGTGTCATTTCAGTAACCTACTATTACTATTTGTCCCTCAAAATGGCACAGACTTCCCATTCCCCAGTTTCTCGGTGTCATTTACAGTAACTACTATTACTATTTGTCCCTCAAAATGACGAAACCTTCCCATTCCCCCCGGTTCTCGTGTCATTTACAGTAACCTACTAATTACTATTTGTCCCTCAAAATGGACAGAAACCTTCCCATTCCCCAGGTCTCGTGTCATTTACAGTAACCTACTATTACTATTTGTCCCTCAAAATGGACAGAAACTTCCAATTTTTTTTTCTCCCATAGACTTCTATGGGTCCTTTTTCGAATTTTCAGAAAATTTCAAAAATTCAAAAACGGAACGAGACTCAGCAGTTTCGAAACATCTCTTTAAAGCTAAATTTCTGATTCCCAAATACATGGGATTGGCCATTATTTATTATACACACTGTAATAGTTAATCACTTCGAAAAATAAGAAGCGAGTGGAACCCTTGTCTAGTAAAATATCTTTCTATTTATGTATTACGTAATATCAGTGCAGGCCACAGAAAGGCACGTAATATGTCTTTAGTCAGTATTCAGTAGTTTCCAGGTTTTTAAATTATAACGTTAAGGGGAACACGTGATCTTATTGAATGCTTTTACAACAGGGGGAAAGAGGATCCTAACCATCGATACTGAAGAAGGGTTTGAATGTTAAAAGCAATTTGCACGCTTCATAATAGCACATCCAAATATGTTGAAGAAATTAGTTAATCTTTAGTAGAGAAGGAAATTGTCAGGAGTGTGTAGTGACTGGTAAGAATGGTTAACTATTGGTATTAGTTCTTGCAGAGGACCAATAAAAATACCATTCCACCCTGACTTTCGATGATTTATCGAATGGTCGAACGTTCGAGTATCAAATCCCGAGTAAAATGTACATGGTATCTAGGCGCGAACATCGAATCTGCGAGTAAAGTCCTCCATTACAGCCTATAACAACAACGAGTATCGAATCTGCGAGTAAAATGTCCACGTTACCTCGAACTTCGAACGCAAAGCTTCGAAAGGGGGCGCGTGAGTAAAAATCGATTTTACTTAAGTCCTGGATATTGGAACATGCTCCCCAGACCATTTCCCAGGTCCACCAGCCATTTACATTAAGTTACCATTAATATTTTAGTTGTTTTTGACTCGAACTTTTCGAACATTTGCCTCCCATAGACTTTAACCATTTCACTGCCAGGAGATTTTCATATTTTTTTTGCGTTAACTGCCAAAGAATTTTCAGGATTTTGTCCTTAATCGCTTTAGACTATTTTTACAGTAGGAAACCTTGCAGTAAATCAGGAATATTATACATTGTTTTTTTTCAGCACAAAGTGTACTTTAACAGGGTAACAAAATTTTGTAACTTTTCTGGAAATTTTACTGGATTATGGGTAAAATATGTAAAAAAAATGAAAAATTAGCAAATTTTCATGGATTTTTCCCATTTTTACTTATAGTTATCTAAGGTTACGCACAAAAATCTTACTGTTTCTAAAAGCTCAGATACTCCCGAGTACAACGATACCAGATATATTGTAGGTACCCAACTTTTCCTGTACAGGAGAACCCCCCAAACTAAAACTGCACATCCTAGAATCATTACACCAAATTAAAAGTGAACCACTACTAACAGTTAACATAGAATATCTACCAATTATCTAAAATATCCCCACAGTGAATATTTTTTAGAAACTACACACTCGCAGGTTTTACGAGTGAGGTTATGTTCGATCAAAATCCAGATACCCGGACGCAGCTTCTTCGTCAAATTGTAAGTTACTTTCTCACTTTTCCTTTTTTTCCTCAACTGTAAAATCAGAGACAAAATCAAATGCGAATTTCAGCTAAAACTGTGGAGGAAGTTCAAACGCATCTCAAATTGAAAGCCTAACCCCTCCCGTAAAACGGTATGCCACATTCATGGTGTACCCAGAGACATGGCTACCAACTAACCCAGAGCGTGACGCAGTGCCAAATGTCGGTAGCAGCAAAAAAAAATTAGCCGTTTTGTATTTTGAAACCAGTCTGCAGTTTTTCCACAAAACACCCCCCCAACTCAAAAATACCCCCCACAACTATATATTCCTGAATCTACACACCTTCAGCTATGTAACCTGTAGTTCGTTCATTCATACTCATCAATGGTGGGGGCGCAGTTCTCGTAGAAGTTTGCACTTTTACCAGATTTTTCAAAAAAAAATGAACATCGAACAGCGTTCAAAAAGGTCGAAATCATGCCAAAACCCTGTGATGTAAAAAAAAAGGTACCAAATATCAATCTCCCAAATTTCCTGAATCAAACGTATGCCATATGTGTGGTAACACACGCAGACGTGGAAGCGAAAAGCCACAAGTGAGACAATGCACGATGGCTCAGAACGGCGAAAATATTTAGCACCCGAATTTGGACAGTCTGCAGTTTTTCCACAAAACACGCCCGTAACTTAGAAATAACCCCCACAAACTATATATTTCCTGAAATCTACCCACCTTCAGCTATGTAACGCTGTAGTTTGTTCATTCATACCATCAATGGTGTGGCGCAGTTCCTTTGTAGAGTTCGCATTTGTCTGAAAAAAAAATGACAAAAAACAACTTCAAAAGGTAAAATCATGCCAAAGCTCATGAATCTAAAAAAAAGTTACTAATATCAATCTCCCCAAATGTCCTGAATCAAACGGTATGCCATATGTGTGGTTACACACGCGGACGTGGAAGCGAAAAGCCACAAAGCGAGACAATCCACAATGGCTCAGAAACACGAAAATATATTAGCCAACTCCGAATTTGGACAGTCTGCATTTTTTTCCACAAAACACCCCCGTAACTTAGAAATAACCCCACAAACTATTATTCCTGAAATCTACACACCTTCAGCTATGTAACGCTGTAGTTTGTTCATTCATACCATCAATGGTGTGGGCGCAGTTCTTGTAGAAGTTCGCATTTGTCTGAAAAAATGAACAAAAAACAACTTCAAAAGGTAAAAATCATGCCAAAACCTCATGGAATCTAAAAAAAGTTACTAAATTCAATCTCCCAAATGTCCTGAATCAAATGGTATGCCATATGCGTGGTATTACACAGAGATGTGGCCACCAACTAGCTCAATGGGACGCATGCACAAATGCAATTACAAGAAAATTTCAACGTTCTCTGTAATTTGCACAGACTACCCTTTTTCTAAGGAAACAGTCCCAAAACATGGAATTCCCCCCACAACAACTTAGTTTTTTGGAATCTACTTGAATCCTACACACCTTCAGCTACGTTACAGTGCCATGATTTCATACATACATGAAGTATTCCAGACCCAGTGATCCAAAGAACTCTTGTGTTTTTAGGAGGTTTTGTGAAAAATAAAATAAGATGATTCAAGGATTGAAATCCTACCTAACCCACTGAAAAGCAAAAAACCCACTAAATGTCAACATCTCCCACATATCCGCATCAAACGGTATGCCATATGTGTGGTGCACACAGAGACGTGGGCCACCAACTAGCTCAAATGGGACACTGAACAAGTGTAATTACAAAAAAAATTCAAAGCGCTCTGTAATTTCAAACAGTCCAAACTTGTAAATGCCCCCCACAAATAAAACCCCCAACTAAATAATCAATCTCCCCATGTTCTGAATCAACAGTAATGCTATATGCGGGATGCACACAGAGACGTGGCCACCAACTAGCTCAAATGGACGCATGCACAAATGCAATAACAAGAAAACATCTAATTGCTCTGTAATTTGAACAGCCTACCCTTTTTCTAAGAACAGTCCCGAAACATGGAGATTCCCCCCACAAACATATATTTTTTGGAATCTACACACCTTCAGCTACGTTACGGTGCCATGCTTTCATGCATACATGAAATTCCAACCCAGCGATCCAAAGAACTCCGTGTTTTTATGAGGTTTTTGTGAAAATAAAATGAATGATTCAGGATTAAATCTACCTAAACCCACTTGACAAGCAAAAAAACCCACTAAATACATCTTCCACATGTCTTGAATCAAACAATTATGCCATATGCAATGGATGCACACAAGACGTGGCCACCAACTAGCTCAAATGGGACGCATGCCACAATGCAATTACAAGAAAAAATCAAAGTGCTCTGTATTTGAACAGCCTACCCTTTTTCTAAGGAAACAGTCCTGAAACATGAAATTCCCCCCACAAACTATATATTTTTGGAATCTACACACCTCAGCTACGTTACGTGCCATGCTTTCATCATGCATGAAGATTTCCAGACCCAGCGATCCAAAGAACTCTGTGTTTTTACGAGATTTTTGGAAATAAAAGAAGATGATTCACGGGTTGAAATCCTACCTAAACCCACTTGAAAACAAGCAAAAAACCCACTAATAGCATCTCCCCTGGTCCCTGAATCAAACGGTGTGCCATTTTCGTGGGTGCAAACAGAGACGAGGCCCACCAACTGCTTAAATGGGACGCATTTAAAGTGCAGTTACAAGAAAAATTTTAAAAACGCCACAACCCACCCCCCACACATCCAACTCTCCCCCTTTTAGGGTATTTTTAGTGAAATCGGTTAGTATGGAGAGTCACACACATTTTTGCACACTTTACTGATCCTAAAATTCAATACGGTCTTTATTTGTACCTCTGCAAATTTCCTTATAAAAATAGGCTTAGTTTCCCTTGAAATCGTACATTTATCCGCGTTTACTTTACCGATATCACTGGGGACATTGGGGAGGCTTGGAAGACAACGTTTTTTCTAATTTATAGTTTTTAGGGTAAAAAAAAAAGGGTGTGTGTAATCATTTTCCAGAAGTGATTTTTACATTCATTGGCAAAGATCAATATTTGGTGATCAGAGTGATCACCAAATTTTGATCTCTGTCCCCATTTTTTTCATAGTCTCGCTAAGTAGAAAGACTTAGAAAAAATCCTATTTGTAATGGAACTTTGAGTTCCATCACAAAATGTATAGTACATGTGTCCGCTTGACATCTTGTACTATACTAGGTACTGCAGCATGATCTATGGAGATCACGCTGCAGTACCTCAACTAGAACCACCAGGGGCAGTCCCTACCACTTCAAGGGAACCCCGGTGAAGGAGGAAGCTCCGTGATGTCACCGGGGTCTCCCTTTCCGCTTCCTACTCTTCATCCACGTGAGACCAGAAGCTCCGCTGGACAGGTAAGATAACTCCCGATCCCCCCCCGGATTTGGCCACAACCGAGGGGGGGTCGAGGGGGCTAGGGGGCAGCTGATGCGCTCCCGGTCGGCCCTGCGCGCGGTGTTTTTTTCCGATTTTAAAGGGAAGCCACAGATCGTATATTCACGATCTGTGGCAGTAACAGCTCCTGCACGATCTGAATATCGATCTGTGCAGGGAAGGTTATGGGTCCGTTTTCGACTTTCGACTTTCGAACTTTAACAATAGTTCGAAAGTTCGAAAACGGACCGAACTTTCAATAGTTCGACCATCTCTACCTAAGAGGTAATTTTAAGGACAACCATACATGCAAAATAAATGTATTTCAGTATTGGAATGTGTAAGATAGAAACCAATATTATATTTAGGAATGGAACAGAAGGCCCTGCAATATGATACCCAACATGGAGCCCTTATTCCCTTGCCAAGGCGTTATTATATATGCTGGAAATATGGATTATACACAGGTCATGTTTGGTATGGAGGAATTGATAATAATACTGGAGAGGAATATGTGGTCTATCCAATACATGTACATATCTACATTTATTGAATCGGCCTAACTGAGGGGAAGAATGCTTTTTGGCTAGTCGTAAAATCTGGACATTGCTAGACACTCCCACCTCATGAGGAGGGAGTGGTTCAACAAGGAGTTTAAAAATCCTTATAGCCCCTACAACTTTATTCATACTTTGGGGAATGTGTGTATGGACCCAATGTTTCATCCTGCCCCAGGACACAGGACTTCTAGTGATAGGGTCTGAATATTTTATCCTTTTTATTTTATATAACTGTTGTACCTTTGTATGTCATTTATTATAACACCATTTTATTTTATTTTTTGTATTATATGCACTGTCCACCTGTGGGACCTGGGAAATGGTCTGGGGAGCATGTTCCAATATCCAGGACTTAAGTAAAATCGATTTTACTCACGCGCCCTACTTTCGAGCTTTCGCGTTCGAACGTTCGAGGTAACGTGGACATTTTACTCGCAGATTCGATACTCGTGTATAGGCTGTAATGGAGACTTTACTCGCAGATTCGATGTTCGCGCCTAGATACCATGTACATTTTACTCGCGGATTTGATACTCGAACGTTCGACCATTCGATAAATCATCGAAAGTCAGGGTGGAATGGTATTTTTATTGGTCCTCTGCAAGAACTAATACCAATAGTTAACCCATTCTTACCAAGTCACTACGTGTCATTTACAGTAACCTACTATTACTATTTGTCCCTCAAAATGGACAGAAACTTCCAATTTTTTTTCTCCCATAGACTTCTATGGGTCCTTTTTCGAATTTTCAGAAAATTTCAAAAATTCAAAAACGGAACGAGACTCAGCAGTTTCGAACATCTCTTTAAGAGCTAAATTTCTGATTCCCATAATAACATGGGATTGGCCATTATGTTATTATACACACATGTAATAGTTAATACACTTCGCAAAAATAAGGAAGCGAGTGGAACGCCTTGTCTAGTAAAATATCTTTCTATATTACGTATACGTAATATATTACGTATTACGTAATATCAGTGCAGGCCACAGAAAGGCACGTAATATGTCATTTAGTCAGTAGTGTCAGGATGGCACATCATTATGGAAGATTTCATTTACCCGACGAGCGATCTCCGACGATGCAACGGTCTCTGTGACCGTCATACGATCATAATCCCATTCATTATGCGATCGCATGTCGATACAAAGAAGATTAGGAAAAGCAGTTCCGGCAGATCGGTCCTAATGTCGGGGTGTCACTGGGTGGGTAAATAAAATCTTCTAATGTGACCACCATATGGTCCCCCTTAACCATGTGTGTGGTCTGTGTGGAAGCTTTCCCTGTCGGTGCTCTATATAGCTGTGCGGCTCAGATCTTTTTTTTGTGAGTCTGTGTTAGTGTAGTTTTTGGGGGGGTAAGTTTATTCTTTGCAGCTGAAAGTTGCCTCTCACCGCCATTGCAGTTTGCATGCTTTTATATGGGGCTCCCAGTCGCCATCCCCATCCTATCCCGTCCATCATGTCTGCCCATCCATACCTGGCTGGTGAATGAGTTTGAGGCTCAATTGGTAATTCTTATACAGTGGGATAGAACGGACAGTAATCGAAAAACAAATTAGGAATTGTCCATCTCACAAATTAGATTCCTCAGTTCCATAGAGAATTGTTTCATTATTTCGAAAACCCCCAAACCTGATTCTTCTTCCTTTACAGTTTTAAAAACACAATAATGAGAATTCAATAATTTGCGATATTCATAAAAACATTAATTTAAAAGGGGCTATTTTTGCCCACCAATCACATCTTATTTAACATTTGAAGCGTAACATCCTGATTGGTTAGGGCCAAAATTGCACCATTTTAAATGATAAGAACTTTTATTAAATAGCCCTGCATGTGTCTTCCAGATCTCAACCAGAAACCAATGAGAAACATTGGGCTAATTTTATTATTATTATAAGAGGTGCAACATTTTGACCCATGCTTTATTTGAATCAACCATCAATTTTCTTAAATGTTTTCTAACGCGTGGACCATAAAAATGCAAATCTGATTGGTTACTGCAAATAAATAGCTCAGGCAAATGTTTGCACCTCCCATTAAATAGGCCATTGTGCTTTAATCTGCTTTATAATGGAATACGAAGCCCACTTATACTCCTTAAAGCAAAAACAAACAAACAAAAACAGTTACTTGTCAGTTACCTGCCTACAACCCCTACTAATATATTTTGACCTTTATTACCTGATTATAAACATAATAATTGCCCCCATTCTGGTAGAGTAAGCTGTCCCTCCCTTGACTGCTGACATCACAGCCAATGATTGACTGCTGAGTCACCTGCTGTTCCTCTCACAAGCTCAAGCTTCTACAAACTCACAATCAGAGGTGGAGGCAGATACCGTTCTAGAACAGAATGAATTTTATTAAAGTTTTGGTTACAAATACATGTTAAAACTGGTAGAAACAGCGTGGTGGGTGTAGATAACTTCAAGTCACTGTTTTTTGCTTAAGGTTGGATATCCCCATTCATCCTAAGCAATGTGCAGAGAGCTGCTATCGGCAATTGCAATTCTACAGCCGAGTAAACCTCTTTGTGGTGATGTACTAATAACAATAATATGGGTGGTTGAGGCCGATAGTTGCTCTTTTGCGCTAGATCTGGAATAGCAGGAAAAGTTGTGTTAATAGGGTTTAAAGACTTGGTGATAAACCCATCTGCAATATACGGAGAGCGGTGTTTGCTCAGTACATTGCATTATGGGAGCAAACAAAGTCCTCTCTTCTTACATCCCATTTAAATATCTGCTTCGCTCAAATTTGGTACATTTGGTTTTTTATATCAACCTTGAAGGTTTTCTCTATTGTCTCATTCTTCATTCATACAATCTAGCAAATGTTTGAGGTTATCGTAGACATAATAAACTATAATGGTCTTTCTTTTGCCATGGGTAAAGTCATTTCGGCCTACAGATTCGAGGGTGTCTTTGAATGGTGTGAATTGAAATACAGCCCACAGGGACTGAAAAGGACCGAACACCTTGTTGATGTCCACAATCTGTACAGTCTAGTGCTGTGTAGAACATGGCAAAGTTCAAATTAAACATTCGGTTTGAATGCAAACAATGTTGGACTTGCTTCATCTCATTGTGAGTAACTTTTGGTGACTGAGGCAGATTTATGTTTAGCACCCAGATCCACACTATTTAGTGATGATGATCACTGTAATTAGGGATGAAGAGATTGGCAAAATGTAGTGAAAACTCAAGAATCCTATTCTGAAACTACTCCTTACATAGTCATGTGTTAGATATATTTTATACTCCCAAGCACCATTCAAAGCCTGATATCTCTGATTCTCTCAAATTTGATGAACCCAATAATTTTTCCTTTCTCATTGGTTGAGACAAACTATCACCTATACTATGTCTCACAAGTATGATTACTCTCCCCTAAATAGATAAGGGGGTTGTTTTCTAAAGTACATAGACTGTTAGGGTTGTTTTTGGTGTAAGGCGGAACGAAAATCTCACAGTAATGCACAATATTGTTGAGTTTGAACATAATCAAATGAAGCACAAATTCTTGTGTACCAGGAGGCAAATAATCTGGGCATGAAAGTGAATAGTAAAATACATACAGTATAGTAGATAGTATTTGGAGGTTTAATAAGACCGCTGTCCATATAGTCCAACCTCTCTCTGCAATACCCCATTCAAGAGGAGAGGCAACCACCCCTCAAAAAATGGGCATGTCCATCCCAAAACTAAAATTTAATAAAAAGCATACCAACTCTCTCAAGACTCCCAAACTACATATTTTCTCAATCGGTTACACACAATTACTTTGGTATTCATCCTGGTGTTTCTGTTCAGGCTATGCTATTTTATACTCTTAAAGACCGTATGAGCTTTTCAACTTGCAAATGCTCAGAGAAGCTGGTTCATAAAGATAGCAATCAGTCATCGGCCATGACAGATAACAACTGCCAGGACAAATACTCTCATGAGGCAAGTGAGATTTTGTGTTTGGGGAAAGAAAAAGGATGGTTGGGAAATATAAAAAAAAAGCAAAAAAACACACATTTGATGCCCCCTTACCCCATCGATCCTTATTGGGGGATTGCGGTAATTAAAACCCAATAGGGCCAGTTACCCTGCAAACCACAGCGATAAGGTAATCCCTATGATGTCTGAGGACTTCCTCTGATCCCGGGTAACTCCCTTGGTCTACTCCCAAACAGCCCTGGTGGTCTAGTGGAGGAAGGAAGAAACTTACCATCATAACTCAGAGCCGCAGGGGTATATACATACTATACTTGTGATCATTAAGTTGTTTTATATGTTTGGAAACTCGGAAATTCCAATGCACAGCTGGTTTTTAGATTCATATTAGAATAATTTTGTTTTTATACTGAAACAGAAGTGTCCACCGCTCTGAGCTTTCCTTGTCTGCATTTGTCCTATTTGTGCCAATTTTTATGGCAGAGAGAATGCCTTGATGGCTTTTGGGTCCGAAGTTTAGCCTGGTCTTTTTGCCCCTTTCCCCCTTTTAATTTTCTTCTTTTTCCTTTTCTTTCCCCCGTCACTAATTTTGCCCTTCCATCCACCCCTTTCTTCCACACCCACAATTTTTGGTTTTACCTATTGTTGGTTACAGGTATGTTGGCCCAGTTTCGCGATCCGAACCCGGATCCGCGGCGGATTTACCTCATTCGCGAACGGCGGTATCGCGGATTTTCCGGTTTCCGCCTTCCGAACTTTTCCGAACCGCGTTTTCCTAAAATTTTCTAAATTACGAGGATTTCTCGTATTTTCGAAAATACCGCGTTTTCGAAATTTTCAAAATTATGGGGTTTCTCATATTTCGAAAATACGGGAAATATTGAGAAATCGCAGATTTCGTATTTTTCGCAGAATCCTCGTATTTTCGAATTTTAAAGTTGTTTATAGGGTCCGCTCTGCGAAGAATTTTTGAATTTTTTCGAAATTTGCGGTCCTCGAGCGGACCGGATTTTGCGAAGTTTCGGGCTTCTCTAGTTACAGGCTCTGCACCCACTTTTAACCAGTTACTGCTAACGGCATTATATGTCTGTAGCACAGTTTCTAATTGTGTTTAGTCGGGACATTTACATTGGTGATGTCCTTTTGCATAGACTTGTTGTTTAGTGAGTATTATGCATTTGCTTCCTAAAGGTTAAAAATAATCAGGCAGGTTCATAATAAAAAAATAAATAAAACTTAATCCAGCTTTGCAGATGCCTTTCCTGCTATATACTGTACTCTTTTTATCAACGCTGCAAAATCTGATTACTTGCTGATTGAGGCGATTTGGAACATCCCCCCCAAATAATTTAATGGGTATTGCCGCAGTCCTAATTTCTTTTTTAAACAAAATTAATTTGAATAGATCCCCCATGATACGGTGATCATTTCAATTAAAATCGCTTCGTTATTTTATGCCTGTGAAAGAAAACAACACTAATTCTAGTAAATGAAGTGAAAAGTTATCTCTCTCCGCCTGTTTAAAATGTCTTTTAAGTGCTGGATGAATAGAAACGAACCCTTTAATAGCAGCGTGACAGAATGTTCTGTGCCTTTTCCTAATGCTTCTGGTGTCCGTTTGGAGCCACAAAGTTTAATAAAAAGCTTTAAATTTTGCACTTATGTCTGTGTAATCAACAATTCTTTTTAATTCAGGAAAGTCCGCCTTTATAATTAAACATGTTTGGAACAACCTTGTGGGGGAAATAGTTGTAAAACTAAATATTTGCATTCGATGCTTTATAAATTCATTTTTTTTATTTTAAATCTGGATTAACAAAGTATTTTCTGCTAATTTGCCAATTGGTTAATATTTACCAGAGATTCACATGCTCTGGGTACGAACGATCGCTCCTTCTCAACCGTATGAATTTTGGGCCGAACTCGCCTATTCAAACTTTCCGAACTAGTTTGTTTTTCCGAACTCTGACATATTTTAGATAATTTATAATTATCAAATTTTGTACCGTCGATAACCCTTAAAATGTATCATTTGATTCGGTAACCCTTGAATTGTATGTTCAGTTTTCAATACCCCTCAAATGAATAGTTTGATTTTTTGGTAACCTTTGATGATGTCTTGGTAACCTGAATGTACTCGTTCAAATCCTAACCTCGAATGTAATGTTCAATTTTTTGAAACCTCCAAATGTATTGTTTTGTGATTTTCGTGAACCCTTGATATATTGTTCAGTAACCCTCAAATTGACCATAACCCTCGAATGTAGCATGCGGTAACCTGAGAATCGCCCAATCATGGGGGAAGGTACTGTTTATAGAGGTTTTTGATGATATGGACATGTTCCCCAGCCATTTCCCAGTGCCACTGCCATTTACAGTAAGTTCCATGTGCTATTTTCTTTATATTAATCGAACTTTTCAACTATTTTCTCATTGACTTTGAACAACTTCAGTAAGTTTGGCCCATCTCTACATCCTGCTGGTTCAAATGAAGGTACATAATAACAGCTTGGATAAAGAGGAGCAGTAGCACCCACTACCTCGTCATCTTTTAGGAAATCCTATGGTAAAATTATAGATTTGGGTTATTATGTGGGGAATTACCTGCACTCTTAATTAGATTTTATGCTCTTTAATTAGAGATGTAATGTGGGTTCGAATAGATCCCATTTCAAACAAATCTTGAGGGTTTCAAAGTTCTGACAAAACTTTCGGAACTCCTGGATTTTACAAACACGGATTTTTTTTGAAAATCGAAAGTAGGAACGCATTACCGAAATCGAAAGTAGACGATTACCAAAAACTCGAAGTAACGATTTACCCGAAAACGAACTTAGACCGATTACGACAACCGAAAGACGATACGAAATCGAAAGTAGACGATTATCGAAGATCGAAAGAGACTTATGTAAATCGAAAGTAGACGATCGATACTACCGAAAACCGAAAGTAGATGATTGACGAAACCAAAGTAGACAATTATCGAAGATTGAAAGTAGAAGAAACGATTATCGAAAAACGAAGATCGAAAGTAGACCGAAATCGAGTATCGCAAATCGAAAGTTTAGACAATTATCGAAAATCGAAAGTAGACGATTATTGAAAATCGAAAGTAGACAATGAATCGAAAGATCGAAAGTATAACGATATTATCGAAAATCGAAGTAGACATTAATCGAAAATCGAAAGTAGACAATTATCGAAGATTGAAGGAACGATTGAAAATCGAAAGTAGACGATTATTGATACAAAGCTGAAGTATAATTAGCCGAACCGAAGTAAAGAAATCGAAGAGATTCGAAATGAGAGCGATTATTGAAAATCGAATCTCAATACGTAATAATCGCAAGTTAGAACTATCTCGAATCGAAAGTAGACAATTATAATCGAAAGTAGACATTATCGAAGATCGAAAGTAGACGATTATCGAAAATCGAAAGTCGACGACTGATCGAAAATCGAAGTAGACGATGAAGCTAAAATCGAAAGTAACATTACCAAAACCGAAAGTAGACTATTACCGAAAATCGAAAGTAGACGATTACCGAAAACCGAAAGTAGACGATTGACGAAACCGCAAGTAGGACGATTATCGAGATCGAAAGTAGAACGATTTACGAAGTTCGAAAGTAGACGATTAAAAATTTTGCAAAATCGCAAATTCTACGTTACCGAAAACCGAAAGTAGATGATTGACAAAACCTAAAGTAACAATTATCGAAGATTAAAGTAGATTATTATCGAAGCTCGAAAGTAACAATTATCGAAAATCGAAAGTAACAATATCGAAAATCGAAGTAAACGATTATTGAAAATCGAAATTAGACAATTATCGACGACGCAGTAGACGATTATTAAATCGAAAGTACAATTATCGAAAATCGAAAGTAGACATTATCGAAAATTGAAAGTAGAAGCATCATTGAAAAATCGAAATAGACGATTAATTGAAATTGCAATAACAATTATCGAAAATCGAAGTAATAATTATCGAAAAATCGAAAGTAGACAATTATCGAAATCGAAAGTAGAACGATTATTTGGAAATCGATCGAAAGTAGAGACAATTATCGAAAATCGACAGTAGAACTATTATCGAATGATCGAAGTAGACAATTACGAAAATCGCAGTATATAACGATTATCGAAGGATGGAAAAGTAGGACGATTATCGAAAATCGAAAGTAGACTATGATCGAAAATCGAAAGTAGACTATGATCGAAAATCGAAAGTAACGATTATCGAAAAAAGAAAGATAGAAAAACGATTATCGCAAAGAAAGTAGACAATTCATGCGAAAATCGCAGTATCGATTTAATCACCAGAAGATCGAAATTTAGACGTATCGAAAACGAAAGTATAAGAACGATATCGAAAATCGTAACGTAGATATTATTGAAAATCGAATTCCGTCGAAAGTAATAATCAATTTCTTAACTCTGAAAATAGAATGCGGAGCTCGAACACAGTCCGATCGTGAGGAAAGATAGTTTTAATCATTTTTGTTCTATTTACGGTTCCCCATAAAGGGTTGAACAGACCTATCCCCCAGTTCTCGGTGTCATTACAGTTAACCTACTATTACCTATTTGTCCCTCAAAAATGGACGAAACCTTCCCATTCCCCAGGTCTCGGTGTCATTTACGTTAACCACCTATTACTATTTGTCCCTCAAAATGGGACAGGACACCTTCCCATTCCCCAGTCCTCGGTGTCATTTACAGTAACTACTATTACTATTATGTCCGCGCAAAATGGCAGAACCTTCCCATTCCCCAAGGTCTCGGTGTCATTAACAGTAACCCTACTATGACTATTTGTCCCTCAAATGGACCAGAAACTATCCCATATCCCCAGGTCCGGTGTCATTTACAGTACCTACTATTACTATTTACTATGTGCCCTCACAAATGGACGAAACGTCCCATTTTTTTTTTCTCTCCATAACCTTCTATGGGTCCTTTTTTCCGAATTTTCAGAAAATTTCAAAATTCAAAACGGAACGAGACTCCAGGCAGTTTCGAACATCTCTTTAAGAGCTAAATTCTGATTCCATATAACATGGGATTGGCCATTATGTTATTATACACACATTAATAGTTATACCTTCGCAAATAAGGAAGCGAGTGGAACGCTTCTAAGTAAATATCGTTTTCTATATTAT
>CM033474.1:291797106-291856710 GCA_019447015.1 Hymenochirus boettgeri
TAATTATACATGTTATGGGAACACAGGTG
The DNA here is from genome assembly GCA_019447015.1 of Hymenochirus boettgeri. Classification (NCBI taxonomy): domain Eukaryota; kingdom Metazoa; phylum Chordata; class Amphibia; order Anura; family Pipidae; genus Hymenochirus; species Hymenochirus boettgeri. Next base: position 291,797,136 of record CM033474.1, read on the forward strand.
TATCTATTGAATGCTTTACAACAGGGGGAAAGAGGATCCTAACCACCTGATACTGAGAGAAGGGGTTTGAATGTAAAAGCAATTTGCACGCTTCATAATAGCACATCCAATATGTTGAAGAATTAGTTTCTCTTTAGTAGAGAAGGAAATTGTCAGGAAAGTGTGTAGTGACTTGGTAAGATGGGTTAACTATTGGTATTATGTCTTGCAAGGACAATCAACCAATAAAAATACCATTCCACCCTGACTTTCGATGATTTTTATCGCATGGTCGAACGTTCGAGTAATCAAATCCGCGAGTAAAATGTCATGGTATCTAGGCGCGAACATTGAATCTGCGAGTAAAGTCCTCCATTACACGCATACCCGAAGCTATCGAATCTGCGAGTAAATGTCCACGTTACCTCGAACGTTCGAACCGAAAGCTCGAAAGTAGGGCGCTTGATAGTAAAATCGATTTTTAACTTAGTCCTGGATATTGGAACATGCCCCCAGACCATTTCCCAGGCCCACAGCCATTTCATTAAGTTACCATTATTTTTGTTTTTTTGACTCGAACTTTTCGAACTATTTGCCTCCCATAGACTTTATGGTCCGTTTTCACTTTTCGAACTTTTCGACTTTTACATAGTTCGAAAGTTCAAACGGACCGAACTTTTTCAATAGTTCGCACTCTCTAACCTAAGAGGAATTTTAAGGCAACCATCATGCAAAATAATGTATTTCAGTATTGGGAATGTTAAATATGAAACCAATCTTTATTTGGCATGGAACAAAGGCCCTGCAATAATACCCAACATGGAGCCCTTATTCCCTTGCCAAGGCGAGTTATATATCTGTGGGAAATTGGATACACAGCGTCATGTTTGTATGCAGGATTGATAATTAATACTGGGAGGAATATGTGTCCAATACCCAATACAATGTATCATATCTACATTTATATGATCGGCCATACTGTAGGGGGAATCAAATGCTTTTTGGCTGCCTAATCTGGGACATTCCTGAGAACACTCCCCGCCACCCTAGTGAGGATTGGTTCAACAAGGAGTTTAAAAATCCTTGTAGCCCCTACAACTTTGTTCCATACTGAGGGACCTGCTAAACCGTTTATTGGACCTGATGTTACTTCACCCCACCGGGATACAGGACTTCTAGTGATAGGGCTGAATATTTTATCCTTTGTTATTTTCTATACTTTGTACCTTTTTGTTGTCATTTTCATTATAAACCATTGCTTTTCTTTTTGTATTATATGCTGTCCCACCTTTTGGGAATTTAAATCTAAAATTTAATAAGTTGTCTTTGATGCTCTCAAGAACTAGCTTTAGCCTCTATTTTTTATATTGTTTGAATGGAGTGGGCAGTGTAAATGCCATTAACACTTGTACTGCTTGTGACGGACTGATGCTAATCACCATTTAAGTTGCTGGGTGAATGGTGATAGGGTTAACCATAGCTGCCAGACGGGGTTTGCATAGTCAGTGAGAGGCAGTCAACTTAAAGTGGTGCAGCGAGTACCGATTGATTGGTCAGATTCACGTTGCCAGCGAACGTGGCTTTTTGTACCCAAATACATAGAATTAAAGAGGACTCACAATTGTGTTCCCTAATGTCCCAGTATTATGGCCTAGACTGTTTTAGGAGGCTTTAAGGGAAATTGAAGGCCTGATCAATTGCTCTGTTTCCAGTGCTTTAAAATTAAATTTACCAACAATCAGATACTTTCCTATGTTAGTGTTCTAGGCCACACCTCGACCGTTTTAACTCACAGGCCAATCGCAAATTTACACATCTACACTGCTTAGGCTGTGGCTCTTGTCACCATCGCGCGCCCCAACCCTCCTCCCTTTTAGAGCTACTGAACTCGATCTCCTTCCTGGTTTTTCCTTTCTGCTGCTTTCTCCTGCCTGAGCATGGCAACCGCAATTAGAAAGAGGAACAGTATTTGTGACCACAGATTCATGACCTACCACCCCCTAACTTTCTTTATCAGTGACCTTTTATATCTTGGCTTGCATTACGTATAGAGTGGTTGATGGCTTAAAGCTTAAAAGGTAGGAACCAGGTCTTTCATCGTTAAAATCACTTTCCTTGGGACCACAGTTTCCCCTTTAATCTAGAATAAAGGCTTAGTAGAGATCTATTTCTTTAAATCCCTTTCTCAGATACCCTTTCTTTCCCCCCTGGGTTATTGTTGGCAACCACGTCCCTGTGTGTTGGCATTTATGAGTTTTTATAAATATAGTTTCTAATGAAGCAGAAGACGAAATTTGTAAAATGTCTACACTATTGCCAACAAGGCTTTAATTATTCATTTGACGATAGAATATTTTGCCTTTTCAAAAGACTAGAGATACGCTAATGATTCACACAGGAAAACATTCCTCCTGTGATAAATAAATCCATTCCAAACTGGCGTCAATCATTTTCACAGACTGCTGTGTAATTGATGTTGTTACGTCATGCACAGGGGGGTGGTTTGCGGTCGGTGTTCTATGCTGTGCTCAGTCCTAAGAATCTCAAAATCCACATTAGGGGCCCCAACAACAGGCCTGAATCACATTGGTACGTCGCACGCATCATGAGTACGGTTTAATTTCTCTGCTTTTTTCGATTCACTTTCAGTGTTTGTTCCCTTTTCAATTTTATTTGAATAACCTTGCTTCCCACAGATTTTAACATCTTTTGGTTTGACGTGGATTATTTTATTTAGTCTCCATTGACTCCTTTATACTATGAACACAATAATATGAAGTCTGCAAGACCAGACTACAGATCTACCTTAGTAATGGCTATAGAGCTGGACCATCCTGAATCGGTAGTCAATGCACCTAAAAATTTTAACACTCCATAGCACTAGGGGAATAGCTGGAGGTCCGAAACATGACCTGGTTCGCTCGGTGGTAATCTTGCTGTCATACTTACAAAGAAACTTAAAAAAGCGTCACTACGCAATGGTATAGGCCCGCCACAAGCCCTATAATCTGTTCACGAACAGCTTTTTTATAAACACTGGATCACGCGTATGAATGAAACTATGCGTGATCACTTTTAGAAGAGGACCGACCGGGGTGCAAGTTCCAGCATGGGTGGGATTCAGTTTGAGTGAACGCCTTTAGTCGATAAATACATACCCTAAAGCTGACTAGTTGTCCGCTCATTTACTTCTGTAAACGTGTCCCTCATTTCATTTTTTTTTATTTCTCTAAAAACCTAAACTGATTTAAAGGCATGTCCACTCTCTTAAACTAACACAAACTGGTGACTTGTCTAGTTTACTTATCTCCCATAACCACACTTCTATTTCACCGATTTATTAGAACCGCATTGTTAACCATGATATTTAATGATTAGTCCTCTTTATTGTGGAAAATATACTCCGCCTCCTCCCTCATCTTACTCTGACTCCCGGAATGAGCCAATAATTACGCTAATAATATCCTGGTTTAGTAATGCAGGATAAAGCGTGCTGCAAAATGTGCAAGTTCGGTGGGGTTGGGGGCAGGTAAATGATAAATGGTCAACTTTTGTTTAAGGTCATTCAAGTGAACCTTAAATGTCATGTGTTTTAACTACTATTTATTGAACCCATTTTCATACCTGGGTTGTTTCAAATCGTCCTACAAAACTTTCGGCTCCGAAGTGTTCACGGACGCAAAATTTCTCAATTTTTTCGATGGTTTTATATCGAAATCGAAATAGACGGATTTGAAAACGAAAGGAAATCGATTTTAAAAATCGAAACCGAATTTCGAACTGTCGAATTTTGGCAACGTATTCTCGAGAAATCGACAAACGAACAAACTCAAACTTGTCGAACATCGCGTAGGGAACAGCTCCGTGTAGTTGATACAGTATTTAAAGGACAATGTACTATCCCTCCTCCACCCTCGCGTCTAGTTTCTTCTGGGTACACAGGGTGAGGACACTAACCACTAGGTCCCTCACCCTTGGGCTCTTGTAGTAACTGACCTACTTCCCTTCGTCACTGTCTCCACGTATTCGCGCTGTCGCAGATGCGTTCAATATGAAGACAGGTTCCTTACAGCCGCGATCTTCTATTGGGCTCATCACCATGGAGAGGAGTAGAGTGAGCTTACCAGAAGGAGCGGAGCGGAGCTAAGTAAGTATATATCAGTGTAGCTACAAGGAGCCCGCTGGATGAGGACCTAGTGGTTTAGTCAGGGTGTTACTCAGTGTTTTTGACACCTGACAAAACTTTTCAAATTCACCTTCGCAGGGGGGGGGGGGTCTGAGGCAGGTGAAGGAGGGTCTTAACACTGACTGGGTGGACTGGAGGCTGCCTTAACTCTGATTGGTGGCTGGAGCTAAAATGCAGTATTGCAGGAAGAAGATTTTTTTTAAATTCTGCCCTATTCAGTGTTCCGGCAGAGGCATCGCTCTGAGCAAATGTTTCACTTTGCTTCATGGTAGGAGCACCACCCCTGTTCAGTCCTCCCCTGGTACAAAGTGATATAAGAAGAGTAGGGATGGCCGGTTCGCGATTTATCCCGTCCGCGAACGGCGGTTTTCCGGATTTTCCGCCATCCGGAACTTCGATCGCGTATTTTTCACATTTAAATTTAAACGAGTGCCGCTGCGTGATTTTCGAATTTTCGAAAATTCGCAGATCTTTCGAGCGACGCGATTTTGCTCATCGGCACTCTAGAAGAGAGTGGGATGAGGTAAGTTATAAACTGTTCCTTAAGAGGAAGACACAGTGTAGCTGAACTCAGTTCCTGATGCTTATCTTCTTAGCATCCTATCCAAGGGGTTCTTTCTGGATCTATTGTACACCAGACGGCTGACAGAGGGATAAATCTACATTTCACAAAAAGTACAGCATTATCAACGTTTGGAGTTCAGCCATCCTTTTCGAGATGAAAGACCATGATATGTTGGTTTTATTAGAAACAACCGCCGGCAACTAAAGTGAAAAATATGGACTATATGTTCCACTGTTTACAAAACATAAATACAATCTGAAACAAACAAATTCAATAATAAGTAAGGTATGCGAATCACAAAAAAACACTGAAAAGGAAAAAACAATATTTGCGTAGAATAACACTATAAAAAACTGAAGGATGTGTGGTTTTTTTGTTGTTGTTGGCTTACTTCCCACTATAAAACCAGTCTCCGCTGAATTTTCACCCACACAGCAGATCTATAGATCGCGTTTTCTAAGGGAAATGCATTATTCATGAATTGCCTCTTGGAAAGTTCATGAGTGAATTAGCTGACATAGATGCACAATTGGGAAATTAAATAGATTTAAGATATCTGCTTTTCGACTCTCCAGATCAACAGACTTTGGTACACGTCTTTGTATTGATATTGAATGATAGTAGTTATACTTCCGTTTGTTTTTACTTCTTTATATTACCTCGAAAACCCCCCCCATTGAAGGTGGTAGAGACTCCAACTACTAGGATACAAAAACAATAAAAAAACACCCACCAAAACCAACCCCCACCGATGTCCTGAGCTTTTGAGGCATATGAGTATGCTATAGTATATTGTAATCGATGTCTACTAGAATGATAGTATGTAATGTAACAATGTCTACTAGATATAGTATAGTAATGTAACATGTCCTACTAGATGATAGTATGTAATTACAATGTCACTAGATGCTAGTAATAGCAATGTACACTGTCTAATGATACGTATAGTAATGGTAAACATGTCTACTAATGATATATAAAGTAACAATAGTCTCCTCAGATGATTGTAGGTTGAATGTACAATGTCTACTAGAGGATATTATAGCGATGTAACATGTCTACTAGATATGTATAGTAATGGTACAATGTTACACTAGATGATAGTCATAGCGATGTAACAAGTGCGCTAAGATGATAGTATATGGAATGAATAGATCCGCCGGAGGGACGAAGTTCACTGTACCTTGTATTACGTAATATCAGTGCAGGCCACAGAAAGGCACGTAATATGTCATTTAGTCAGTAGTGTCAGTAGTTTCCAGGTTAAATTAAATTATACAGGTTAAGGGGAACACAGGTGATCTTATTGAAATGCTTTACAACAGGGGGAAAGAGGATCCTAACCATCTGATACTGAGAGAAGGGGTTTGAATGTTAAAAGCAATTTGCACGCTCGCAAGATGGAACCCATAGACACAAGCAGATACACTCCCAGTGGGACAAGGGGGAACGCACAAAGCGCAGAGGACACCAGCAATACAACACAGCAGAGCACAGATAGACCACAGCAGAGACACAGCAGAGACACACAGAGACCCACACCAGACGACACAGCAGAGACACAGCAGAACAAAGCAAGACACACCGAGACCACAGAGACACAGCGAGACACAGCAGAGACCCAAGCAGAGACACAGACAGAGACCAGCAGAAGACACCCAGAAGACACAGCAAGACCCAGCAGAGCCACACCAGAGACACAGCAGAGACACAGCAGAGACACACCAGAGACACAGCAGAGACACAGCAGAGAAACAGCGAGACACAGCAGAACACACCAGAATGACCCAGCCATAGACACATTTCACCAGAGACCATCAGAAGACCACCAGAGACCCACAGAGACACCCATAGACCCCAGAGACACCAGAGACACTGCAGAGACACAGCAGAGACACAGCAGAGACACACCATAGACAACTCATGACACAGGCAGAGACACAGCTATGACACAAGCAGAGACCTCGCATAGACCCACCAGAGACACAACACCCGAGACACAGCAGACGACACAGCACAGACACAGCAGATACCCAGCAGATACACAGCAGAGACCACACAGAGCCACAGCAGAGACACAGCAAGAGCACACCATAGACACAGCAGAGCACAGCAAGACAAGCAGAGACACACAAGGAGCACAACCGCCAGAATGACACAGCGAGACACAAGCAGAGACCAGCAAGAGACCCATCACCGAGACACCGCAGAGACACACAAGGACCACCCACCCGCAAGACCCAGCAGAGACACAGCATAAAGACCCAGCAGAGACACGCAGAGAACACATTACAGAGCCACCGAGACACAGCAGGACCATCAGAGACAAGCATAGACACCAGCATAGACACAGCAGAGACACCAAGATACACAGCAGAGACACGCACCAGAACACACCAAGATACCCAGCACGAGAACACCGCATAGACACACCAGAGAGACACACCGAGAAAAGCAGCTACACAGCAGAGACACAAGCAGAGCCACAGGCAGAGACCAGCAGAGACACGCAGAGACACAGCAGAGACCACAAGACCAGCAGAGACACAGCCGAGACACAGCAGAGAACACAGATACCCAGCAGAGACCCCAGCAGAGACAACAGCATAGACACGCAGAGAAGCACAGCAAAGACACGCAGAGACACAGCAGAGACCCAGCGAGACCCAGCAGAGACCCAGCAGAGACACAGCATAGAGACACAGCAGAGACCCAACACAAAACAAGAGACACACAGAGCACAGCAGAGACAACACTAGCAGCTACACAGCAGAGACCCAGCAGTAGACACAGCGGAACAGACCCAGCAGAGACACAGCAGATACACAGCAGAGACCAAGCAGAACACAGCGATACCCAGCAGAAGACCCAGCAGAGACACACCAGAGACACAGCATAGAACACACCAGAGGCACACCAGAGGCACACCAGAGACTCCCACAGTAGACACAGCAAGAGACACAGCAGAGACCCAGAGAGACCCAGCAGGATCCAGCAGAGACACATCAGAGAACACAGCAGAGACCAAGGGCAGGACACAGCAAGAACACAACCGCAGCAGAACACAGCAGAGACCCAGCAGAGACCCACAGAGACAAGCAGAGAGACACAGCAGCGACACATCAGAGACCCAGCATAGACACAGCAGAGACCCAGCATAGACACAGCAGAGCCACAAGCAAAGAGACCCAGCAGAGACAAGAGAGACCCAGCATAGACCCAGCATAGACCCGCCGAGACCAAGCATAGACACAGCAGAGACACAGCGAGCAACACGCAGAGACCCGCAGAGACCCATCAGTACCCAGCAGAGACGCAAGCAGAGACACACAGAACACAGCAGAGACAAACACAGCAGGACCAGCAGAGACACATCAGAGAAACAGAGAGACCAGATAGGGATGACCGTCGGGACTGGGGGGTGTTCCAGTCGGCGCGCGTAGGTCTCTCGTAGTGTTAGCGCGCCAATGAATATAGGAGGATCTTGTTCCCGCGTCGGTTGGAAAAGAAGTACAACACACGGAACGATAAATCCCCAACTGTGGGATCCGATGGTAATCAGGCGTTATCGTTACATGTGTAACCCAGCTTACACTTAAACATGAAGCTCTTAGGTCTGTGGGACTGGTAATCATTTTATACTGTTTACAAATAACTAGGGGGGGACAGTATTTTAGGATGGCCATACATGAGAGATTTCATTTACCCGAACGAGCGATCTCACGACTGATGCAACGGTCTCTGACCGTCATAGCGATCATAATCCCATTCTTATGGCGATCGCATGTCGATACAAAGAAGAATTGGAAAAGCAGTTTCCGGCAGGATCGGTCCTAATGTCGGGGTGTCACTGGGTGGGTAAATAAAATCTTCTAATGTTGACCACCATATGGTCCCCCTTAACCATGTGTGTGGTCTGTGTGGAAGCTTTCCCCTGTCGGTGCTCATATAGCTGTGCCTTCAGATCTTTTTTTTGTGAGTCGTGTTAGTGTAGTTTTTGGGGGGGTAAGTCTTATTCTTTGCAGCTGAAAGTTGCCTCTCACCGCCATTGCAGTTTGCATGCTTTTATATAGGGCGTCAGTCCGCCATCCCCATCCTATGCCCGTCCATCATGTCTGCCCATCCATACCTGGCTGGGGTGAATGAGTTTGAGGCTCAATGGTAATTCTATACAGTGGGGATAGAAGGACAGTAATCGAAAAACAAATAGGAATTGTCCATCTCACAAATTAGATTCCTCAGTTCCATAGAGAATTGTTTCATTATTTCGAAAACCCCCAAACCTGATTCTTCGCCTTTACAGTTTTAAAAACACATAAATGAAATTCAGATAATTTGCGAGATTCAATAAAAACATTAATTTAAAATGGGGCTATTTTTGCCCACCAATCCATCTTATTAACATTTGAAGCTAACATCTGATTGGTTAGGGCCAAAATTACACCATTTTAAATGATACAGAACTTTTATTAAATAGCCCTGAATGTGTCTTCCTAGATCTCAACCAGAAACCGAAGAGTGAGAAACAATTGGGGCTAATTTATTATTATTAATAAGAGGTGCAACATTTTGACCATGCTTATTTGAATCTCAACCATATCAAGTTTCTTAAATGTTTTCTAACGCAGTGGACCATAAAAATGCAAATCTGATTGGTTACTGCAAATAAAAAATAGCTCAGGCAAATGTTTGCACCTCCCATTAAATAGGCCATTGTGCTTTAATCTGCTTTATAATGGAATACGAAGCCCACTTATACTCCTTAAAGCAAAAACAAACAAACAAAAACAGTTACTTGTCAGTTACCTGCCTACAACCCCTACTAATATATTGACCTTTTTACCTGAATATAAACAAATAATAATTGCCCCCATTCTGGTAGAGTAGCTGTCCCTCCCTGACTGCTGACATCACAGCCAATGATTGACTGCTTGATCACCTGCTGTTCCTCTCACAAGCTCAAGCTTCTACAAAGCTCACAAGCAAGGAGGAGGCAATACCGTTCCTAGAACAGAATAGAATTTTATTAAAGTTTTGGTTACAAATACATGTTATAAACTGGTAGAAACTAGCGTGGGGTTGGTAGATAACTTCAAGTCACTGTTTTTTTGCTTAAGGTGGATTACCCATTCATCCTAAGCAATGTGCAGAGAGTGCCTATCGGCAATTGCAATTCTACAGCCGAGTAAACCTCTTTGTGGTTGATGTACTAATAATCACTAATAATGATGGTTGAGGCCGATAGTTGCTCTTTTGCGCTAGATCTGGAATAGCAGGAAAAGTTGTGTTAATAGTGGTTAAAGACTTGATGGGTAAACCCATCTGCAATATACGGAGAGCGTGTTTGCTCAGTACGTCATTATGGGAGCAAACGAAAAGTCCTCTCTTCCATCCCATTTAAAATTGCTTCGCTCAAATTTGTACATTTGTTTTTTTATATCAACCTTGAAGTTTTCTCTATTGTCTCATTCTTTCATTCATACAATCTAGCAAATGTTTGAGGTTATCGTAGACATATAATAAACTATAATGGTCTTTCTTTTGCACATGGGTAAAGTCATTTCGGCCTACAGATTCAGAGGGTGTCTTTGAATGGTGTGAAATTGAAATACAGCCCACAGGGATGAAAAGGACCGAACACCTTGTGTGGTCCACAATCTGTACAGTCTAGTGCTGTGTAGAACATGGCAAAGTTCAAATTAACATTCGGTTGAATGCAAACAATGTTGGACTTTGCTTCATCTCATTGTGAGTAACTTTTGGAGACCTGAGGCAGATTTATGTTTAGCACACCCAGTCCACACTATTTAGTGATGATGATCACTGTAATTGGTGATGAAGAGATTGGCAAAATGTAGTGAAAACTCAAGAATCCTATTCTGAAACTATCCTTACATAGTCATGTGTTAGATATATTTTATACTCCCCAAGCACCATCAAAGCCTGATATCCTATGATTCTCTCAAATTTGATGAAACCCAATATACATTTTGTCCTTTCTCATCTGGTTGAGACAAACTATCACCTAATACAATAGTCCACAAGTATGATTACTCTCCCCTAAATAGATAAGGGGGTTGTTTTCTAAAGTACATAGACTTTAGGGTTGTTTTTGGTGTAAAGCGGAACGAAAATCTCACAGTAATGCACAATATTTGTTGAAGTTGACAAATCAAATGAAGCACAATTCTTGTGTATCCAGGAGGCAAATAATCTGGGCATGAAAGTGAATAGTAAAATACATACAGTATAGTAAGTATAGTATGGAGGTTTATAAAGACCGCTGTCCATATAGTCCAACCTCTCTCTGCAAATACCCACATTCAAGAGGAAGGCAACCACCCCTCAAAAATTGGGCATGTCCATCCCAAAACTAAAATTTAATAAAAGCAACCCAACTCTCTCAAGACTCCCAAACTACATATTTCTTCAATCGGTTACACTAATTACTTTGGGATTCATCCTGGTGTTTCTGTTCAGGCTATGCTATTTATACTCTTAAAGACGATGAGTCTTTTCAACTTGCAAATGCTCAGAGAAGCTTGGTTCATAAGATAGCAATCAGTCATCGGCCATGACAGATCTACACTGCCAGGACAAATACTCTCATGAGGCAAGTGGAGATTTTGTGTTTGGGGAAAGAAAAAGGATGGTTGGGAAATATAAAAAAAAAGCAAAAAAACACACAATTGATGCCCCCTTACCCCATCGATCCTTAATGTGGGGGATTGCGGTAATTAAAACCCAATAGGACCAGTTACCCTGCAAAGCACAGCGATAAGGTAATCCCTATGATGTCTGAGGACTTCCTCTGATACCGGGAACCTCCCTTGGTCTACTCCCAAACAGCCCTGGTGGTCTAGTGGAGGAAGGAAGGAAACTTACCATCAATAACTCAGAGCCGCAGGGGTATATACATACTATATTGTGATCATTAAGTTGTTTATATGTTTGGAAACTCGGAAATTCCAATGCACAGCTGGTTTTTTAGATTCATATTAGAATAATTTTGTTTTTTACTGAAACAGAAGTGTCCACCGCTCTGAGCTTTCCTTGTCTCATTTGTCCTATTTGTGCCAATTTTTATGCAGAGAGAATGCCTTGATGGCTTTGGGTCCGAAGTTTAGCCTGGTCTTTTTGCCCCTTTCCCCTTTTATTTTCTTCTTTTTCCTTTTCTTTCCCCGTCACTAATTTTGCCCTTCCATCCACCCCTTTCTTCCACACCCCACATTTTGGTTTTACCTATTTGTTGGTTACAGGTAGTGATTGCCCCCAGTTTCGCGAGTCCGAACCCGGATCCGCGGCGGATTTACCTCATTCGCGAACGGCGGTATCGCGGATTTTCCGGTTTCCGCCTTCCGAACTTTTCCGAACCGCGTTTTCTAAAATTTTCTAATTACGAGGATTTCTCGTATTTTCGAAAATACCGCGTTTTCGAAATTTTCAAAATTATGGGATTTCTCATATTTCGAAAATACGGGAAAATATGAGAAATCGCAGATTTCGTATTTTTCGCAGAATCCTCGTATTTTCGAATTTTAAAGTTATTTATAGGGTCCGCTCGCGATTTTAAATTTTTGAATTTTTTCGAAATTTGCGATCCTCGAGCGGACCGGATTTGTGCGAATTTCGGGCTTCTCTAGTTACAGGCTCTGCACCCACTTTTACCAGTTACTGCTAACGGCATTATATGTCTGTAGCACAGTTTCCTAATTGTTTTAGTTTAGTCGGGACATTTACATTGGTGATGTCTCTTTTGCATAGACTTGTTGTTTAGTGAGTATTATGCATTTGCTTCCTAAAGTTTAAAAATAATCAGGCAGGTTCATAATAAAAAAATAAATAAAACTTAATCCAGCTTTGCAGATGCCTTTCCTGCTATATACTGTACTTTTTTATCAACGCTGCAAAATCTGAGTTACTTGCTGATTGAGGCAGATTTGGAACATCCCCCCCAAATAATTTAATGGGTATTGCCGCAGTCCTAATTTCTTTTTTAAACAAAATTAATTTGAATAGATACCCCTGATACGGTGATCATTTCATTAAATCGCATTCGTTATTTTATGCCTGGTGAAAGAAAACAACACTAAATCTAGTAAATGAAGTAAAAGTTATCTCTCTCCGCCTGTTTAAAATGTCTTTTAAGTGCTGGATGAATAGAAACGAACCCTTAATAGCAGCGTGACAGAATGTTCTGTGCCTTTTCCTAATGCTTCTCGTGTGTCCGTTTGGAGCCACAAAGTTAATAAAAAGCTTTAAATTTTAGCACTTATGTCTGTGTAATCAACAATTCTTTTTAATTCAAGGACAGTCCGACCTTTATAATTAAACATGTTTGGAACAACCTTGTGGGTGGCAAAGTTGTAAGAACTAAATATTTGCATTCGATGTATTATAAATTCATTTTTTTTATTTTAAATCTGGATTAACAAAGTAATTTTCTGCTAATTTGCCAATTGGTTAATATTTACCCAGAGATTCAATGCTCTGGGTACGAACAGATCGCTCCTTCTCAACCCGTATGAATTTTGGGCCGAACTCGAACCTATTCAAACTTTCCGAACTAGTTTGTTTTTCCGAACTCTTAGACATATTTTAGATAATTATAATTATCAATTTATGTACCGTCGATAACCCTTAAAATGTATCATTTGATTCGGTAACCCTTGAATGTATTGTTCAGTTTTCAATACCCCTCAAATGAATAGTTTGATTTTTTGGTAACCTTTGAATGTGTCATTGGTAACCTCGAATGTATCGTTCAAATTCGTAACCCTCGAATGTAATGTTCCATTTTTTGAACCCTCAAATGTATTGTTTTATTTTTTCGGTAACCCCCCTTGAATAATTGTTCAGTAACCCTCAAATTGACCATAACCCTCGAATGTAGCATGCGGTAACCTGAGAATCGCCCAATCATGGGGGAAGGTACTGTTTTATAGAGGTTTTGATGATATGGACATGTTCCCCAGACCATTTCCCAGTGCCACAGCCATTTACAGTAAGTTACCATGCTATTTTCTTGTATTAATCGAACTTTTCAACTATTTTCTCATTGACTTTGAACACATTCAGTAAGTTTGGCCATCTCTACATCCTGCTTGGTTCAAATGAAGGTACATAATAACAGCTTGGATAAAGAGGAGCAGTAGCACCCACTAACCGTCATCTTAGGAAATCCTATGGTAAAATTATAGGATTTGGGTTTATTATGTGGGGAATTACCTGCACTCTTAATTAGATTTTATGCTCTTTAATCTAGAGATGTATGTGGGTTCGAATAGATCCCATTTCAAACCAAATCTGAGGGTTTCAAAGTTCTGACAAAACTTTCGGAACTCCTGGATTTTACAAACACGGATTTTTTGAAAATCGAAAGTAGACGATTACCAAACAAAAAACCGAAAGTAGACGATTACCAAAACGAAGTCGACGATTTACCTAAACGAACTAGACGATTGACGACAACCGAAAGTAACGATTATCGAAGATCGAAGTAGACGATTATCGAAGATCGAAAGTAGACGATTATTGAACATCGAAGTAGCGATTACCGAAAACCGAAAGTAGATGTATTGACGAAAACCAAAGTAGCACAATTATCGAAGATTGAAAGTAGACGATATCGAATTATCAACGTAGACGATTAATTGAAAATCGAAGTAACAATATCGAAGATCGAATAGACTAATTGAAATCGAAAGTAGACAATTATCGAAAATCGAAAGTAGACGATTATTGAAAATCGAAAGTAGACAATATCGTAAAATCGAAAGTAGCGATATTCTCTAATCGAAATAGCACTATTGAAGATCGAAAGTAGACAATTATCGACGATCGAAAGTAAGAACAATTTATCGATCGAACATCGAATTAGACAATTATCGAAAATCGAAAGTAGACAATTATGAAAATCGAAAGTAGACAACTTATCGAAGCGAAAGTAACGATATCGAAAATCGAAAGTAGACGATTATTGAAAATCGAATCCTCGAAAGTAATAATCAAGTTCAGTAACACTCTTGAAAGTAGAATGAGGAAGCTTAACACATCCGAACGTGAGGAAAGATATTTTAAAATAACATTTTTGTTCATTTACGGGTTCCCCAGACCATCCGACCCAGGTCTCTGTGTCCATTTACAGTAACCTACTAGTACTATTTGTCCCATCAAATGGACAGAAACTTTCTCAATTTTTTTTCCCCAGTAGACTTCTATTGGTCCTTTTTTCGAATTTTTCAGAAAATTTCAAAAAAGATTCAAAAACGGAACGAGACTCAGCAGTTGCGAACATCTCTTTAGAGCTAAATTTCTGATTCCCATAATACCTGGATTGGGCCATTATGTTATTATAACACACATGTAATAGTTAATACACTTCGCAAAAATAAGGAGCGAGTTGGACACTCTTGTCTAGTACAAATATCTTTTCTATATTACGTAACGTAATATATTACGTATTACTAATATCATTGCAGGCCACAGAAGGCACTAATATGTCATTTAGTCGTAGTTCCATAATATATCAGGTTAATGGGAACACAGTGTGATCTTATTGTAAAATGCTTTATCAACAGGGGAACTAGGGATCCTAATCAACACTTTTGGAATATTAAATCTAAAATTTAATAAGTTTTGTCTTTGATGCTCTAAAAGAACTCAGTTAGCCTCTGATAAGTTTATATGTGTTTGAATGGAGTGGGCAGTGTAAATGCTAATTAACTCTGTGACTGCTTGTGAAGGACTGATGCTAATTAACCAGTTAGTTGCTGTGAATGGTGTAGTGTTAACCATTTAGCTGCCAGGACAGGGGTGTGCATAGTCAGTGAGAGGCAGTAACTTAAAGTGGTGGCAGCGAGTACCGATTGATTGGTCAGATCACGTGCCCAGCGAACTGGAGTTTGTGACAGAAATACATAGAATTAAAAGGACTACAAATTTGTGTTCCCTAATGATCCCATATGATGGTCCTAGACTTGTTTTAGGCTTTAAGGAAAATTGAAGCCTGATCAATTGCTCTGTTCCAGTAGCTTAAAATTAAATTTAACCAAACAATCAGATACTTTCCTATGTTAGTTCTAGGCCACACCAGCCCGTTTTAACTCACATGACAATCGCAAAATTTACACATCTTACACACTGCTGTAGGCTGTGCTCTTGTCACCATCCCCCCACCCTCCTCCCTTTTAGCTACTGTAACTCGATCTCTTCCTGGTTTCTTCTGCTTTCTCCTGCACTGAGCATGTGCCAACCGCAGATTAGAAAGAGGAACCAGTATTTGTGACCACAGATTCAGAACCTACCACCCCCTAACTTTCTTATCAGTGACTTTTTCATATCTTGGGCTGTGCATTACGTAGAGAGGTGGTTGATGGCTTAAAGCTTAAAAGGTAGGAACCAGGTCTTTCATTTAAAATCAACTTTCTTGGAGACCACAGTTCCCCTTTAATCTTAACAGGCTTAGTTAGAATCTATTTCTTTAAATCCCTTTCTATACCCTTTCTATCTTGTTATTGTTGGCACCATGTCTTGTGGTGTTGGCATTTATGAGTTTTATAAATATAGTTGTCTAAGAAGCAGAAGAAGAATTTGTAAAATGTCTACACAGTTGCCCAACAAGCTTTAATTATTCATTTGACGATTAGAATATTTTGCCTTTTCAAAAAGACTAGAGATACGCTAATGATTCAACAAGGAAAACATTCCTCACTGTGATGATTAAATCCAATTAAAATGGTTCATCATTTTTCAGGACTGCTGGATATGTTAGCAGTGTTTGCTCTTTCTATCTGTGCCCTCCTGCGAATATCGTCTAAAATCCAATTAGGGGCCCCAAACAGCCAGACATCACATTTATGACACGCAGAGATATTTAATTTTCTGCTTTTTTTCTATCATCTTTCAAGTGTTTGTTCCCTTTTCAATTTTATTTAGAATAAACTGCTTCCCACAGATTTAAATAATTTTTGGTTTGGACGTGACTTATTTTTATTTAGTCTCATTGACTCCTTTTATACTATGACACAAATAATATGAAGTCTGCAAGACAGACATACAGATCTACCTTAGTAATGCCTATAGAGCTGGACCAGTCATGGAAATCGGGTAGTCAATGCACCTAGAAATTTAAACTCAATCACTAGGGAAGTGCTGGAGGTCCAAAATGAACCTGGTTCGCTGGTGGTAAATCTGCTGATCATAATTACAAAAAGAAATAAAAAAGCAGTCAACTACGCAATGGTAGTAGGGCCCGCCACAAACCCATAATCTGTTCAGCGAACAGCTTTTTTTAAACAGCTGATCACGCGTATGAAGGAAACATATGCGTGATCAGCTGTTTAGAAGACCGGACCTGAACCGGTTCAGTTTGGAGGAAGCCTTTAGTCGATAAATAACATTACCCAGAAAAGCTGACTAGTTGTGCCCTATTTATTCTGTAAAAGTGTCATACATTTATTTTTTTTTCTCTAAAAAGCATATAACTGATTTAAAGGGCATGTCCACTCTTAAACCACAAAACTGGTGACTTGTCAGTTACTGTATCTGCCCATAACCACAACTGCTATTTCACCAGTTTATTAGAAGCATTTGTAACCAGATATTTAATGATCAGTCCTCTTTCATTGTGGAAAATATATCCGCCTCCTCCCTCAGCTTACTCTGCCGGAATGGAGCCAATAATTATCCTATAATATCTGGTTAGTAATGCAGGTAATAAAGTGCTGAATGTATCAGTTGGGGTTGGGGGCAGGTAAATGAAAAGTGGTCAGATTTTTGTTTTAAGGGTGAACATTAGAGATGTAATGTGGTTTCTAATAGAACCCAGTTTCAAATCTGAGGGTTTCAAAGTCCCAACAAAACTTTCGGAACTCCGGAATTTCACGGAACTCAAATTTCTCAAATTTTCGATTTTTATCGAAAATAGACGATTTTTGAAAAACGAAAGTAGACGATTTTCAAAAATCGAAACTCGAATTTTCGAACTTTCGAAATGTTTTAAAATTTCGAGAAATTCGAAAACAGAACAAAACTCAACAGTTTCGAACATCTCTAGTGAACATGCCCTTTAATTTGATACAGTAATTTAAAGGACAATTATACTTACCTCCTCCAGCTCCTCTTCTTCTATGTTTCCTTTGTACACAGGGTGAGGACCTAAACCACTAGGTCCTCACCCTTGGGCTCTTTGTAGTAACTGACATACTTACTTAGCACTGCTCCACTTATTCTTCTGCTTCCATGATGCGTTCAATAGGAAGACAGGTTCCTTACAGGCCGCATCTTCCTATTGGGCTCATCACCAATGGAGAGGGGAGACGGAGCTTACCAGAGAGGGAGCGGAGCGGAGCTAAGTAAGTATATCAGTGTAGCTACAAAGAGCCCAGGGATGAGGACCTAGTGGTTTAGGTCAGGGGTGTTCCTAGGTGTTTTGACACCTGAAACAACTTTTAAATGTCACCTATCGGCGGGGGGGGGGGGGTCTGGAGGGCAGGTGAAGGAGGCTTAACACTGACTGGTGGACTGGAGGGCTGCCTTAACTCTGATTGGTGGACTGGAGCTAAAATGCAGTATTGCAGGAAGGAAGATTTTTTTTTAAATTGCTGCCTATTCAGTGTTCCGCAGGGGCACGCTCTGAGCAAATGTTTCACTTTGCTTCATGGTAGGAGCACCCCTGGTTCAGGTCCTCACCCTGGGTACAAATGATATAAGAAGAGGATAGGGATGGCCGGTTCGCGGATTTATCCCGTCCGCGAACGGCGGATTTTTCCGGATTTTCCGCCATCCGAACTTCCGATTCGCGGATTTTTCACATTTAATTTTAACGGGTCCGCTCGTGGATTTTCGAATTTTCGAAAATTCGCAGATCCTCGAGCGGACCGGATTTTGCGAAGTTCGGACATCTCTAGAAGAGGAGTGGGGAGGAGGTAAGTATAACTGTCCTTTAAAGGAAGACACAGTGTAGCTGAACATCAGTTCCTGAATAATCTTATTTCTTACTATCCTATCCAAGGGGTTCTTTCTAGGATCTATTGTAACACCGATGAAGGCTGACAGAGGGATAATCTACATTTCACAAAAGTACAGCAATTATTCAGACGTCTTGGAGTTAGCCAGCACTTCGAGATGCAAGAGACCAGTGATAATGTGGTTTATTAGGAAACAAACGCCGGCCAAATAAAGTGAAAAATACGACTAGAATGTTCCACTGGTTTACAACAAACATAAATAAAATCTGAAACAAACAAATTCAATAAAATAAAGGTCATGCGACCATCACAAAAAAAACACTGAAAAGGAAAAAACAATATTTAGCAGATACACTTATAAAAACTGAAGGATGTGGTTTTTTTTTGTTGTTGTCTTACTTTCCCACTAATAAAACCATCTCCGACTGGAAATATTTCACCCAACACAGCAGATCTATTAGATGCAGTTTTCTAGAGGGAAATGCATTATTCATGATTGCCTCTTGGGTTCAGTGGAGTGAATTAGCTGACAGAGATGCACAGTATTGGGAAGATCAAGATAGATTTAAGGATATCTGCTTTTCGAACTCTCCAGATCAACAGACAGTTGTACACGTCTTTGTATTGAATATATGAAATGATAGTAGTTATATTCCGTGTGTTTTACTTCTTTATATTAACTCTCGTAATGTCACTTGTAGCTGTGGTGTTTTAGAGATGCCATATATAGTGATGTAACAATGTCTACTAGATGATAGTATAGTAATGTAACAATGTTACTAGATGATAGTAATAGTAATGTACAATGTCTACTAGATGATAGTATAGTGATGTAACAATGTCTATAGATGATAGTATATAATGTAACAATGTCTACTAGATGATGTATAGATTGTTGTAACAATGTCTAATAGATGATAGTATAGTGTAATGAATAAGAGTCCCGAGGGACGAAGTTCACTGTACCTTTTAGGAGGAGGGCTGTGTCAGTATGGCTGGAAACAATGACTGAGAGGATGGTAACTAGAACAACGGCTGGAAGGATGGTAACTGGAACAATAGCTGGAAACAATGGCGGGTGTAGAGATGGTAGCTGGGACGATGGAGGAAACAATGGCTGAAGAGATGGTAACTGGAACAATGGCTGGAAACAATGGCTGAAGAGATGGTAACTGGAACGATGGCTGGAAACAATGGCTGAAGAGATGGTAACTGGAACAATGGCTGGAAACAATGGCTGAAGAGATGGTAGCTGGAACAATGGCTGGAAACAATGGCTGAAGAGATGGTAACTGGAACTGGCTGGAAACAATGGCTGAAGAGATGGTAACTGGAACAATGGCTGGAAACAACTGGCTGAAGAGATGGTAACTGGAACAATGGCTGGAACAATGGCTGAAGAGTGGTAGCTGGAACAATGGCTGGAAACACTGGCTGAAGAGATGGTAGCTGGAACAATGGCTGGAAACAATGGTGATCCACAGGCTGCAGGGATGTTAACTGGACAATGGCTGAGGCAGACAAGGAACAGGCTGGAGCTGAAGGCAGGAGATGCTACACAGCAGGCAAACAGTCTGTCTGGTAGCAAGGACTACGAATAGGCACTCGCAACCCACTGCGAGTGCCTATTTGAATCTTCGCGCCGCCGGCGTCCGGACGTGGTGACGTCACGACGCCGACGTTTGGCGCCGGCGACGTCACCATTCCCGGAACGGCGAGGGGACGCGCGGCAGGTAAGATCCTTACAGTACCCCCCTCCCACAGGGGGCCTCAGGAACCACTTGAAGCAGGTTTGTCAGAAATTTCTATGAAAGGTTTTGATTAACTGGGGTGCATGTAAATCCGACTGTTTAACCAGGACCTTTCCTCTGGTCCAAATCCTTTCCAATGGACCAAATATTGAAGAGAACTCTGACGAATCTGGATCCAAGACTTTCTCCACCTCACATTCTTGTTGACCGTTGATCATAATGGATCAGGTGACTGAAGAGGGAAGAGAATCGATTTAGCACCACTGGCTAATAAGGGAAACATGGAACACATTAGGGATTCTATGATGGTGGGTATAGAAGTCGTACTGCCGTGGGACCCACCAATTCCAATATAGGGAATGGGCCAATAAATTTAGGACCCAATTTAGAAGAAGACATTATTGTAGTTGATGTGAGTTGATGATAACCAAACTTTTCTCCCACCGAATATATGGAGGTTTACGTCTACGTCTATCGGCTGCAGTCTTTTGTACCAGGGCAGATTTCTCAAGACAGCTTTTTGTAGCCGCCAGATGGCTGACATTTCTGCAACTAGACTGTAGTTGCCGGAACTGGTCCTGACGAACAAAAAAAAATCCTGTGGAAACCCTTTGGGTTTAAGCCAAAAACACAAAAAAAAGGAGATTTTCCGGTAGAAGAGTGGACGGCATTGTTATGGGCAAATTCCGCCCATGGAGAAGCTCAGTCCAATTGTCTTGAGAGTAAGAAATGTAGCATCGAGAAGGAATTGTTCCAGCATTGGTTGGTGCGTTGCGGCTCCATAGAACTGAGGATGATAAGCCGATGAAAATTGGAGTTTAATTCCAAGTAATGTCAAAGTGCCCCGCCAGAATTTGGAGATGAATTGGGTTCCTCGATCGGAACACTATTTCCATAGGTAATCCATGCAGACGGAAAATATGAGAATGAAACAATTGGCAAGTTCAGCAGAGGAGGGCAATTTAGGAAGAGGAACAAAATGAGCCATTTTGCTAAAACGGTCTACAGTAACCCAGATGACTGTATTTTTCTTAGAAACCAGGAAGTTCACCAATAAAGTCCATAGAAAGGTGGGTCCACGGTAGGGAAGGAATAGGTAGAGGGGGAGAGTCCCAAGGAAGAGTATGGGAAGTTTGGAAGTAGCACAGACAGAACAGGCGGCGACAAAGTTTTTGACATCTGTCCTCATGGAGGGCCACCATACTGACCGATTAAGGAGATTGAAAGTCTTATGAACCCCAGGGTGACCAGCCTGTTTGGACTCATGAGTCAGTTGTAATATTTCTTTACGAAGGGAGAGGGGAACAAAAGGTCTATTAGGGGGTAAGGGCGTAGAGTAGAAGCAGACTCCTGAGCAGATGAAATCCGATGGCCAAAGTTGAGGGGTAATAGTGGCTAGAATCTGGAAGAGGGAATGATGGGGCCTTTATCTTATCAGTAGAATCGTCTGCAAGAAAAAGACTGGAGAGAGCGTCTGCTTTTTTTTCTTGGAACCGGGATGAAAGGAAATATGATGAAATTGAAACGAGAGAAAAACAGCGCCAACGGCTTGGCGAGGATTCAATCTCTTAAGGTTTTGGATATATTCCAGATTTTTGTGATCGGTGAGGATGGTGATAGGCTGTACTGCCCCTTCCAGTAAGTGTCGCCATTCTCTAGTGCGAGTTTGATAGCAAGAAGTTCACGATTCCCATAATCATAATTTAGCTCATTGGAAGAAATTTCTTAGAGAAGAATGCACATGGGGGGAGTTTCCCCTTCTCTATTTGCCTTTGGGAAAGGACGGCACCTGCTCCAGATTAGAGGCGTCAACTTCGATGATGAACGGTAGACTAGGGTCGGGGTGCAGAAGTATTGGGGCAGAAGAAAAAGCATCTTTTAATTTCTTGAAGGCTACTAAGGCGGCTGGCGCAAGATTCTGGGTTTGCCTCCTTTCCGGATAGGGCCAAGATAGGAGCAATGATGGAGGAAAACCCTTTAATAATTGTCTGTAATAATTGGCAAAACCAAGGAATCGTTGGATAGCCTTAGTGCCAATGGGAAGCGTCCAATTGACAATAGCCGAGGACTTTGGTTGGCCATCTTGAAGCCTTGGGCGGAGACCAGATAACCCAGAAAAGGTACTTGGGAGCATTCAAAGAGACATTTTTCCAGTTTAGCGTACAGTTGGTTGGCTCGTAGTCGGGATAAAACTTGACATACATGGCGACGATGAGAAGAAAGATCTTGAGAGAATATTAAGATGTCATCCAAGTAAACTACTACTGAAATACCTAAGAGGTCTCGAAAAATGTCATTAACAAATTCTTGAAAGACTGCTGGAGCATTACAGAGACCGAAGGGCATCACCAGAATTATAAATGTCCAGTTCTAGTATTGAAGGCCGTTTTCCATTCGTCTCCTTCTCGAATGCGAACCAGATTATAGGCTCCACGGAGATCAAGCTTGGAGAAATTTTTAGCCCCTTTTAATTGGTCAAAAAGTTCTGACGAGAGGGGTAGAGGATAGCGGGTTCTTGATAGTGATTTATTGAGACCCGATAGTCGATGCATGGACGTAGTCCTCCTCTCTTTTTTCCACAAAAAAAAAAACCCAGCACGGCAGGGAAGTGGACGGTCTGATGAAGCCCCGAGACGATTTTCTTTGATGTAATCTTCCATAGCGGTGGTCTCAGCAGGAGATAGAGGATAGGTGCGACTCGGGGTGGAGAGAGTACCGGTCAACAAATCGATGGGACAATCATAGGGCCGGTGGGGGGCAGAATCTCAGAAGACTTTTTGTCGAAGACATCTTTAAAGTCAGATACTGAAGAGGGTAAAATTTTAATTTTCTATCTTCACAGGAAACACAAGAGAGAAACGGAAGAACAAAGATTTCGGGGTGGGAAGACTCGGAAGACAGGTGGACTCCAAGAAACAGTTCGTTTTTGTCCAGTTGAATGAGGGGTTATGAAGTCGAAGCCAAGGGAGTCCTAGAATGAGAGGGGTCGTGGGACTTTGTATGACCAAGAAAGAAATTAATTCCCGATGAAGACAGCCAATTTGGAAGAAGAATTTCTGTAGAGGACATGGAAATAATTCTGTGGATAATGGTTGATCGTCATAGCCAGCACTCGGAGGGGATGAGGCAAGGAAAATAACGGAATACCTAACAGAGAAGCAAAGGTGGCATCATAAAATTACCAGCTGCTCCAGAGTCTAGGAAGGCTTGGGTAGAGAAGGTTCTGGATTTGAAAATGAGGGTAGCAGGCAGAAATGACTTGAGGGAATTCTTTGTGGAAAGGAGATTTGAATTTACCTAGAAGAGATCCTTATTCAGGTCTAGGGGTTTCAGTTTCCCGGCTTGGAAGGGCAACCTTTAACGAAGTGCCCCTGGCGGCACGCACAATACAGGCAAAGCCCATGAGTCCTCCTCCTAAGTTTTTTCTTCGGCTGAAATGTGTGTACCTCCAATCTGCATGGGTTCCTCCAAGGGGCGAGCAGCTGTCAAAGGTCCGGTCCCTTGGGGACGAGGAACAAACTTGGGGGGAACAAAACAGTTATTGGACTTTTTCGGCTTGCCTTTCCCTGATAAGAGTATCCACCCGTATACACACAGAAATCATTTCCTCTAACATTGTGGGAAGTTCCCGGGACACCAGTCATCCTTGATACGATCCGAAAGGCCCTGCCAAAAGGCTGCTAACAGGGCCTCATTGTTCCAGCAGTCTCGGCAGCCAAAGTCCGGAACTCGATGGCATATTGCCCTACCGAACGGGAGCCTTGTCGCAATTGCATACAGCCGGAGAAAACTGCAATGTTCTGCCTGGAGCGTTGAAAATCTTCCGGAAAGTTTCAAAAATAAGGAGATATCGTTCACCACAGGGTCATTCTCTCCCCAAGGGGGGATGCCCAGGCCAAGGCATTGCCCTCCCAATAGAGCAATAACATAACCGACTTTGGCACGGTCCCAGGCAAAGTTGAGGGCTGCAATTCAAAATGTATAAGGCATTGGTTAATGAATCCCCGACAAGCTTGAGCGTCCCCTTCATACCGCACAGGAGGTGGTATTCGCGGCTCTCTGGGGGGAACGGGTTCTCTAGGTAGAGCAGGCGGAACCGGAAGAGTGGACCCGGAGCTAACCGAGCTGAAATGGAGTCCAGAAATTGAGCTATGATATTCTGCTGGTGCTCAAGGGCGTCCATGCGGAGGGAAATAGTCTGCAGTGTCTTGCCTAAACTGGCTGCAGCTTCCTCAGGTACTTCCATGGCCTATTCGACTGTAATGAATAGAGTCCCGGAGGACGAAGTTCACTGTACCTTTAGAGGAGGGCTTGTAGAGGCTGGAAACAATGACTGAGAGATGGTAACTAGAACAACGGCTGGAAGGATGGTAACTGGAACAATAGCTGGAAACAATGGCGGTAGAGATGGTAGCTGGGACGATGGCAGGAAACAAGGCTGAAGAGATGGTAACTGGAACAATGGCTGGAAACAATGGCTGAAGGATGTGTAACTGGAACGATGGCTGGAAACAATGGCTGAGGAGATGGTAACTGGAACAATGGCTGGAAACATGGCTGAGAGATGGTAACTGGAACAATGGCTGGAAACAATGGCTGAAGAGATGGTAACTGGAACAATGCTGAACAATGCTGAAGAGATGGTAACTGGAACAATGGCTGGAAAAAATGGCCTGAAATGATGGTACTGAGGGAACAACATTGGCTGGAAACAATGGCTGAAGAGATGGTAATGGAACAATGGCTGGAAACAAGGGATGAAGAGATGGTAACTGGAACAATGGCTGGAAACAATGGCTGATCCACAGGCTGCAGGGATGTTAACTGGAACAATGGCTGAGGCAGAACAAGGAACAGGCTGGAGCTGAAGGCAGGAGACGCTACACAGGCAGGCAAACAGTCTGTCCGGTAGCAAGGACTACAAATAGGCACTCGCACCCACTGCGAGTGCCTATTTGAATCTTCGCGCCACCCGGCGTCCGGACGTGGTGACGTCACGACGCCGACGTCCGGCGCCGGCGACGTCACCATTCCCGGAACGGCGAGGGAGCGCGGCAGGTAAGATCCTTACAGTATAGTAATGTAACAATGTCTACTAGATGATAGTATAGTAATGTAACAATGTCTACTAGATGATAGTATAGTAATGTAACAATGTCTACTAGATGATAGTATAGTAATGTAACAATGTCTACTAGATGATAGTATAGCAATGTAACAATGTCTACTAGATGATAGTATAGTAATGTAACGATGTCTACTAGATGATAGTATAGTAATGTAACAATGTCTACTAGATGATAGTATAGTAATGTAATAATGTCTACTAGATGATAGTATAGTAATGTAATAATGTCTACTAGATGATAGTATAGTAATGTAATAATGTCTACTAGATGATAACGACTACAGTCCTTGTATGTGGGTTTATGAAAATCAACGATTTGATGTTACTTGTTTGTGTACATTTAACGTAGGTTTGTAGAATTCTGTGGGTCATTATTAGTATTTTTCATAGAGTTTGTTAGACTATATATGGTTCTAGGAATAATGGGAACTATTAATAAACAAATGTGATTGTTCAATGATCAGTCCAACAATCTTTTACTAAAATGAACAGTCTCTTCTGTTCTATAGGGATGGGGAGCACCTGCAGGCCCATCTGCAGCCCCCAACCCTTTGTGGTTTAGACATCCAGCAGGATGGGTAACTAAAAAATGACATTAGGATCCACCACACATGTTAGATTGGTCTTAGGATATTGGTTGGACACTCAATACCATAACTAGACTCAGCCAATCACTGATGCAGCTGCCGGTCTGGTCCCTTTTGCTGATCCATGCAGAAGAACAGCCGAGGGAACGAGGTCTGGTAAGTACCTTTAGTAGATGATTTTTAAACCTAGCATCTAGGGTTGGGAGGCTTTTCCTACCTGGATTCCTGTTTTTGGCCTTAGATGCGATGTAGCCATTAAAGGAATCTGGATGGAGGAGGAGGAGAGGGCTCCCCTGCATATAGTCCTCTAAGAGGAGCACGAAGAGGCAGATAGAGATTAGACACAGAGAGGCTCCTACTTATCAGTTTCATTGACTTTTTTTCCAGGCCCTGCAGGACAAGCAGAAGAGAAAAGTAAGGATTTTAACATTACACAGTGGGGCCAGCAGTGGGACAAATTTTAGTTGGGGATGGACATGTCCTTTAATAATTGTATCCATTGCAAAATGTGATCAGTGAGTTTTTCTATCTTAATAGGAACTTTATCACCAAGAAACCCTAAAATACTTCACAGCACAATTGGGTTAAACATCATCTGATAATTAATCACCAAAAGAGAGATCCAGCTCGGTTTACTGGCAGAAGGATGTACAATGTGGAGCCAAGACACAATTGTTTACTCAGCAGTCGTGAGCGGCAAGGAGCCCGTTCCTTCTGTTATTTACACCGCGTACAATTTAATTGGGGAGGCTGGAATGCTGGGAAGAGCACGGTAAAAAGTAAATGAGTTGAGTTCACTAGGATTTGCTTGGGTTTTTATGATGTTTACTTGACAGAATAGATTTGTGGTTGTATCGTTGCATTGTGTTTAGCTCAGCTTCTCCTATTCAGATCCAATTAATTCTATTACCTGTTTTCCCAGAGTAAAACAGACGCCCAGGTCCTCATTAAAAAGACTGTTTGTACCTTTTGTACTTTCTGGAGTTAGCTTTTCTAATGATGCGGCACTGTAAAGTTTGAATAACAAAGTATAGGAGAAAAGCTTCCGCACAAAAGGACCAACCCTAAAGCAAGCACAGCCACATAAAGGTTCCAAAAGTAAAAATTGTGCACTCAATAAAAACAGGAATGTACCTGGTTAAATAGATTCAAACTAAATGTCATCACATAAAGTATCCCTAATCCCTCCCTCCCAAACCGCCCACTACAAACACCCCACTCAGGGTGTCCTCGGATAAAAATACACCCTAAGGAGGAAAATTGTCCAGAGACCTAATAAATATATAGCACAGTTGCTATAAGACATCCAGCGATCAGCCAAGATAATATAATGTAATAACCTAGACATCCACATCCAAAGCACGACCCAAATACGGGACTTCCCGTGAGAAGCCAGGTCACACAGGTAAGAGGTATACTTGTCACTCCCGGGGACGGACCACACTCTTCACCCGTATGCAAAAGGTTGTCCTTACAGTCACGATGTTCCTCGTCCAAGGCTTCCGTATCTCAGGCCAAACACCGGTTCCAACTATCCAACGCTCAAATTTCTCCTCCCCAGGGCACACCGACACGTGTTTCGCTTAGCTCCAATCCGCCATAGCTTCCTCAGGGAACCTTGTTTGTTATTCAGTACTTTTATCACCCTGAGCACCACCCGGATTGGGGTGTTCCACGAGGTTGTCTCATGAGCTGTGCATTTATCAATCATTGCAGTGATGCACTGTAAAGTTTACAGCAAGATCCCTTCTTTTAATCTACAAAGCATTTGAACCAAAATTACCAGGAATTGAGACAGATGACTTCTTCAACATTGTGCATGTTTGTATGTGTACTGTACGTGGTTGGCCTAGATCTATCCATATTTATTATTTGTCTGATATCTACAAATCAGCTAATTTGCTGGATCGATGGCTGGTGTCATCTTCTACTACTGATTTAATGGCTTCATATCCCAATATCCCCTTCCGTTTGAACAATACCCCAGTTACAGTATAGTTTACAGAAGCACAGCTACTTCATATTCATAGAGAAAAATGTATGGGTGGTAATGGAGCACTGAAGGCCCTTAACCATCTAATAATCTTCTCACCATAAAAGGAAATGTGAAAGACCATTGCTTCATCATCTCCTACACAACCTCAGTAGTGAGGGGAAGTAGACTCGAGGCCACAACATTTATTGTTGATTTAACAAATTGTCTGTAAGTGTGTTTCTGCTATTTTACCAGTTTATTACATGTACTTGTAACCAGATATTTAATGAACAGTTCTCGGCCATTTTGGCAAATGTATCTGCTTCAGCCCTATGCTCACTGAGCTTTTAAAAGCCTGAGCATGTGCAGAAGAACCAGAATGGGAATCAGCAGTCAATCATTGGTTGTGATTTCAGCAGTCACAGTCTGATTGACTGCATAGAGGGAGGAGCCATCTTATGGAGGCAATAATTATATTTAAATATCTGGTTACTAATACATTTAAACACATGCCAAATATATTAGTTGAGGTTTGGGCAGGTGACAGACCTGTGACCAGTTTTTTGTTTCAAGGGAGAACATGCCCTATAATATTAAACAGTTCATACCCTTGTACACTGGAATGGCAACTTACCAAAGGTAGGTGCAAACCTTTTAAGCCCACTACCTTGAATATTGTCCAACTATAAAGGAGGAGAGCACACTAATGGGGAGCACACTAATGGGGAGCACACTAATGGGGAGCACACTAATGGGAAGCACACTAATGGGAAGCACACTAATGGAGAGCACACTAATGGGGAGCACACTAATTGAGAGCACACTAATGGGGAGCACACTAATGGGAAGCACACTAATGGGGAGCACACTAATGGGAAGCACACTAATGGAAAAAAAAAAAAGCACACTAATGGGCAGGGAGCACACTAAGGGAGCACCACTAATGTTTTTGGCCATAATGGGGCACACTAATGGAGAGCACACTAATGGGAGCACACTAATGGGGAGCACACTAATGGGGAGCACACTAATGGAGAGCACACTAAGGAGACACTAATGGAGAGCACACTAATGGGAGACACAATGGGAGAGCACACTAATGGGAGCAATAATGGAGCACACTAATGGGAGAGCACACAATGGGAGCAAACTAATGGGAAGACCACTAATGGTGAGCACACTAATGAGCAAAATGGAGAGCACACTAATGGGAAGCACACTAATGGAGAGCCAATGGGGCACATTAATGGGAAGCACACTAATGGGAAGCACACTAATGGAGAGCACAATAATGGAGAGACACAACTAATGGGGAGCACATTAATGGGAAGCACACTAATGGGAAGCACACTAATGGAGAGCGAAACACTTAATGGGAAGCACACTAATTGCACACTAATTAACGTTCAACGACTTTATTTACGTACTCACAACGTTTCAGGGAACAACCTTCCCTAAGTGTCCCCACTCAATATAACGGGGAAATATAACGAGAGCTGGTGCTAATGCTAAAGCCGATTTAACCAATTTAAAATCAGTTAACGCTTGTTTGAACTCAGTCAATAGCTGATAGCGTCTCTGGGTAAATTTATTGTATATAATTGTATTTTTGGCAGTACAAAGTTGTCTGTACATTTCTCTCTCACAATCGGATCGCTAAACACAATCCAAACTAGCGGACCTAGCCCTCAGCAATGGGGTATTTGTATGCGCACAGGCAATTTATCACTGCGTATACAGAAGATTTGAACTTTGAGGGGGCATTGGCCCTCAGACCCGGTTTGTCATTGTAAAGAAATCTTTCAGTAGAAGAAGGAACAAAGATACATTTTCCCCCTTTTAGAGGTTTCCTGTAATTGTGTAAAAAAAAAAAAAAGATTTTGCGACAAAATTACCATTTTCAGCAGCACAATATTTGTTAAAAACTTTGGCTTAATTGCAAACATTTTTGGCATTAAAGGGTATCTCCACTGCTATAGTGGAAATGTTGGTATTTAGTTTTATTGAAGTATGGGAGGTAAAGGAGCTGTGTCTTTCCTCCCATTCTTCAATAAAACTCGCAGGAGCCAGAAGAGAAGGTAAGGAACTTACCCAATCAATCGCTCCTTCATCCTCTGACAGGTCCCGATGGACTATGTCTTCTATGCGCATGCTCTAGAATTCATCTTGGTTAAACATACAGATGGTTTCATGACTGTTATGCTTATCGACTACAGTGACATAAAATTAGTTTGATCAAGAGAGCGTTACAGACTTGATTCTACGTCAGATTCCATTGCTGAGGCTGCATTAAGGTACAAAGCTTACTCAGGAGCAGCTAATGGGAATTTTCCCGTAAGCTGCAATGGTTTCAGTTGCTGCTGAATGATGATTATATTTACTTCTTACATTTCTATCAGGGTCAGCATAATATTTGTCCGTGCTGCACACACAAAAAGACCCAAGGTGGTAATTGTACACTGCAAACTAAATGATTGCGCACATAAAATATACTTTCTACCTCAGCAGATGTGCATGACTTTATACGATGCACAGTACGGCTTTCTAAGATTTAGTACAATATTTTCAGTCCCCGAAGCTTCTTACATTTCTTCCGGTCTTGGACCGCTCCCTCTGGCTCCACTTGCGGCTCTTCCGGGTCTCGTTAGTCTTGTTTGAGTGTTCGGTCATTGGCCGTTTGGGTTTGGTGGAAGATTCGAACCCTCGGTTGCCTATCAGGTTTCTTCTTGTTTTCTCTGCTGGTTGAGATTGGTTCCTGTTCCCTATTTTAGTTCCTGCATTTCTCTGATTCCTTGCCCAATATAGCCTGCGGTTTACTCTTGCTCATAGTGTCTTCCTATATTACAGTTCCGTTTACTGACTCCTACCTGATTACTGACTACGATTGTTCATCTCTTGTATTCACCTGCACCTGCCTTTGCCTATGCCTTTCTCTCCAGGGGTAACCGATTCTGATGAGGCACTACAAGCCTCCCGTCTTGTCTATTACTGAAGCAAGGTGAACAGGTTGGTATTTCCTGGGGCAGAATTATGGTTATATGGAAAGTTCTGTGACAGTCCTGTAGAGGGATCTCTAAAATGCTCTGAGTCTTAGAGTGAACAGAATACATCCAAGGCTTAACTCCAGAAAAATTCTTAACAGTGTTGATTGGATAGCACTCCAATAGATTCAGAGAACATAGAATAGAAATATTTCAGATAGACTCACTTTACGTTAAAGGTGCTTGTGAAGTTCTCATCCATCCAGGTCATGGTATATCTGTAATATTCATCCATCCAGATCACTGTATATCTGTAATATTTATAGCTAAATATACTCCACTCCATACTGATAAATATACTCCACTCCATACTGTTTTTTTGTTTGTAGAAAAACGCACTCTTTCTTACTTTGTATTCAATTTATTTGTGACATACTGTGTGCACAACGTTTTGGGGTTCTCCCCCTTCCTCAGGTGCATAAAAAACCAACACACAATGTGCTCAATAAATACATACGACTCCTCCCCTTCCAGGACCCCGGAAGGGAAGGAGAAAGAGTGCGTAAGTAAGAAAGAGTGCGTAAGTAAGAAAGAGTGCGTAAGTAAGAAAGAGTGCGTAAGTAAGAAAGAGTGCGTAAGTAAGAAAGAGTGCGTAAGTAAGAAAGAGTGCGTCTTTCTACAAACAAAAAAACAGATTGATGAACGCTGCATGTGGTTAGCAGCAGGTACAGCACCATCTGAATTAAAAATAGGTGTGCGAGGAAGACCGTTTCATTTGAAAACTGACTCCGCTCCATATTGTTAATCCATCTATCCCATATTTCCCAGGAATAGAGAGCTTACAATCCCTTTATATCACACATTAAACCTACCAGTAAATCATTACCATTGTGGGAAAAATCGAGTGTCCAGAAAACTCACTCAGGCACTGGGAGAACCTACTCCAGACCTACATCACTTGCTTCCTTGCTCATCTGGACTGTAACAGGATTGGCTATAGACAACCAGTGCCATCACCTGCTGTAACAAGATCTTGCAGTAGCTCCAGGTAAAACAAGGGATATGAGGTAGTTTAGTTCAGAACCTAGTGACCATTAACACATGTGTAGATCCTAAAGGTATACGGAGTAGAAGCTTGAGGCTGTGCTAGGAAAGCTACTGATAGCCCTGGAGACACATGGGACAAATACTAAAGGATAAGCTTGTGAAGGTTCTCGTTGTGATTTTCCAGGGTACATGATTGCCACAGATTCTTGTACAAGTCATTCTGAATTGAGAAAGCCAGTCGGATGACTAGCGAAACGTCTTCAAGAACTAAACTTCAAATCCAGTTGATCTAACTGAATACAACAGATATACTAAAGGATAAAATGTTTTTTTTTCCTATGATGTGATTGACTCATTTATAAACAGGCTGCTTCTTACTTTGCTAACCCTACATCTTTTGCTCACAGATTCTAAATGGACTCAAGGGGAATCGTCCCAGAAATATTCATTCATTAAAGGGAAATGATGTGTTAGATGATCAAGTTCCATATTGCAGGGATTTGCTGGGAGAAAGTGCTTGGTCCTGACATTTTTAAATGGTCTCGCTGAATTTTCTACAACTGCCACACAGGAGTAGATAATAAAATGATTATACATAGTTGATTCAATGAGTCTGTTCAACCGATAACATCTTCTGAAATGAAAATGAAAACATGTCATCCAAGAAAAGAACAAGACATAAGAAAAATCCACATAAAGGATTCAAAGGTTAGTACGTATGCCCAAGCTTGCCATTTCTAAATATGAACCCTTACATGAAGAGTTAGAACCTCCACAGACAGCCATTGTCAAGAAACCCTTTATCACAGATGGTAGAAGCGTTGAGTCTGCATAACCAATAGTAATCAACTACAGAATCTCAAACCAATTCCAATGCCTCAGTAACTCAATAAAACAGTAGATGTGGTTTCCACAGAGACAAATTCTCCGATAAGTCCATCATTCCCTCAATAGTGATATTACAAGAATGTCAGCAAAGTGCAAATAAATTAACTTGTTCTAACAATACCTACAGCTCCAATGCACCAATAACTCAATAAAAACATTAGACGTGTTTCCCACAGGGACCATTCTCAGGATAAGTTTCATTCCTCTCCAATAGTGATATTACAGAGAACACTAGCAAAGGGAAGATAAATGGAACTAGTTCTACAATACATACCAGCTCCAATGCACCAATAACTTCAATAAAAACAGTAGACGTGGTTTCCACAGGGACAAATTCTCCGGATAGTCCCTGTGGAAACCAAACATCTATGTTTTATTGAAGTTATTGTGCATGAGAGTGGTATGTATGTAAGAACTAGTTCCATTTATCTTCCCGTTGCTGCTGTAGTGTTCTCTGTAATATCACTATTGGAGGATGAAGGACTATCCGGAGAATGGTCCATGTGGAAACCATCGTACATGGTTTTTCAGTTGAGGTATTGGGGTCATTGGAGGCTAGGTATGTTTAGAAACAAGTTAATTATTTGCACTTTGCTGACATTCTTGTAATATCACTATTGAGGGGGAATGATGGACTTATCGGAGAATTTGTGCTCTGTGGAAACTCACATCTACTGGTTTTATGACGTTACTGAGGCCTTGAAGTGGTTGAGTCTGAGTTGATAACTATTGGATTTGCAGACATCAACGCTTCTACCATCTTGATGATAAAGGGGTTTGTCTTGACAATGGATGTCTGTGGAGGTTTCTAACTCTCATGTAAGGGTCATAGTTAGAAATGGCAAGCTTTGGTGCATAGTACTAAGTCCTTGAATCTTTATGTGGATTTTTCTTATGTCTTGTTCTTTTCTTGGATGACCTGTTTTCATTTTAATCATTCAGAAGATGTTATCGGTTGACAGACTCCATTGAATCAACTATGTATGTAATCATTTTATTATCTACTCCTGTGCTGGCAGTGTAGAAAATCAGCGAGACCATTTAAAAATGTCAGGACCAAGCACTTTCGCAGCAAACCTGCACATATGGAACTGTATCTCAACACATATTTCCTCTTTAATGAATGAATATTCTGGGACGATTCCCCTTGAGTCCATTTGAATCGTGAAGCAAAAGATGTAGGAGTTTACCAAAGTAGAAGCAGCCTGGTATTTACATGAGTCCAATAACATTTATTAGGAAAAAAAAACATTTTATCCTTTAGTATATCTGTTGTTATTCAGTTAGATCAACTGGATTGAAAGTTAGTTCTTGAAGACGTTTCGCTAGTATCCGACTGGCTTTCTCAATTCAGAATGACTTGTACAAGAATCGTGGCAATCATGTACCTGGAAAATCACAACGAGAAACTTCACAAGCTTATCCTTAGATATTGTCAACATGTTGTCTCCAGGGCTATCAGTCAGCTTCCTAGCCACAGCCTCAAGCTTTACTCCGCTTATACCTGTAGGCATCACACAATGGTTGGGTTTATGGTTCACTAGGTCTGAAAATACTACCTCATACCTTGTTTTACCTGGACGCTACTGCAAGATATGTTACAGCAGGTTGATGGCATGGTTGTCTTATAGCCATCCTGTGTTACAGGCCAGATGAGAAGGAAGCAAGAGTTGTAGGTCCTGGGTAGGTTTCCCAGTGCCGAGTGAGTTTTCGGACAACTCGATTTTTAACCACAATGGTAATGATTTAGGTGTAGGTTAATGGTGATATATAAAGGAGGTGTAAGTCTCTATCCTGGGAGGAAAAGATGGGGATTAGTGGATTAAACAAGTATGGAGTGGAGTCAGTTTTCAAGATGAAAAACGGTCTCCTCGCCACATTTTTAATTTCAGAGGTGCTGTACCTGCTGCTAACAACATGCAGCGTTTCATCAATCTGTTTTTTGGTGTTTTGTATGAAAAGACGCACTACTCTTCTACTTACGCACTCTTTCTTACTTACGCACTCCTTTGCTATTACGCACTCTTCTTACTACGACACTCTTTCTTAACTTCAACGCGCACGTTCTTTCGCTACGCATACTCTGTTACTGACGCCTCTTCTTACTTACGCACTCTCTTACTACGCACTCTTTCCTTCCCTTCCGGGTGGTCATGGAAAGGGGAGGAGTCGGGTATGTATATGAGCAACATTGTTTTGTGGTTTTTATATGCACTGAGGAAGGGGGAGACAACCAAAACGTTGTGACACAGTATGTCACAATTAAATTGAAACAAGTAAGAAAGAGTGGCGTTTTCTACAACAAAAAAACAGTTTATGGAGTGGAGTAGTATCTTAGCAGTATGAGTGGAGTATATTGAGCTATATGGAGGGGAGTATATTTGAGCTATATGGAGTGGAGTATATTTTATCAGTAGTGGAGGTTGGAGATTTATCAGATGGAGTGGAGTATATTTATTGCTATCATGAGGGAGGTGGGGGGGAAGTTATATTATCAGTATGGAGTGAAGTATATTTAGCCTATATGGGAGTGTGGAGTATATTTAACTATATGGCGTAGGAGTAAGTATATTTGAGCTATATGAGAGTGGAGATATTAAACAGTATGGAAGTGGAGTATCATTTAACAGATGGAGGAGTGGAGGAATTTAGTATATGGAGTGGACGTGATATTTAACTTATGGAGGGGAGTATATTTAGCTATAGGAGTGGAGTAGATTTATAAGTATGGACGTGATGAGTAATTTAACTATATGGAGTGAAGTATATTATAAGTATGGAGTGAAGTATATTAATATATGGAGTGGAGTTATATTTATAAGTATGGAGTGAGAGTATATTTGCTATATGGGATGGAGTATATTTATAAGTATGGGAGTGGAGTATTATTTAGCATATATGAGAGTGGAGTTATTTATAAGTATGGCGTGGAGTATAATATTGAAGTGAATATTGGTATGGAGTTTGAGCATATGGATGAGTATTGCAATAGAGTGGAGTAGTGGGAGTATATATTAGCTTATATGGAGTGGAGTATATTAGCTATAATGGAGTCGAGTCATTATCGTCTGGAGGGAGTAAGTATATTTAGCTATTGGAGTTTAGAGTTATATTAGCTATATGGAGTGGAGGAAGCTATTTAGCTTAGGGTGGAGTAGAGTACCATTCATCAGTATGGAGTGGAGTATATTAGCTATTAGGGAGTGGAGATATTTATCAGTTATGGGAGTGAAGTGTATTTAGCTATATGGAGTGGGAGTATATTTAACTATATGGAGGGAGTAATTTAGCTTATAGTGGAGTGGAGTATATTATCAAGTATGGAGTGAAGTATATTTAGCTTATTAGGAGGGACGTTATTTTAACATATGGAGTGGTGGAGTATATTTAGCTATATGGATGTGGTAGTATATTTAACTATAGCGATGTGGAGTATATTTTAGCTTATGGGTGGAGTATATTTAAGTTAGGAGTGAAGTATATTTAAATATATGGAGTGAAGTTATATTTATAAGTATGGATGTGAAGTATATTTAACTATATGGAGTGGAGTTATAGTTATAGTATGGAAGGAACGATATATTTTTAAGCTATAGGAGGTGCAGTATATTTAACAATCTGGAGTGGAGTATATTTAACTATCTGGAGTCAAGGAGTATATTTATAAGTATGGAAGTGAAGTATATTTAAAACTATATGGATGGAGTAGATTTAACAAAGGAGTGGAGTATTTACTGGAGTAGAGTAGAGTATATTATTAATATGGAGTGAAGCCTATTAATATATATGGAGTGAAGTATATTACCTAACTATGGAGGTGGAGTACTATTTAATATTATGGAGAGAGTAATGATATTGAAGTGGTATATTTTATAAGTATGGAGTGAAGTATATTTAACTATAGTGGCATAATATCTGATTGGGGATGAAGTTTGTCTTTGGATTGATGGGTTGATAATTACTATATGGAGTAGTGAGAGTATATTTAGCTATATGGAGTGGAGTGATTACATGTTGAGCTTTAATACGGAGTGAAGTATATTTGACACTATATGGAGGGAGTATATTGTAGCAATTATGGAGTGAAGTTATTTAATATATGGACGGAGTATATGCGTAACAATATGGAGTGAAGTATATGTAATATATGGAGTGTGAGTCATATTTATAAGATGGAGTGAAGTAACTTAACTATATGGAGTGGAGTAGTATATTTAGCTAGATGAAGTGGGTAGTATATTATAAGGATGGAGTGAAGTATATTTAACTATATGAGTGAGTGAAGTATATGTAACTTATATGGAGTGGCGAGGTACTTTAGCTATATGGAGTGAGAGTATTTATAAGTATGGAGTGAAGTATAGTTAACTATATGAGTGAAGTAGATTTAACTATATGGAGTGAGTGAGTAGTATGGAGTGTAAGTTATTTAATTATTGGGGAGTGAAGATATTTAAACTATATGGTGAGTGAAGTATATTTGAAACTATATGGTGAAGTTATTGGAGGGAGCTATATTGTAGCTATGGAATGGAGTGAGTTATATTTATAAGTATGGAGTGGGAAGTCATATTTAACTATATGGAGTGAAGTATATTTAACGATATAGGAGTGGAGTATATTTAGCAATTGGATTGGAGTTATATTTATAAGTATGGGAGAGTGGAGTATATTTATAAGATGGAGTGAGTCTATTTAACTAATGGAGTAGTGAAGTATTATTAACATATGGAGTGGAGGAGTATATTTATAAGATGAGTGAAGTATATTTAACTATATGAAGTGGAGTAATATTTAACACATTATGGATGGAGTAATATTTAATAAATATGGAGTGGAGTAGTATGTATATTTAATATATGGAGTGGAGGACATTTGCCAATATGGAGGTGGAGTATATTTATAAGTATGGAGGTGAAGTATACGATTTATAAGTAGAGAGTTGAAGTATATTTTAACTATATGGAGTGGCTCGGTACATTTATCAGTATGGAGTGGAGGACATTAGTATAGGAGTGGAGATAATTATAAGTATGGAGTGAAAGATATTTAACTTATGGAGTGGAGTATATTTATAAGTATGGAGGGAGTGAAGTATATTTAGCAAATATTGAAGTGGGTGAGGATATTTAATATAGTGAGTGAATAATTTCAGTATGGAGTGGAGTATATTTAGCTTGAGTGGAATATAGATGATGAGGATAGTGGGTGGAGTATATTGCATAATATGGAGTGTGACATTACAGTATAGTGTTCTATCTAGAATGGAGTGGAGTAATTAATAATATGGAGTGTGAAGTTACTTATCAGTATTGAGTGGAGTAATTTAGCAATATGGAGGGAGTATATTAGTAAAGTATGGAGTGAAGTATATTATTCAGTATGGAGTGGATATAGCATATGATGGATATGATTATAGGATGAGTGGAGTATAGTTAGTCCTAGTGGAGTGAAGTATATTAGTCATATTGGAGGGGTACTAATTAGTCGATGAGAGAGTTGGAGTAGGTATATTTATCAGATGGGAGTGAGTATTAGCATTGAGTGGTATTAAGATAAGTGGAGTATATTTAGACTATAAGGAGTGGAGTATATTTAAACAGTAGACAGTGAATATATATTATCAGTATGGAAGTAGAGAGAGTATATTTAGCTTTATTGAGTGACGTACCTATTATCAGTTAGGAGTCAGAGGATATTTAGCTAATAGAAGTGGAGACATGTACAAGATGGGTATAGAGTATATTTGAGCTATATGGAGTGAAGGAACATTTCTCAGTATGGAGTAGAGATATTGCTATATGAGTGAGTAGTACATTTATCAGGTATGGAAGTAGAGTAATTTAGCTATATGAAGTGGTAGTACAATTTAGTAATGGAGTGGATATTTAGCTATTGGACGTGAAGTACATTTAGCAGTATGGAGTAGAGAGTATATTTTAGCTATAGGAGTGAAGTTTACGATTTTCAGATGGATCGTAGAGTATATTTAGCTATGACAGTGGAGTACATTATCCAGTTGGGGTAGAGTATATTTAGCATAATGAAGTGGAGTAACATTCATCAGTAGGAGTAGATATCTTTAGCATATGGAGTGAGTAGTTACATTTTTCTCAGTTTGGAGTGGAGTATATTAGCACAGAATATAGGAGAGATAATGAGTTAGGAGTGGAATATTAAGGTCTATAGGAGTGGCGGTATATTTAGCAAATGATGTAGTAGCTAGGAGTTATGATATTTAGCAATATGCGAGTGGAGTATATTAGCCATATGAGTGTAGAGATTGCAAAGAAGCGAGTATATTTAGCAATATGGAGTGGAGTGATATTTGAGTATATTGAGCAATATGAGCACGAGATTTAGATACGAAGGGGGTTATATTTAGCATACATATGGAGATTAGTTATGGTGGTATATTTGAGCAATACGAAGTGGTACATTATCAGTATGGAGTGGAAGTATATTTAGCTATTAGTGAGAATGTTGGGAGTAATTGCATAGTAGAGAGTGTAGACGTATATGGAAGAGTGTAAAGTACATTATCAGTTTGGAGTGGAGTGTATTTAGCGCATATGGAGTAGAGTATATTTAGCTATCGGGTGGAGTATATTTTAGCTTATCGAGTGAGGTGGAGTATATTTAGCAATTGGGAGTGGGTGATAGGTAGCTATCTGGAGTAGGAGGAGTAGTAGTAGTTATTAGCAATACGAAGGGGAGTTATATTTAGCAATGGAGTAGAGTATATTAGCAATACGAGGAGTTGGAGTATATTTAAGCTATAGGAGTAGAGTCTATTTAGCAATCGGAAGTGGGTAGTCCATTTATCAGTATGGAGATGGGTATATTGCTATATGGGTGGAGTATATTAGCTATATGGGCGGGAGTTATTAGCTATATGGAGTGGAAGGTAGATTAGGATAATGAAGTGAAGTGTATATTTAGCTATATGGAGGAGTAAAGACATTATCAGTTTGGAGTGAGTAGTTATTTAGCAAAATGAGTGGAGGAGTATATTTAGCTATATGGAGTGGAGTACATTTATCAGTTTGGAGTGGAGTATATTTAGCTATATGGAGTAGAGTATATTTAGCAATACGAAGTGGAGTACATTTATCAGTATGGAGTGGAGTATATTTAGCTATATGGAGTGGGTTGTATTATTTAGCTAATTATGGAGTGGCTATATTTTATGCTATATGGAGTAAAGTACAGTTTATCAGTTTGGATGGAGTATATTTAGCATATGGAGTGGAGTATATTTAGCTATATGGAGTAGAGTACATTGTCAGTTTGGGAGTTGGAGGTAATATTAGCAATATGGAGTGGATTATATGTAGCTATATGGGTAGCGTATATTTAGCTAATGGAGTGGGAGTATATTAGCTATATGGGTAGGTACATGTAATCAGTGGAGTGGAGGTAGATTAGAATATGGAGTGGAGTATATTTAGCTATATGGAGGTAGATACATTTATCAGTTTGGAGTGGAGTATTTGTTGTCTTTTCTTTCCTTTCTGAAAAACACAAATAACAACAGTGAAGGGAAAAGCAGAGCGGAGGAAGAAGACATGGTCCTTCCATAGTAGCGGGGTCTCAGAGGACATAAGAAGAATTTTCAAAAAAAAACACCGTATCCTTGTCGCTGTAAAACCGACAACACACTGAGGCAGCAAGCATTGGTACATCCGAGGAAGACCCAATACCAAAACACAAGAAAAGCGACATTCTTATGCGTGCAGTGCAGGATGAGAATGCTTCTGATTGTAGTGGGGGAGACCGGACCAAACAGCAAACTGCATAAACGTTATGGCCCAGCACAGAAGAGCCAATTCCTCGGGTCAGGACTCAGCGTGTATCGTCTTAAGGATATAAAGGAATACCTTTTAAGATTGGTAAGTTAAACTATTGGCGAAGGAGGAACGTGGAATGGTTCACGGAGAGGGTTAAGGAGGCAATTTATGTGAAAATAAAGAAACCAAGCATAAATAGAGGGGGGGGTGGGGGGTTCGGACACCTTCGACACCAACTGTCTGGCCCTGTACAATGTGTTTTAACACCTTACTCTGGGCGTTCCTATAACACCTCTTAGCACTATTAATACACCACCTTAACACCTGCGCTGTGATATGCTAATTGGGATTTTCCAGGGTACATTAATTGACACAGATTCTTTGTACAAGTCATTCTGAATTGGAAAAGGAAATGGAAACCAGTCGGATATGACTAGCGAAACGTCTTCAAGAACTTAAACTTCATAGTCCAGGTGATTCTAATTGAATACAACAGATATACCATCAGACCTGGATGGATGAGAACCTTCATAAGAGTATATTAACAATTGGAGAAGAGTATAATTAATTAATATGGACTGCCGATTATATTTAGCAATATGAGTGGAGGATATTTAACAATATGGGAGTGGAGAGTAGTAATGTAGCTAAATGGAGTGAAGTGGATTTAACAATATGGAGTGGAAGTTGAGTATATTTAACAATATGGCGTGAGTGAGTAGTATATTTTAGAAGCTGGAAGTGGGCGCTATTTAGCATCGGCGTGGATATATTAATATATTGGAGTGGAGTATGTGGTATTAACAATATGGAAGGGGAGTATATTTAGCATGATGGAGGGAGTAGTGGAGTCTATTTAGCAATATGGAGTGGAGTTATATATTTAATATATGAGTGCAGAATGGAAGATATTTAACAATATGGAGTGGAGTATATTTAGCAATAATGGAGTGGAGTATATTAGCTAAATGGAGTGAAGTGGATTAACAATATGGAGTGAAAGTCATATCTAAACAATATGGAGTGGAGCTTATATTAACATAGGAGTGGAGGTATATTTAGCAATATGGAGTGGAGTTATTAGCAATATGGAGTGGAGTTATTTAGCAATATGGAGGGAGTAATTTAATAATAGTGGAGTGGAGTATATTAAACAATAGGAGTGGAAGTATATTAGCAAGTATGGAGTGGAGTACTATTAGCATATGGATGGAGTATATGTAGCAATATGGAGTGGGTATATTTTAATATCTGGAGTGGCGTAATAACAATATGGAGTGGAGTATATTTAGCAATATGGAGTGGAGATATTTAATCAGGAAGTGGAGGAATTTAACAAGTATGGAGTGGAGTCTATATTAGCAATTAGGAGTGGCGTATATGAGCAATATGGAGTGGAGTATATTTAGCTATATGGAGTGGAGTATATTTTAGCAATATGGAGTGGAGTATATTAACAATATGGAGAGAGTTGGGTATCATTTAGCAATATGGGAGTGAAGTATATTTAGCAATATGGAGTGGAGTATATTTAGCAATATGGAGTGGAGTATATTTAGCAATATTGGAGTGGAGTATATTTAACAATATGGGAGTGGAGTATATTTAAACAAATTGGAGTGGAGTATAGTAGATATCTTAGCTAAGGATGAAAGTTATATTTAACATATGGAGTGGAGCATATTTAGTCAATATGGAGTGGATGTTAGTATATTTAGCATAGGAGTGGAGTATATTTAGCAATTGGAGTGAGTATATTAACATGATGGAGTGGATATAGAGCTATATGGAGTGGAGATATTTAGCAATATGGAACGTGGAGTATATTAGCTATATGGAGTGGAGTATATTTAGCTATATGGAGCTGGAGTATATTTAGCAATAGGGAGGGGGAGTATATTTAACAGTATGGAGGGAGTATATTTAGCTATATGGAGTGGAGTATATTTAGCCAATCTGGAGTGGAGTATATTAACAATATGAGTTTGAGTATATTTAGCTAAAGGAGAAAGTATATTTAACAAGTTATGGAGTGGAGATATTTAGCAATTATGGAGTGGCGTAGTATATTACTATATGGAGTTGGCGTAAATTTAGCAATATGGAGAGGAGTAGATTTAAAGTATGGAGGAAGTGGAGTATATTTAGCTCTCATGGAGTGGAGTATATTGAGCAATTGGAGTGGAAAGTATAGTTATTTAGTATATGGAGTGAGTGGAGTATAGTTAGCTATATGAGTGGCAGGTATTTAGCAATATGGAGTGGAAGTATATTTAACAGTATGGAGTGGAGTAATTTAGCTATATGAGAAAGTGGAAGTTATTTAGCAATATGAGTGGTAGTAGAGTTTAACGTATGGAGTGGAGTGGATTACATTTATTCAGTATGGAGTGGAGTAATTTAGCAGATAGGGACGTGGAGTTATATTTATTCCGTATGGAGTGGAGTATATTTTAAGTACTGGAGTGGAGTAATAGTTAGCAATGATGGAGTGGAGTATATTGAGTATAGGGCGTTGAGTACATTTATAAGTATGGAGTGGAGTATATTTAGCTATAGGGAGTGGAAGTAGAGGACATTTATCAGTATGGAGTGGAGTATTTAGGCTACTATGGAGAAGTGGAGTTATATTTAGCATATGGAGTGGAGTATATTTAGCTAATGGAGTGGAGTACATTATCCGATGGAGTGAAGTAATTTATCAGTATGGAGGCGGGAGGATAGTTGAGCTAATGGAGAGTGGAGTATTATGTAGCAATATGGAGGGGAGTAATTTAGCATATGGAGGGAGTATATTAGCAATATGGAGTGGGTACATTGGGGATCAGTATGGGGTGGGGGGTGGAGTAGTAGTATTTAGCTATATGGAGTGGTGGCATGGAGTATATTATCAGATGGAGTGAAGTATATTTAGCTATATGGAGTGAAGTACATTTATCAGTATGGAGTGGAGTATATTTAGCTATATGGAGTGGAGTATATTTATAGTTATGGATGTGGAGTATAGAGTATTTTAGGTATATGAGTGGAGTACATTTATCAGATGGAGTGGAGTTATTTAAGGCATATGGAGGTGGAGATATTAGAAAATGGAGTGGAGATACTTAGATAGATGGAAGTGGGAACGTAAATTTATCAGTAGGCGTGATGACGTACATTTATCAGTATGGAGTGGAGTATATTTAGCTAATGGCAAGTGGAGTATATTTAGCCATATGGATGGAGTATATTTAGCTATATGAGTGGAGTATATTTAGCAATTGGAGTGGGAGTAAATTTATTCAGTATGGGGTGGATGGAGACTTAGCATATGGAGTGGAGTATAGTTACAGTATGGAGTGGAAGTATAAGTATCAGTAGGAGTGGGAGTGATATTGAGCTATATGAGGGAGAATTTATCAGTATGGAGTGGAGTATATTTAGGCTGGAATAGGAGGAGTACATTGATCCGTTTATGGGTGAGTGAGTATATTATCAGAGGAGTGGAGTAAATTTAAGCTATATGGAAGTGGTAGAAATTATCGTATGGAGGTGGAGTTATATTAACAGT
Organism: Hymenochirus boettgeri; assembly: GCA_019447015.1. Taxonomy (NCBI): domain Eukaryota; kingdom Metazoa; phylum Chordata; class Amphibia; order Anura; family Pipidae; genus Hymenochirus; species Hymenochirus boettgeri. The sequence continues at coordinate 291,841,533 of CM033474.1, forward strand.
AGGGATGGGGCAGTAGATTAGCAATGGCTGGAGTATTATTTAGTATATGGAGTGAGATATTTTAGCAGTGTGAGTGAGTATATTTAGCTATATGGCGAGCGGAGTACATATGAGTATGGAGTGGAGCTTATATTTAGTATAGGGGAGTGGAGTACATTATTCCGCCGTATGGAAGGTTTGGAAGTATATTTACAGGGAAATCATAGTCTGTTTCATGATGCTCCGAATTACAAAACCAGAATTCAGATCACTTTGCAAAAGCAATTATCAAACGCTGGAGTGTAACAGTACCCAACATGTTTTTGCCCTCCATCCAGAAACGTATTACAAGTCCAATACCTTCAAATGACCAACCCTACTATACATATACATAGCGGGGAAAATACAAAGAGCATGTAGTCTACAATGGTTTTCAACTTTATTGCAAAATATGTGAGATCAAGCTAACAGTAGGTCTTTTCTTAAATATGTTTAGTGATAGTATATCTTAAAGGACAACCTCAGAACGCATATGGAGTATACGTGATCATAGACAAGTAATCGCTCCCTGGCTAAATCCTTTATTTAAAGGATATATATATAAATTTCTTTAAATTGGAGGAAGCACCTCACCCTACACCTTGGAACATGTGCCGGTAAAAGAAAAAAACAGGTGCAGAGCTAATGGTTGTACATAGCCTGCCATTCATACTCTGTTATTTCGGTAATTCATTACATTCAATTTTGACCAAAAAGTTACATTTTGGTCTCATCTGACCAGAGCACCTTCTTCCACATGTTTGCTTGTCCCCACATGGTTTTGTGGCAAACTGCAAATGGGACTTCTTATCTTTTCTGTTAACATGGCTTTCTTCTTGCCACTCTTCCATAAGGGCAACTTTGTGCAGTCACGGCTAATAGTGTCCTATGGACAGATTCCCCCACGTAGCTGTAGATCTCTGCAGCTCGTCCGTCACCATGGCTCTTAACTGCATTTCTGATCAGCGCTCTCCTTGTTCAGCCTGTAGTTTAGGTGGACTGGCTTGTCTTGGTAGGTTACAGTTGTGCCATACTCATTTCTATTTCTGAATGATCATTGGACAGTGCTCCGTGGGATGTTCAGGCTTTGGAATCTTTTGGTAGCCTAAGCCGCTTTAACAATTTCCAATAACTTTATCCCTGGACCTGTCTGGTGTGTTCTTTGACTTCATGGTGTTGTTGCTCCCAGGATTCTCTTAGACAGCTCTAAGCGCTGTCCCAGAGCAGCTGTATTTGTACTGACATTAGATTACCCAGGTGCACTCTATTTAGTCTTGGCACTCATCAGGCATGTCTATGGGCAACTGACTGCACTCAGACAAAGGGGGCTGAATAATTACACCACCCCACGTTGCATATTATTTGTAAAAATGTTGATCAGTATGATTTCATTCCCTTCTCACCTGTACACCACTTTGTATTGGTCTTACACGGAGATCCAATAAAATTTTCATGTCTGGTGGCAGTAATTGACAAAATGTGAAAACGTCAATGGGACCGAATACTTTTGCCAGCCACTGTATTTTGATTTTAACAATACCTTACCCACTAGCCACCCTCTGGCTTGATCCTTGCTGAAAATTCATATAGAGTGTGACTGGCGCAGATAAAGAAGTCATGGCAACTGCTCTGGGAATCACAGATCTTACACTCATATCCACTGGTGGGAATCACACACACATGTGCACATTCAGGAGTGAAACCGACGCCGGTTCCTATAAACTGCCTCCCTCATGCGAGGTGGTGCGAGCGAATATGAGTGCAATCGATTGCCACAAGGCAATTTGGAAAATGGCCAATTTGATAAATCTTTTTAATTGTTGCCATTCTGCCCCAGTAGATGGGAAAGGAAATGAGCCTCCGTGAGTGACGCAATATCGCCTTCAGCACCTTGCTTCAGGATCCTACTAAATGTAGGCTGGCTCATGCCAATTGCGGGAGGTCACCGGCTAATGGGCATTGCCCAAGAAGTACAAAACGGCAAGAAGTTTGCCATTTCGGCAATGCCACTTTCGGCACTCAGAGGTCAGCTCATGTTTCACCAAGGAAAAACAGCATGAATAGCTCACGGTTTAACCGGAACATCCGCACCACATCCTTATCAGACAGATCATACAAAGAAATGATTCGGTGGAAGCATCTGGGCTGCCTGATCCTAACAGGACTTTCTTCTCTCCTCCTCTCTTCCTCCAACAAACTGCTGGCAGCCATAGCTGGCCCTGCCATAATAAACTCCATGGCATTGTATTAGTGCCCTGTTACTGACCATTTATAGCTGCCTGTTTTCCTATTCTCATCAGTTGCCAATTCAGTCTGAAAGCTTGGAGCTCTCTAATGGAAGCTAATCCGGGGTAGAACATTATCTGCTGATTAGTTTGATCGGTGTTGAGGAATTGTATTTGTTTTATGGATCCATTTGGTGTGAAATGCTACAAAAATGACAAGTAGAGATAAATAATCCTGGGACAGAGTCATCGTAGTATTGGGAGTTGGAATAAAGACATATGTCCAACCTACTCTGCAATACCACTATTTCCTTTCCTGCCTAACAGTTGGTTCAGAGGAAGGCGACCCATCCTTCCCCAGCAGAATTATGAAAGGAATTAAATTCCTTCCTGACACTACTTTATTACAGTACTAGTTAACCTGAACATTCCTTGTTTGCAGAAACTGTAATATAAATCTGTTTAATCAGTTTTTTAGCAGATTTAAACATATCTGTTTCATGATTCTCCGAATTACAAAAACCCAGAATTCAGATCACTTTGCAAAAGCAATTATCAAACGCTTGGAGTCCAGAATTCAGATCACTTTGCAAAAGCAATTATCAAACGCTTGGAGTGTAACAGTACCCAACATGTTTTTGCCCTTCATCCAGAAACGTATTACAAGTCCATACCTTCAAAATAGACCAACCCTACTATACATAATACATAGCGGGGAAAATACAAAGCTATGTATCCATATGCGTTTCTGAGGTTGTCCTTTAAGGATATAATATCACAAACATATTTAAGAAAGACCTACTGTTAGCGACTCCAAATATTTTGCATATAAAGTGAAAAACCATTGTAGACTACATAGCTTTGTATTTTCCCCGCTATGTATATGTATAGTAGGGTTGGTCTATTTGAAGGTATTGGAATTGAATACGTTTCTGGATGAGGGCAAAAACATGTTGGGTACTGTTACACTCAAGCGTTTGATAATTGCTTTTGCAAGTGATCTGAATTCTGGTTTTTGTAATTCGGAGAATCATGAAACAGATATGTTCAATCTGCAAACATAAAGCTTGGGTCATTCCTGGTTTTGCAAGGTTCTTTGAAGAATTTGCAAAAAAACAAAAGAGGAGAGAAAAAGCAACGTTGTTTTCCTCTTTGATTTTTGAACCTAGTAGTTGCCCAACTTTTAAAGATGTATAGTAGCTTTGAAATGACTGGCTTGATACCATTATAAGTGTCAAGATAACTTAGGGCGGTTAAGATTCTAATTCACATAACAGCCAACTCAGTTCTTGAAATCAATGTTATCTTATGGATTATTTAGAATTATGAACCTTTGTAAAGAAGGTATTCTGATAGCTTGTGGGCTTCCTATGTTTGCAAATTTGCCCCACAGTTTTAGAACTGAGTTGGATTATATACTATTTCTCCAAATAGTTGCCTCAAATGTCAGCTGGTGTATGTCATCTGCAATAGGACATTATTCATCACCATCATCAATATCTCCATCATCTTCATCACTGCTGCTGTGTGAAACAAAAAATTGTCTTCGTACCATCCATGGTATACTTGTACCGCATTTCTGAAAAGCACGTTGGATGATGTCTTTGGAATGTCCTCCCATGCACTCGTACCCACTTTGGATACTAATTATGTCGGCTTCATAAGATTTCCACCTTTTGTCAAATTGGCTTGACTGATGCATCCATTGACACATTTTTCGCAACGGTCTTTAAAAGGTTTGTTTATAGACACATCCAAGGGCTGTAAAACAGATGTTAGCCCACCTGGAATAACAGCCAAAGGGTTTGACATTTCACATATATGGGCTTAAACTATTCCCAAACAGCAATGAGGGTTTTTTCTTTAAGGCACTCCTGGTCGTCCATTCCAAATCTTTTAGCCATGGTTTTGTTCCTTGTTCCATCCATCCAGCCTTTAACATGTGGACGGACAGTACATTCGCGGGGGATTTGGCATTTTAGGTAAGGTCCTTCTTTTAAATAATAACAGGCGCTAGCTTGACTCCATTGGCCACACATGTGCAGAACCACGGTGAAATTATTTTTTTCATTCCTGTTGTTGTAAAGAACAAATAGGTTTTTTCCCAAGGATGCACAGTCCTGTTGCTTGGAAGATCAAAAGTCATTTCTGTCTCATCCATATTCCCAATACTTACGAATGGGAATTGATGGAATGACATGACCTTTTCTTCAAGATTCTGTGGCAGCTTTTGGGAAATCTTCATTCCTGGCGCAAGCAAAGTCCAAACCGATTCATGAAGCGGGTACACCGTCCATGTTTCCTATTCATGAAGCGGGTACACCGTCCATGTTTTTATTATGAAGCGGGTACACCGTCCATGTTTCCTATTCATGAAGCGGTCACCGTCCATGTTTTCCTATTCATGAAGGGGTACACGTCCATGTTCCTATTCATGAAGCGGGCAAGACGTCACCATGTTTCCTATTCATGAAGAGGGTCACCGTCCATGTTACTATTCATGAAGCGGGTACACCGTCCATGTTTCAATTCATGAAGCGGGTACAACGTCACATGTTTTCAATTCATGAAGCGGGTACACCGCCATGTTTCAATTCATGAACGGACACCGTCATTTTCATTCATGAAGCGGGTACACCGTCCATGTTTCCTATTCATGAAGCGGGTACACCGTCAGTTTCTTTCATGAGCGGTACACCGTCCATGTTTTCTATTCTGACAAGCGGGTACACCGTCCATGTTTTCTATTCATGAAGCGGGTACACCGTCCATGTTTTCATTCATGAAGCGGGTACACCGTCCATGGTTTCTATTCATGAAGCGGGACACCGTCCATGTTTTTCTATTCATGAATGGGTACACCGTCCATGTTTTTCTATTCATGACGCGGGGTACACCGTCCATGTTTTCTATTCATGAAGCGGGTACACCATCCATGTTTTCGTATTCTTAAGCGGGTACACCATCCATGTTTCCTATTCATGAAGCGTGTGAACACCATCAGCAGACAACAAATTCTCAATTACCATGTTTATATTGCTCATATTTGGCCCATGTGAGGGCACGTAATCGGATTCCCATGACGTGTTACAACAGTATCCATTTAGATGAAATTCCATAACACATTATGAGTCAGTTCTAGAGCCGTGAGTTGTTAAACCATGACGAGCCTTTTTTGACGTGGCATCTTCTCCAATTCAGTCACACTACCCCTGAGTAGATTCCATTATGAGAGCGCAAGGCTTCAGATGAATTAGGCAACTGATGAGATAGGAAAACAGGCAGCCGATAAATGGGTCAGTAACAGTGCACTAAGTACAATGCCATGGGAGTTGATTTAGCAGGGCCAGCTATGGCTGCCACCATTTTGTTGGGTGTTGGAGGAAAGAAAGGGGAGAACAAAAAGTCTGTAGGACAGCAGCACAGAGGCTTCCGCAGAAGAATTCCTTGATCTGTCTGATAAGGATGGTGAGGATATTCCGTTTAAAACCGTGGATGCTATTCATGCGGTTTCCTGGTGAAAAATGAGCTTGAACCTCTGAGTGCAGGAAAGGTGCCGGTTACCTCCCGCATCATTGGCATGAGCCAGCCTACATTTAGTAGGATACTCAGCAAGAGCTGGAAGGCGATTTGCGTCATCCACGGAGGCTCATTCCTTCCCATCTACTGGGGGCAGATGGCCAACAATTAAAAAAGATTTTATCAAATTGGCCATTTCCAACAGGCATTGGGCAATCGATTGCACTCATATTCCGCTCGCACCACCTCGCATGAGGGGCAGTTATAGGAACCGGCATCGGTTTCACTCCCTGAATTGTGCAGATGGTGTGTGATTCCCACAGTGGATTATGAGTAAGATGCTGGATTCCCAGGCAGTTGCCATGATCTTTATTCTGACGCCAGTTAACCTCTCCTATGAAACTTTTCAGCAAGGATCAATTGCAGAGGGATGGCTGGGGGGAAGTATTGTAAAATCACAAATACGTGGTTGGCAAAAGTATTCGGCCCCCTTGAAGTGTCCACATTTTGCCACATTACTGCCACAAACATGAATCAATTTATTGGAATTCCAGTGAAAGACCAATACAAAGGGGTGTACACGGAGAGTGGAAGGAAAATAATACATGATTCAAACATTTTCTAACAAACCAATAACTTTGACAAAGTGGGGTGTGGTAATTATTCAGCCCCCTTTGGTCTGAGTGCAGTCAGTTGCCCATAACATGCCTGATGAGTGCAATGACTAAATAGAGTGCACCGGTGTGTAATCTTAATGTCAGTACAAATACAGCTGCTCTGTGACGGCCTTAGAGCTGGTCTAAGAGGAATCTGGGAGCAACAAACCATGAAGGTCAAAAGAACACACCAGACAGGTCAGGATAAAGTGATTGGAAATGTAAAGCAGGCTTAGGCTACAAAAAGATCCCACGGAGCACTGTCCAAGGATCTTCAGAAATGTGAAGTATGGCCACAACGGTAAACCTACCAAGACAAGGCCGCCACCTAAACTCACAGGCCGAAATCAAGGAGAGCGCGATCAGAAATGCAGTCAAGAGGCCCATGGTGAGAGATCTACAGCTCAGGGGGGGAATTGTCCATAGGACAACTATAGTTGTGACACTGCACAAAGTGCCCTTTATGGAAGAGTGTCAGAAGCACAGCCATTGTTAACAGAAAAGCATCAGAAGTCCCGTTTGCAGTTGCCCAAGCAAAGTGGGGGAAACAGCAAAACAGTGGAAGAAGGTGGCGCTGGTCAGAAAACACCATTCCCACTGTCAAATATGGTGTGACAGCATCATGGTCTGGGTGCTTCTTTCAGCGGGACAGGGAAGCTGCGTCAGAGTTAATGGGAAGATGGATGGTAGCCCAAATACGGCAATCCTGGCAAGAAAACCTATTGGAGTCAGCACAAGACTTGAGGGACTGGGGTGGAGATTCACCTTCCAGCAGGACAAACGACCTAAACTAAAGGCCAGGGCAACCAATGGCATGGGTTAAAAACAAAACATATCCATGTGTTTAGAATTGGCCCAGTCAAAGTCAGATCTCTCAAAATCCAATGGCAGAAATTGATGGTAAGATCTGAAAACTGCTGTTCACAAACACTGCTCATCTAATCTGACTGAGCTGGAGACTGTTTTGCAAAAAGAAGGCAAGGATTCCAGTTTCTAGATGTGTAAAGCTGGTTAGAGACCCTAAAGACTGGCAGCTGGAATTGCAGCAAAGGTGGTTCTACAAAGTATTGACTCAGGGGGCTGAATAATTACGCACCCCCCACTTTTGGTTATTGATTTGAAACATGTTTGGAATCATGTATGATTTTCCTCCACTTATCACGTGTCCACCACTTGGTATGGGTCTTCAAGGGGGATCCAATAAAAATTGAATCATGTTTGTGGCACCCCGAGTAATGTTGACAAAATGTGGAAACTTCAATGTGGCGAAGTAGGTTCAAAAGTGCCCATGTCATTGAACGTGTTTTGGTGTAGTAAAGGCGTGCTTCGGTTGCATCTGCAACTTGTGGCGAGATCACCATGTGTGTGCAGTACCTCCATAACTTGGATTTACGACATGAATACCCAAGCCACATTGACTCGGACAACACATTAAGGAGATGCTCCCAGGTGGGGACACTACTTGTGAAGGCCAGAGTACTTATCACCTCACATAACTTGTGTAATTGTCTCCTTAAATTAGATTCATATGTTTAACAATTTTTTTTTTGTAGAGAACACCCTTAAATGTCAGGCTGGCCAGTCCCTAGCAGGATAAAAAAAGTTTCTCCTTTTCATGTTGTGAGTATCCCATTTTGACATTATGTCCTGAAAATTGGACTTGGTTACTAGCTCCCGCCATTTACCATTACACACGGGGATTCCTAGGAGCCAGTTTTTAAAGGGTCCACGTAATTGCAGTGTAAATTCATTTTCAAATATAAAGCTACAGTCCCGCGCATTCTCCGATGCACATTAGGAGACATTCTGCGTTTCATGACTCCCTCTAGGGAGGGACCACGGATTTGGATGCAAGTTGACTTCCAACAAGTTAAGGTGCGAATCCAAAGGTAACAATTAGAAATTTGCTTTGTCTGGATATGTAATGAAAGAGCAGGTGTGTTAGGCAGCTAATTTATCTATACAATTAATTATTCATCTTTTAAGGCTGCATACTCAACGTTTCTATGTTTAATACATACATTAACACATGAAGTATTATGAATTCCATTCTTATTTCACTTTGCTAACTGTTCCTTTAATATAGGAAAAGTTTGGATACTGCTGTCAAGCACAAACACGGACATTTTGATTTTCTTTTTGTGTTAAAGGGGCTTAATATTTTATGATGGAAACCATAAAAATTCCCATAGTATATATATCTATATATATATATATATAGAATATATATATATATATATATATATTATAATATATATATATCTATATATATTTTGATATATTAGTCAAGTAACAAATATTGATTTATACAATGTTTACATTGAACAACTTTTTTTGCAATTAGACGTGTACGCAGGCCTTATTTTGACTGACCTACTCTACATACTGTTACTAAATATGCATTGCAAACATTAATACCAACTATACAAAAAACTGATACTAAAACCTTTACAAACTAAACAAAAAAATAAAACATTTTAATGGTATGTAGAGAAAATGACCACATATCCATTTTTTAAATCTTTCTTCATCTTCGTACGACACAAATCCAAAAATCAACCAAAACAAACAAAAATGTAATGTAAAAACAATTAAAATGCTTCCTGTAAGACTCCACTTAACGGAAATAGCAGCCAGTATCTGAGATGTTCCTGTCTAGAAGTCTACTTACATTCCATGGCAGGTGTTACATTAACCACGTAGAACATGATCTTAAAATGACATGAATGTTGGAGGTTCATTGCAGCTTTATTCGTTGACGTCTGCCTTTTTTTTTTGTTTTTTTGACTGCTTCAATGTATTTTTTTTTTTTTTTTAATGTCACGTTATAGTTTTGCTGTTTTATTGCATTTGTGAACACTCTCGTAATCAATCAAAAAACAATGATGTTCCAGTGACAACTTCAATTAATCCAACTAACTTAGTGGTGTAATAAACTTGTTGGTTTATGTTGACATTCGGTGATTGCAGAAACAGTCATTTCATTTGTGCAAAAATACACAATATTGTTCAAAAGAGCTCAATTGATGCTAAAGTAACCACAAAAAAAAATCATAGTTAAGTTGTAAACATAATGGGATCACAAATGTCAATGACAATAATTTGTTGAAAGCCCTAAAATTAAAAGCATCTAGGATGTGTGTTTCACGGTCCAATAACATGTATACAAAAATACCACAATTTGGAGGCACAGGATCAGAACAAAATCTTCATCCCAGTGGCCATGGTGCAGGACCTGCATATAATAATGTGAAACAGGCAGAGAGAGTATGCACTCATGAAATTACAAAAGATAAATAAAAACCCTTTATTGTGCGGACACTAAAATATCCATATTGGGGTACAAGGGATAGTTCCAGACAAAACATCTAAAACATAAAAGAGATCATGTACCTTTTCTAATCTAGTAAAGTGATTAGTGCACAAAAACCCTCACCCACATTGGTCAGTAACAGCTCGTGTAATACCATCCAGTTACACATTATTGATCCGCCATGCTGCCGCATATCGACAAGAGTCAGGGGGTCAAAAAGAGAAGGCCTGTAGGAAGGACACGAATGACCGAAACAGTGAGGCAAGCCGAACGCGGTTCGTCCAAAGAAGCTGAATTCAACAGCGTAACGGGAACACCCAACAAGTGGAGCGCTATTAAGGGCCACGTGGCGCAATACTGACGTCTATCATGCTAACTAGCATGATGGACGTTAGGCATGTCAATGACGTAACGAGCTCGTCAATGACGTAACGCGCGTCAATGACCAGTGTACGGTCAAACGAAACGTCAGTGGGTGAATGGAAAGCAGGTAATAGCGTAGACCATTAATGGTAACATAACAGCATGTGACATGATCAAAGATGTCATATCTTAATTGTGCATATAAAGAGAAGCTCAGACAAGTATGGAAAATCAGTCATATCTATATATATTATATATTCTATCAATATATATTATCTTCTATAATACAAAACACACACACACACACACACATACCACACACACACACACACAATAAGCAGAATGGAAGCGACAGCAAAAAGGAGTAATTATCCAATCCAAGGGATCCACTATATACATCTCAGACTGAGAGATAGGGAAATGCAATTAAAGGAAGGAGTCAAACAATGGTCCAAGGTCCAGGTAAAGTATAAAAAATAGTTTCGAGTCCAATATGTAGTGGTAAGTATCAAGCCTCAATTAATCCGAGGCAAACATACACAATACACCAATAGACCCTATGTCCATTTTTGTAAGGGATTTTTTGGGATACTTTTAGACAAGGAGGGGAGAGAACTCATCAATTTAAACATTGCTATCAAAAGGCATGTTAAGACTATTGGAACCAAACATTGTAAGTTAAAAACTAATAAACGCCTAATCAAAGATAATTCATAAGAAAACAGTGTTATTTAGTCAGATTCGACCTTTTCCCTTATACACATTCAATCATGTCTTAGTGGCTTCTATAAAACTTCTACGTGACTTTTAATGTATTATAAAGGTGCAGTGTTGATTTAGCGATCCCCACTTCTTAATGTAAAGCATTGTTATCTTACATCTACAATAGAAATCATAAATTTAACAATAACGTAATCTATGCCCTCAGTTGTAGATTAGATCCCCCAGAGAAGAGCCGTGCGGGCGGCGAGCGGCAGGGGAGGCACGACCAAAGGGGGGGGAAGGAAGGAAGGGGGGGGGGAACGGACGGGTGGGCGGGGGACAAGGGAGGACGAAGGGACGGAGAAATCACAAGGACGAGAAAAAGGGGGGGGGAGTTGGGGGGGGAACAAGGGGGAGTAGGGGGGGGGGGGGGGGTGAGGGGGGGGGGGGGGGGGGGGGGGGGGGGGGGGGGTTGGGGGGGGGGGGGGACAGCAAGAAGGGGGGGGGGGGGGGGGGGGGGGGAAGGGGGGGGGGGGGGGGGGGGGGGGGGGGAAAGGGGGGGGGGGGGAAGGGGGAAAGGGGGGGGGGGGGGGGGGGGGGGGGGGACAGGGGGACGGGGGGGGGGGGGGGGAGGGGGGGGACAGAAAAGGGGGAAGGGGGGAAAAAGGGAATAAGAGGGGGGGGGAGGGGGGGGCCGGCGGCTCGGGGGGGGGAAAGAAGGGGAGGTGGAAATAAGGGGGGGGGGGGGGGGGGGGGGTAGGTGGGGGGAAAGGTGGGGGGAAAATTTTTTTTATATTTTTTTTAAAAGCACATTTGCGAGACTGTATGTTTTGAAATATGGCCCATAGAAACGGATGCAGTCAACTATTATCTGTAGCAGGCGCACGGGTAAAATTACGATACCTGACATAACTGTGGCAAGTGTAGGGTAAAAATTCAGATTGAACTATAGTTCAACTGTGTTACCCGTTTGTCAAAATAAAATCTGAAACATATTAAAGTTTAAGAATCAAGTCGAATAAATAATAAATGGAGTAGATACATACCCTATAGAAATCACTTTGGTCTAGAGTATATGCAGCTTTATTATAAGTAAAATATGTAAGTGTGTTTGCAGCCAGTTTCATCTATTTAAAGAGGTGGGCCAGACAAACTTTGCCTTTAAAAAAAAGATTTGAGGCAAATGCCTCATTGATGACCTTTGCCCTTAAATGTTCTCACAACTGGGCAACTTTTCCCTCACATTATAGCCACAATGGAAAAATCGGTATTGTTTCTTTAAAATGGCAAAACCCCCTCCCCCTCCAAAGCTATTATGCTTAGGATCATCGGATTTTTAAAAAAATGTTTTGCAAAACAATTGTACATGGATGTTTAATAACAGGAAAAGATGAGAAAAAAACAAATTCAAGTGCAATTGTCATTTCAACAAAAAAAAAGGACATTTATTACTTGACGCAAAAAGGTGTGTTAACCACCGGCGTTAACATTTCATTCCAATATATTGCAAAAGTAAAGGACAAACGTCTTCAAGACGAAGGTCAATATTTGGGTGTAATACTAGAGGGATGAATATTCAGTGACTAGATCCATTCAGTTTTCAGACACTGACCAGGCAAACAAAATATGTAAGACCCAAAAAAACACTACAAATTTCAACAGAGGTAATATGACGTTGACAGCTAATTCTGGCTGTGATCCATAGAACAGTCAAATGCCCACTTGATTCCCTCGGTAGAAACCAAACAGACCAGGACCTGTGAAGAGAGGCTGAGGAAGAAAGTCAAAATGAAGGATAAAAAAAAAAAAAAACCAAAAAAAAAAATAAGAAAAAAAAAAAAAAAAAAAAAAAAAAATCGGCTCATGCTACTTAAAGGGTAACTGTGGGGCTCCAATATAATGCTTGTAGCTGCAATCTATCCAATTAAATATCACAGGTCTTGTTCCTTTTGATGGAGAGTCAAGAGTGTAAATTTGTCATACATTCCTAGAGGAACCCTCCTGAGAGGGTCGATGGGTGAGGTCTTCCTTGAAGTAGAACTTGAGTGGGGCCCTGCCTCAGAGAAATGGGTCCCACCTCCCTACTGGCTCTATCCCTCTTTCCCCCGACTACGGTCCTACTTCTAAAAACCCTCTCTACTGTCTATCACTCCCTATCATACTGTCCCGCTTACTAATAATCCCCCACTACTATCCCTACTGACTCCTGTTTCTTCCCTACTCCTGTTAACTATCCTGATTCTATCCCTACTCCTGTTACTATCCATGTCTATCCATACTCCTGTTACTATCCCTGTTCTATCCCTTAATCCTGTCCTACCGGATTCTATCCCTACCCTGTTACTATCTGATCATTCCCTTACTCCTGTGACTCATCCCTGATTCTAATTCCGACTCTGTACTATCCCTGATTCTTATCCCTAATCCTGTACACCATGATTCTATCCCTACTCCTGTTCTATACCTGATTCTATCCCTACTCTTTTTTCTTATTCCTCACTCCTATTCTACGCCTAGCCCTTGCTTTTGTTCTACTCCTATTTCGTATCACTGTTCTGTCCCTAATCCTATTTCTAGCCTATCCTATTCCTCTCACTGGCATTGGGCCTCCTTCACACTACACTCTGGGCTTGAGAAGGTGAAACATATACAAGTAGGCTCCCCAATGGGGGGGCCAACGTGTTAGCACCTCCCCAGCACCATCTCACTACTACTTGATGGTATTCTCCATTTTGTCTTTCCAAAGTTCCTCAACAGGTGTGGTCCTTGGCTCCGAAATAAGGAAAGAGGTCCGCGTGATCCTGCAGTACCTAAAATGGCTGCCCGGCCATTTCATGTTATTTTAAAGGAACTTGGGTTTCTCATACATAAACGATTGTTACTCTGCCGATAACGACAATCTCAATAGGTTTCTAGTGGATAGTTATAATAAATCTTCGTCGTATCGTTATAGAATAGCGTTGTATTGTAAGAATAACGATCGTTATTTTCCGTAAATCGCTAAAAAAAATTATACCGAATTGCTTCCTCACAGCAAATTCGATAAAAGTATTTGCTACTTGTGCATCTGCATCAGCTTGGATGAGTTTGTCACTGATGAGAAGTGTAGTGAGAACGCAGATCGGGAGATCTAGAAGATTTGGACCAATTCACTATTGTGTGGAGGTGTGATTGGTCTCTAGAACGCGGAGCATGTGTTCAGTGATTGGTATTAACTCCATTTTTTTTTCACAGTTTGGATTATTTCCTCATTAAACAAACTGTTCTCTACAGAGATGAGTCTGGCAACATTTGATTAATGTAAAAACACAGAATATTTCTCAGACAAGGTTAGGTTAAACGGTGATAGGCCCGGATAAATGTGTCAGGTATCATTAAGGAGAACGTGATCATACATTGTAAATCAGACCATCAGTGAGTAACTTTACCCATTTATCCTGTAGCTGCCCATGATGCTTCTTCTTCCTATAATCTCTAGGGCTTCCAGAGAGGGGGGGAGTTGAGTTAACGTTTCGTTTTCGTCTTAGTTACCCTTTTGCAGTTTAGGGAAGACATTATACCAAGTGATGTTATAGTCTATAGCTCCCATGTCCAGTACAGGGACATAACAGGACGTATGTGTAATCTATAGCTCCATGTTCCAGTACAGGGAAAAACAGGACGTAGTGTAGTTATTAGCTCCCGGTCCAGTACAGGGGACATAACAGGACGATGTGTAATCGATAGCTCCCTGTCCAGTACAGGGACATAACCGAAGTATGTGTAATCTATAGATCCCCTGGTTCAGTACAGGGAAATAACAGGAGTATGTGTAATCTATAGCTCCCATGTCAGTACGGGACATACGCAGGACGTATGTGTAATCATAGCTCCCCTGGCCAGACAGGGCATAACAGGAGTATGTGTAATCTATAGCTCCCCGTCCAGTACAGGGACATAACAGGACATATGTGTAATCTATAGCTCCCGTCCAGTACAGGACATAAAGGAGTAGTGGTAATCTATAGCTCCTGGTCAGTACCGGGACATAACAGGACGTATGGTGTATCTATAGCTCCCTGCCCAGGAACAGGGACATAACAGGGACGATGTGTATCTATAAGATCCCCTGTTCAAGTACAGGACTAACAGGAGTATGTGGTAATCTATAGCTCCTGTCAGTACAGGGAATAACAAGGACGTATGTGTAATCTATAGCTCCATGGTCCAGACGGACATAACAGGACGTAGTGTATCTATAGCTCCATGTCCAGTACAGGACATAAAGGACGTATGTGTAATCTATAGCTCCATGTCCAGTACAGGGACATAACAGGACGTATGTGTAATCTATAGCTCCCATGTCCAGTACAGGACGTATGTGTAATCTATAGCTCCCATGT
>CM033474.1:291857329-291887107 GCA_019447015.1 Hymenochirus boettgeri
CCGGTAACAGTGACATACAGGACGATGTGTCATCTATAGCTCCCATGTTCCAGTACAGGACCTAACAGGTTTATGTGTATCTATAGCTCCCATGTCCAGTACAGGGCCATAACAGGGTGTTGTGGTAATCTATAGCTCCCAGTCCATTACAGGACATAACGGGTGTATGTGTAATCTATAGCTCCCATGTCCATTACAAGGTACATAACAGACTTGTGTCTCTATGGCTCGCCCCATTTCCATACAGGGACATAACAGGACGTATGTGTAATCTATAGCTCCCATGTCCAGTACAGGGACATAACAGGACGTATGTGTAATCTATAGCTCCCCTGTCCAGTACAGGGACATAACAGGACGTATGTGTAATCTATAGCGCCTGTCAGTATACAGGGAATAACAGACGTATGTTGTAATCTATAGCTCCCTGTTCCAGTAACAGGGACATACAGGAACGTATGTGTATCTATAGCTCCCCTGTCCAGTACAGGACACTAACGATGACGTTGTTAATCTATAGCTCCTTCCCATGTCCAGTACAGGGACATAACAGGACGGTTGGTGTAAATCTATAGCTCCATGTCCAGTACAGGGACTACCGGACGTATGTGTAATCTTAGCTCCCATTTCCAGTACAGGGACATAAAGGACGTTGATTTAATCTCTAGCTCCCATGTCCCAGTCAGACGTATGTGTAATGCTATAGCTCCCATACTCCAGTACAGCAAGGACATAACAATGAACGTAGTGTGTAATCTATGCTAGCTCCCATGTCCAGTACAGGGACAATAACAGGACGTATGTGTAATCTATAAGAGCTCCCATGTCAGTACAGGGAAACATAACAGGACGTATTTTGTAATCTATAGCTCCCATGTCATACAGGGACATAACAGGAAGCTATGTTGTAATCTATAGCTCCCATGTCCAGGTACGGGACATAACAGGACGTATGTGTAATCTATAGCTCCCCTGTCCATACAGGGACATAAACAGGACGGATGTGTAATCTATGCTCCCATGTCCAGTAACAGGGACATAACAGGTGTATTGTATCTATAGCTCTTCCATGTCCGTACAAGTGACATAACAGGTGATGTGGTAATCTATAGCTCCCATGTCCCGTACAGGGACATACAGGGTGTATGTGTAATCTCTAGCTCCCTTTCCAGTAGCAGGGACATACAGGGTGTTGTAATCTATACTCCATGTCCAGTACAGGGACATAACAGGGTGTAAAGTGTTAATCTATAGCTCCCATGTCCAGTACAGGTACTAACTGGTGTAGGGGTAATCTATAGCTCCCATGTCCAGTACAGGGACATAACAGGACGTATGTGGGTAAATCTCAGAGCTCCCATGTCCAGTACAGGACGTATGTGTAATCTATAGCTCCCATGTCCAGTACAGGGACATAACCGGACTAATGTTGTAATCTATAGCTCCCATGTCCAGTACCGGACGTATGTGATCTATCGCCCATCTCCAGTACAGGGACATAAACAGACGTATGTGTAATCTATATCCCATCTCCAGTACAGTGACATAACAGGCGTATGTTAATCTATAGCTAGCTCCCATGTCCATACAGGACATAACAGGACGTATGTGTAATCGATAGGCTCCCCTGTCATCGGACATAACCGGACGTATGTTATCTATAGCTCCCATGTCCCAGTACAGGGACATAACAACGTTATGTGGTTCTATAGCTCCCATGTCCGTACAGGGACATAACAGGACTATGTTATCTATAGCTCCCATGTCCAGTCCCGGGACATAAGGGTGTATGTGTAATCTATAGCTCCCATGTCCATACAGGACATAACAGGGTTGGGGTAATGTGTACATCTATAGCTCCCATGTCCAGTACAATTGACATAACAGGAACGTAGATGTGGTAAATCTCTATCTCCCATGTCCCAGTACAGGGACTAACACAGGACGTATGTGTAATCTATACTCTCCCATGTCCATTACAGGGACATAACAGGGTGTA
The DNA here is from genome assembly GCA_019447015.1 of Hymenochirus boettgeri. NCBI lineage: Eukaryota > Metazoa > Chordata > Amphibia > Anura > Pipidae > Hymenochirus > Hymenochirus boettgeri. The sequence continues at coordinate 291,859,329 of CM033474.1, forward strand.
TGTGATCTATAATCTCCCTGTCCAGTACAGGGACATAACAGGGGTAATGTGTTTAATCTATAGCTCCCCTGTCCATTACAGGACATAACAGGACGTATGTGTATCTATAGCTCCCCATGTCCAGAGTACAGACATAACAGGACTATTGGTAATCTATAGGCTCCCAGTCCAGTACAGGGACTAACCTGATTAGTGTAATCTTACTCCTGTCCAGTACATGTACATAACAATTTGTGTAATCGGTATAGCTCCCCTGGTCCAGTACAGGACCATAACAGGCCGTAAATTGTCGTCTTAATAGCCTCTCCCCTGTGTCCAGTACAGGGACATAACAGACGTATGTGTAATCTATAGCCCATGTCCAGTAAGGACGTAATGTGTAATCTATAGCTTCCATCTCCGTACAGGGACCATAACAGGAAGTATGTGTATCTATATCTCCCCTGTCCCAGTACAGGACATCACAGGGTGTATGTGTATCGATAGCTCCCAGTCCGTCGGTACATAACAGGATGTAGTGTATCTATAGCTCCCATGTCCAGTACAGGTACATAACAGGACTAATGTGTAATCTATCTCTCCCCAATGTCGCCCCCAGTACAGGGACATAACAGAGTGTAATGGGGTAAGTCTATAGGCTCCCCTGTCCAGTACGGGACAGAACAGGATGTTATGTGTAATCTATAGCTCCCATCTTCCATTACAGGTACATAACAGGGATGTATGTGTAATCTATAGCTCCCATGTCCAGTCCAGGGACATAACGGGTGAATGTGAATCTATATCTCCCCTGTCCAGTACAGGAACATAACAGGATGTATGTGTAATCTTAGCTCCTCATCTCCAGTACAGGTACATAAAACAGGATTATGTGTTCGTATAGGCTCCATGTCCAGTACATGGACATAAAGGGTGTCTGTGAATCTATAGCTCCCTGTCCCAGTACATGGACATAACAGGATTGTATGTGGTAATCTATATCTCCCCATCTCAGTACAGGTACAAACAGGATGTATGTGTAATCTATATCTCCCATGTCCAGTACAGGGACATAACAGGACGTCTTTTAATCTATAGCTCCATGGGGGGGGGGGGTCCAGTACAAGGGACATAACAGGACGATGTGTAATCGATACTCCTCTGTCCAGTACCGGGACATAACAGGATGTATGTGTAATCTATAGCTCCCAATGTCCAGTACAGGGACAGAACAGGACGTAGTGTAATCTATAGCTCCCTTCCATACAGGACTTATGTGTAATCTATAGCTCCCAGCCTCAGTACAAGGACATAACAGGACGTATGGTGTCATCTATAGCTCCCCATGTCCAGTACAGGGACATAACAGGGTGTATGTGTAGCTAAGTCTCCCATGTCCAGTACCGGGACATAACAGGACGTTGTGTAATCTATAGCTCCCTGTCCTTACAGGACTATGTGTAATCTATAGCTCCCATCTCAGTACATGGACATAACCGGACGTATGTTGAATCTATAGCTTCCCATGGTCCAGTACAGGGACATAACAGGACGTAGTGTAATCTATAGCTCCATGTCCAGTACAGGGGGACATAACAGGGTGTATGTGTAAATCTATATGCCCCATGTCCGTACAGGGACTAACAGGGTGTATGTGTAATCTATAGCTCCATGTCCAGTACAGGTACATAACAGGACGTTGTGTATCTATAGCTCCCATGGTGTGGAGGTTGTGTGGTGTATGAGTGTGTGTGTGATGGGAGTTGTGGGGTGGGGTGTGGATGGGTTGGTGTGTCGTGTTGTGTGGCTGGGGGTTGTTTGTCCCCGTCCCGGTCCCTCCCCCGGCTGTGTCCTCTCTCGCTTCCCCTCTCCCCCCTCCCCTTGTCCTGCTGGCCTCCTGCCCCCTCGTCCCCTTCTGCCCCCGTTCCCCCCGCTCCGCCCCCGTCTCCTTTTTTCCCCCCTCCCCCTCGCCCCCCCCCCGCTCGTGTCCCCCCCCCCCCCCCCCTTGTCCCCCCCCCCCCGGTGCCCTTCCCTCCCCCCTTGGTCCTTTCGCTGATCCCTCGCTTCTGGTCTTTGCCGCCTGTCCTCCCCCTCCATCCGGCCATTTCCCGCGCTTCCCTTCCCCCCCCCCCGGCCGCTGCCCGTCCCCGGCCCTCCGCCGTTTCCCCGCCCCTGTCCTCCCTCGTCGTCTTTTTTTTTCCACCCCCTGCCCTCGTCCCCGGTCCCCTCTCGCTCTCCCCTTTACTGTTCTTCCGCTCCCTCCTCTCTCGTCCTTTCTCTTCTGGTGGTCTGGCTCTGTCAAGGGCCATTAGTTGCTATTGTTCATGATTAGGTTGCATTGCTTTGATATGCATCACCTCATACTGCAAGAGGGGTGGTCAGTCTGCCTTGTATGTGTCATGTGTTAGAAGAACAAAGCACCCCGACTGTGAACATACAGAAAAAAAACAGCTAACGTTCAATCTTTCTTCTAGAGCACGGCATGAACTATCTTATTTATCTTTCCACCCTACTAAAACATTGCCAATTTAGTTTCTGAAAATTGAACTTTTGAAAACCAGAGGGACATCTATCTCACATTAAAGGAATATTTCAAATTATTCCAAAAATAAGCCCCAATAGTTAATAATAAGAGCAACTTTGTTTTAAAGATTATATCGTGACAGTGACCACTAAGCCTTTATAATACTATTTTCACTGCCACCGAAAGATCAGCATTAACCATCTTTAAAGGAAGATCCCCCCATCATTGTCACACCCACGATTATCCAAATCCAATAACTTTCAACAGCTTTTAATTCAAAAATGTTTTGTGAAAACATTTTGATAAAAAAAATATGGAATCTGGATAAGAGGTCCATTGTTCTCTAGTTGTGGTGTACTTTTTGCACGGGATGTCACATCCTTTTCATCGTTTCTCACCCCGCAACCCAATTTCCGTTGAAAGGACAAAATGTCTCTTTAGACAAGACCGTTAGATGTTTTGTTTCTGACCAACAAGAACTTGGGTTGAAGTCTTACCATTTGCTGAATTTGCCTTTAATTGCTGTACATCATATCCTCTAAATACTCTCCTTTCCATGATTGTGTTGACCCCTTTTATTTCTCCTGTTTAAGCAAATGCTGATAAGTTTTTTAGCCTCGACTTTCTTCATTGTTCATACATCAATACTGAGATCTGCCTTTGTCTGTGAAAGTGAAACCCAAGGAATCTTCTAACACGGCATTCATGGGCAGTGCCTAGAGAAAGCTGGTTAACCTTATGCAAATGGTAAACACCCCAGAGCCACCAAATAGCAAATATAATAACTGTTTATAAAACGTGTCAACAAAAAGGTCCAACATTTAGAATTTCTGGGTGATATATTTACTGTGGGCTGATGGTACTATCTTGATCTCCTGTCCATCACAATGGGACTGAGATGTACCAGCACAGCCACTACAATATGGATAGCACTGACAGTTATAATGCCTTCTCAAAGCCATGTGAGGACTCTAAAACCCCAGAACTCATCTAGGTTATCTGTATTCCCAGAACCGATAACAAAGTAAAATGTGCATCGCTCAGTATGTTTTATACCATTAGCAGTACAACTTGTAGTCTTTACAATATCATTCCTGAACGCATGGATGTAATTACTCATTATGGTATAGATTTGTCTCAAGTAACATAATAGTCAGTCATGTGGCTCAACTGCAAGACCAACACTTGAGACACGACAGTACATGCTAGAATTGACTTTACCAAAGTGTTTAAAGGAAATATACTAAGACAATTGCAATTACAGGTGACATACTATTCCATGTATGTTGTGACAAACTCAAGTGCCAACAGTGGGGACAGTAAAGTCTCGATGTCATACCTTATATAAGGCCCCTCACTTGTAACTAACATTACTCATAATGTGTATCATGTAAGCACATGCAGAGCTGGCTTCACTTCACTCCATGCAGTGTCAATGTCATGACACAGGCAAGCAACAGTAGCAGATGCAGACTGTCAGGATGCCGGCAACAGCAACAGCCCCAGTAAAGCAACTTACTGGTAGAGCTTTGGTTTCTCAACTGCAACCATCCCATCACAGTCAAGTCCACCAAGAAAACTGGCACTCCGTGTCAACAAGTGCAAGGAGCCCTGTTCACAATCTTCCTGTGCAACCACTTGCATAAGCAGACTGTGTTCAATCTTCAAATTGATTCTCCATATGCTATTGATACCCGCCTACTTTGTTAACAAAATGGAAGATGAATTTGACGCACTGGCCGGCACATGGTAGCTCACAAACTACTGACCAAAGAGCGATATCTTGTGAGCCACTACTCACTGAATTACCTATTGTGGCCCTCCATCCAAACTAAGTAACCAACCCATATTGCGTTGAGAATATTCCCTAAGTGTGATGGAGCAAATATGCATGTTATAAAGGCACTTTCACTGCATATTAATGATTGGCTGATTCTGTTGACCCGATCAGGCACCTAGAAGGGGGCACATTAACCCGCCCAAAACGTTGTTGTGTTTTTTCTGATGTGTGGGTCACCAATAAAAATTGGACATAGATCGTGGAATCTGACCCTCATTTTATACTCTATTTACATTTATTCATTGAGGGAGAATACATAAGAGTCTGGCACTCAACATTGGAGAGAGGGCTTGAACTTTTTGAATTATACTTCCTCTCTTTGTGCAACGCAACCAATGCAAATAGCATGTCTTTGCAAGACATAGCCGACCACCCAAGAAAGGGTACCACTGTAGGCAACAGTGACTGAGAAGAACGTAAATTGGGTCTATTGAATGAATAGGATGCAATTCCCCCTCATTCCTTGAATAGGGAATGCACAAGGCTGGAAATACTTAGGAACAAAGAAATAAGCTTGCAGGCTTGCATAAGTACAACTTTAAAAGGATATGCCTTGGCAGACGCGGATACCAAGTGGACTGAGTCAATTTACACCCATTCTATGCCAGGATGACAGTACAGAGTAAGTGGTAATGATTTTACACAATGTACAGAAAGTAGTCACCAATACAATGGCTGATCCTGCGCTCCAGTCTCTAGCCGATGAGTAAGGGCCACGTGTGGAGTCTTCATGGTGTGCGCCGATCAGCCCATTGTTGGTGATACTTTCGTGTATTTGAACTGGGGCGAGGGGTTCGGTGGGGTGGGGCGGAGTGGTCAAGGCAAAATAAAAGGGTCAGCCCACCCTGACCACCACTGTTTGTGTGTCATTAACTCCATTTTTAAAGTTTTTTGACAAACACATGGAGTCTGTGTGGATATATTCTGTGAAAGCGAAAGGTCTGGGGGTTTTCAAATACACCCCGACACCTTTTGTGTCTCAGTAGTATTCGCTTGATAATATCTGTATCTTTAACACTTTACCACATTAGATCCATTAAACTGCCATTGTTTATAACATAAATGTAACTTTTTAATAAATGTAGTCTTGATTTAGTGTTTACTATTTTTTATTAAAAGTTCTAAAAAGACAGTTAAACAAAAAGAAATGACATGTGTGTTCGTTTCTCTTTTTTTCGTCGTGGGGGAGATTACCTTCTCCTTTTATCAGACAATATTACCAGTAACATTATAACAATTACAGAATCTTATTCATTCATTATACCCCTGTTGTATATGATATTTTCTTATTGTAACCTTGGGAGAAGGCTACTGTTTTTGGTCTTTTTAGAATGGGAGGTTTACTGAGTATGCAACACGTCTTGTCCATAGTGCGCCATAGTAGTATGGAATAGATCATGGAGTTTTGCATTATGCGAAATATTTCGTTTATCATAATATAATTGATTCTTTGATCCACTGTGGTTTTATCCAGACTTGTTTTTTCCACTGTGCTCCTATTATGTTTGTGCCATTGTAACATAACTGAATGAATCTGTTTTGTTGTCTGGGCAGTTCCATACTTCCTGGCTATAGTGCTATACGAGGGTTTAGGTGTTATGTTGCAAGTAAAGGGTTTCTGAGAATACGGCAAATATTGAGTTCCTATAAATGCCTGTACCACTGGACAGTCCCACCAGATAGGATAGAAATTTCCTCTTTGTGTACATTTTTCTAAAACAGGATAATTGACATTCTGGATAGATTTTTGCTAGTAGTGTTGGACTCGTGTACGTTTCTGTATAACACTTATTGCGGTTCCATTAGTGGTACATTCAGACCTTCGTATTAATAGTTTGATGCGTAATCAATCTCCCATTCATCTTGATCTAATATCTCTGTATAGATCTGTTTTCGCATCTAATTGGAATTTATATTTTCCCTGCTCTGCTTCTGGGAGTTTACCCATGTGTAAATGACCGCGTAGTTTTTTGATAGTGAATGATGGCGGACAGATCTTGTTTCAAAATCTGTTAGTGTAGGTTGGCACCCCTGTTATTCTTGTTTTGTGTATAATAGGGAGGCTATTTGCATATATTGAAATGTCCTCTCGTTGGGATTGAGATTTGAGTTTTAAAAGTTTTACCATATCATACCTGAGCCCCCTTGTAAAATTGCCGAGCAGGTTGACTAGATGGATGTAGTCTTTTGTCAACCACAGACATAATATACTATGGTACACATTTGTTACATTTCACATATTTATTTTTATCTCACTTTTAAAATTGCAACTACAAAATGGATCCATTAAAAAAAATACAAATTCCGCAAACACCGATCAAACGAATCAGCAGTAATGTATCTACCCCTGAGAGCTTCCATTAGAGAGCTCCAGCTTTCAGACTGGGAATAGGCAACTGATGAGAATAGGAAACAGGCAGCCTTAAATGGTCAGTACTATTGCAACTAATACATGCTAGGGAGTTTTATTATGGCAGGGGCAGCTATGGCTGCCATCAGTTTGTTGGAGGAAGAGATGAGAGAGTAGAAAGTCCGGTTGATCAGACCGCCCAGATGCTCTCCCCGAAGCATTTCCTTTGTATGATCTGTCTGATAAGGATGTGGTTGCGGATGGTTCCGTTCATTAAACCGTGTGCTATTCATGTTTCACCAGGAAAACGCATGAACTTGAAACGCTCTGAGTGCCAGAAATGTGGCTTGCCAGAAATGGACTAAACTTCTCTTGCCGTTTTGTACTTCTTGGGCAATGCAATTTTGCGGTTACCGTACCCCCTCCCCATCATTTGGCAGGACCAGCCTACATTGAGTAGGATACTAAGGCAATGTGCTGAGGCAATATTGACTGCACTCACATTCCACTCTTACCACCTCGCACCAGGGAGCCGTTTATAGGACTGTCAACCAGTTTTCATTACCTGATCTGCAGATGGTGTTTGATTTCCACCTGCGGATTTGAGTGTAAGATTTTGATTGACCCCCCCAGGCATCGCATTATTCTATATTCTGCGCCAGTCAGCTCTCCACTGAAAAACGTTCATAAAGGATTTTGGCCACGGGGCTGGCTAATGGGCAAGTGGATAATGTTTTAATCTCTATGTGTTTGGATTGTCTTCCCAAATGTCTGCACCTTCTAATAGTCCCTTTTTATATTGCACAGAGCGGTGCTAAAGCAGTCACTTCATACCTTTCCCCTGCATCTTGCATTATCTGTGTGTTGTCTAACGGCATCCATTGAATTCACTGTGGGTTGAGGGTATCAATAACGAAAGGACAGAAATAGGATTGTGCATATTTTGGCATTTAAGGCATACAGCATAAGGGTTTTTCCAATTTGGCATATGGTATTTGGTAATGATTTATTACGATTTCAAATCTTCAAAGAATGCAGGATATGGAATTCAGCTTGGTTTGAATGACCGCTGTGAGTTGCCTCATAATAATGGTAGCGTAATTCTTAGGTATAAACAAACCTAGGACGCAATGCCAATTGAACGGTATTTGTGGTCTAAAGGCGTGCTTCTCTAATTGTGGGAGACTTCTTTATTCTACCAACTGTGCAGCTGAGATTCACTATATGTTTCAGTGCCCACACCCCCAATTTTACTGACACACAAGGATGTGGTGTGGCTCCAAGTCGGGGGCCATACTTGTGAAGGCCAAAGAGTCACGTCAGGAGCTCATTACCTTCACTCGCTTGTAAGTAACTGTTTTAAACCGTCTCCTTATTTATACTTCACCTTCTAAAACAAAAGCAAATGCCACCACGCACCATCCCTCTGGCTATTTTTTGTTTCAAAAATTGTTTGTATAGTTTTGAATATAATAATAATAGTAAGAAAATAACACATCAAACAATTTCCACACACCTCCCACCACCCAACAAACATTCCATATCCACACATGCCCTCCCACCACCCACCAAATTCCACACAAGCCCTCCCACCACCCAACAAAAATTCCACACAGGCCCTCCCCCCACCCACCAATTACACAACCCAATGAAAAATAATTGTGTACATTACACATAGTGGGTGCAGCTACCACCCACGATATGACGCTGAATAAGTCGAACGAATGTTTCAAGCTTAAAAAAAATTTCAAAGAATTTTTGAGGAGACTTTTTTCACTTGGATATGACACAGATGAAGAACAGAAAGTGGAGCACTCATTCATTAACGATTCTCCACCTGAGGCATTCCCTCCATTCTGAAAGTTTCTATAACAAAATAGGCGCGCGATCTGGAGAGCAGGACAGCGCCGCCTTAGATCAGAGGGACCTACAAGTGAGCGCCAGTAATAAAGTGCCACTGTAGTCCCCTGAGCAAGCTATTATTCACCGGGAGTGGGGATAAGCGTTCTCTCTCACCTCCTGGGAATAACAGAAACGATTGCCACACTTAATTGGTTAAGTTACATGTCCTTTAATGACCGACACAAACTAAGCTGAAATAATTATTTAGAGACACGGACAGAACACGGGTGGACATACCATCAATGGGACTGGCAAGACCGGACACGTGGCGGACAGATACGGACGTACGGGCAGACACGGACGGGCTGCCAGATACGGACGGACGGGCAGAGTTGTGTAATAGTGGTTGCCATTTTTTAATTTTTCATCGATGTTCCTCAGACGCCAGCAACACGTGAGGTTCCATGTAGATCCAGACAATCCACGCAGGAACGGCTTCGGATCAGATGAATATGGGTAAATGTAAAATTTATCATTTCTTACTTAAAGCTTGTTCAACCCAGTACCTTTTACCCTGGCCACCCACCCGGTTACTTACATAAAATAGGTGAGAACACCGAAACTGTTCCTTTCTGTTGGCTTCCATGTTCAAGCAAGCTACATGGTGTCTAATATTGATTTCACTTTTATAAAGTAGAGGATTTCCCCGATACTCTCGCCAAGACGAACTTCTCCTGTCTCCTGTTTTAGACACAACACGCACTGACCTAATCCCACTAGATCCACATTAATACATTGCCAGCTACTCCCAGTCCCGAAACCACCATCTTCCAGCAGAAATGGAGGGAACTAACACACGTGTCAGCATGCACAGCTGAGGAAATCAATAGCCTAACCAACATTGTAAACAAATACAATAGAATATAAAATCTCACAAAATCCTACAAAAGAGAAAAAAATCCGCACACACACAAAAAACAAAAAAAAACCCCGGTCTTTTTGTCAAATGTATTTTAAAAAAGAGCAATTAAATATTTTAATAAAACGACAGTTACAAAAACTACAAATAATGAGTCAAGTGGTGACAAAACCAGCAGCGTGGAATCACTCGGTGGCCAATGCAAGCCTCTGTGGGAAACCAACAAAACAAAGTTCAGTCAAAAAATAATAAACCTTCCACAGAAGCAGCAGAATATCTACTCAGGACCCATTTTCTTTCTTTGTCTAACTTACTATTTTATCAATCATTGGCACCACTTTTAAACCGTGGCGTAACTAGGATCACTGGCCCCCCTGTGGTTGCTCCATTCTAGTTACGCCCCTGCTTTGAACTACACATGTAGACCATCTAGATAATGGCTGCTGTTCAAGTGGCACTGGCCTAAATATCTTTTTGGGATTTACACACAGTGGCAAAGCAGCTATTAAAGACTTGCAAGCCACATTTGACCTTAGAAATTAGCGCAATTGGAAGAATCATGCAGGACATTGCACATTAGTGTGGAGTTAAGATTGTGTTTCAATGGACTTATTCAGTGCATCCATTCTTCATTATTTTATTTATTATTGCTTCATATAATGGGAACATCAATTTTTAACCTTACTAATACCCATCCCCAGCCCCAAATTGAAGCATAATAATCCATGCATTACCGGACACAACAAATCATAGACGTCACACCTGCATACAAACACTGTAAAGCATTTCACACACCTGCATACAAGTAGGTCATCGTAATGTTTTTTTCACTTTTGTAACATTCATAAGTGACAGCACAATTCTCTCGCTCTACACTAATTGGAACACATTTCGGGAGACTTGTATATATGTCTGGAGTCAAATTAATACAGGGAGATTGTATATAAAATGTCAACCATGGTAATCTCCAAAGAAAAGAAGCGAACTTCGACCACATCTGATTTTAACATTCGGAAAATAGGAGTGCCATTAAATCATAACAATGCTGTATTGTTCACAGGAACCTGCAAAAAACTTCATTTATACACATGAGACAATATTGTGCATGAACTAATTCCTTCATACTTTCACAGCATAGGGTCTTGTGTTTCACTTACAATTTCCGCGTCCAGTTTATTTGATTTCTTTTTGTTTTCGCCTTTGATCCATAGCAAGGGGAACGTGCCGTTTCCCTCTATATCTAGACAGCCAGCCACCATACACGAGATATCTCAAGCTCATGGTAAGACTTTAACCAAAAAAGGAGTGGATAGTCTGCCTGTTGTCCACGCTAACTAGGAAGGAAAATAAAAAGATTTATGGAGAGAGTCTCCAGTGCAAAATGCCGTGCAATTAAGGGCTGGATGTTTACCTTGAGGCTCCAAGAAATTGTCGTCGACCTGAAGAGGAGGAAGCCTGATTTTGCCAAGGCAATAAGGAGGAGATGGCTGAAGTGTACTTTTAAAAACATATTAGGTGAGAAAACGAATAAATATTTCCTACATATTTACACTAGAATTTGATGACTTCATATAATGTGTCAGTAGATCACCCGAAATCCTACAAATGGTTTAAACACAGATTTCATTGTGCACATTTACCCACTATCATTTACCATAACCATCACAACCAAAGCAGGGGGGCGTAACTACAGGGAGCAATGGCAGGGGGCCCAGAGCCAAGAGGGCCCATCTTTATTTTTTTTCCTATAACAGATATAGCCTCCTTCCACAAAACCCGTGGGTGAAGCAGGATAGGGGCCCCATCATAGTTTTGCTTTGGGGCCCGGGATGCCTTTTAATGCCACTGAACACAAGGCGGAGGGCCATTCTAACAAAGATTTCCGCTAACATGACATTAGTTTCCAACTTTTCTTCATTTTCCAATGAGCGGAACCAACAGCTTCCAGAAGAGAAGCAACAAAATGTTGAGGTTCCCCCAACTGCAATCGCCCACACCACCAATGCTCTCCCCAGAGCCAAACTCCACCATGGGATAAACTGCGCTGAAGTAAATTTGGGAGAGGGAAAGACTTCAGGAATGTTGGACGGATTCCTTCGTGCTGGGGGGAAGCTAATAACCAAGCGAGAACTGAAAGTTTTATAGAGTCCTGAGTCGTGTGTAATGGGATGCCCTATGAAGGTGAAATGGGTCGTTAATTTAAGACTAAGTGCTGTGTCCTATTCTCATGTCTAAACGGGCTTCCTGATACAGACTTGGACGCTGTGAGTATGAAAAAAAACAGGAATGTAGACTGGCTCTGTCGGTAACGGTTAAACCACGTCCGAGTTGTGTTCAATTTGTTTTTTAAAATTACATTCCCAGAATCCAACCGAAGTTTAACAGTTGTAACAGTTGCATAATGGGGTGAGATTGTAGTTGCGATCTAAGGAGAAGAGTGGGGCATGTGTGTTCATTTGAGCCCCCCCCAGCCTAGGATATTCACTGAAGTTTCAATAATGATGCTGTGTCCAGGGGGGCATGTTACAATCTATTATATTCTGTGTGCTATTACCTCTACTATCACCAGCCAGTATAAAGTCAGCCAGTTTACACATCCAGTGTTCATACTCCAAAGCACTCTGTCCAAAGCCCGACGTTTTAATATTCCTGGCAGTTTTCATTTCAAGCTTTGTGCATCCCCCACTCCAAGCTACTTATAGGAGCATTAAATTTTGTTAAAGTGACATCCCATAAATGGTGCAGACGTGTATACAATCCCCAACCTGTTAACACCTCACACTAACTCCAATTCTTTTACCTTTATGTGACCTTTGACAACTTTTACGCAGAGTGGGCTGCGATGTGCAAAATTTGCCCCATCCAGTAATGTCCACGCTCCTCACGGGTTCTAGCAAGTCATATAGATCCTGTGTCCATGTCTAACATCTACAAGAAATAATGATTTAATAATCAGCTTGGAAAAGGTGATGAGATATTACCCATGCCCTTTGATATGTAACCCTGAATGACTGGGGGTCTAAAGGTTTACAAGTCTCACTATGCACGCAATGAGTATTTAATGTTTGGATGTTCATTCTCCATGGAGAATAATGATACATATGAATCTCACTGTAAACTCTATATGGGGAACACTAAAAAAGCCGACTAATCACCCCAAATCCACTTTAATGTACCATAGGGACAGTTTTACGGATACAACACTGTTCTACCTGTAGAAAATTCCAGGATAATGGCCATGATTTAAGGGTAATATTATTGGTAGGGATATAATGTTGGAATTAATCAGAGTGGCTAATGAAAAAGCAGGATCTAAGAACCATTGGGATCTTTTTCAATCTAAAAAATTCAACGACCTAAGATATTAGGTGTACCAAGCATGCATTGGGCCAATCGTGCTCCCCTTATCTGACCCTTACTACGTTACACAAAAGGATGGAGCACATATGTCATTGTTAAAAAGACTGGCATTTATTAATGCATGATTCCATCTGTTGATGCTACTCAGAACCCCCCAATTTTTGTTTCATGGAGTAAAACTATAGCTTTGCTCATATCCCCAAAATGTTTTTTGTGACAAAGGATTACAAGCTAAAAACAACTGGTTGTATGGGTATTATCCATTTAATGGTGCAAAAGTACAACATGAAATTTATAAACCAACCAAAGGTTGTTCACACCAGCCCCAATACTACCTGTATATGTGGTATTCATATACAGTGGTTGGAAAAAGCATTCAGCCCCCTGAGTTTTCCACATTTTGTCAAAACAAAAATATACTGCCACAAACATGAATCAATTTTATTGGAATTCCACGTGAAAGACCTTAAAGAAAGTAGATTTGGTCCCTAATAGAAAGGTTTTTAACGGATGTGAAAATGTAAAGTATGTAAAAAAGCATGCAAACATAATAACGGCATTCACAACTGGTCACTAAGGAACATTGAAACTAAGAAATCTTGCAATGCCAGGACATGATTTATTATTAGAATGTGGCTGCGCATCAATATGTGGGTCAGAACTGGAAGGAAATTGAAGGATAGAAACGTGAACATGTGGGAGAAATAGAAATGGCAACCAGACAGTTCCTAAACATTTGAATGCTTGCCCACAAGGACATATCTTTAAATTTTGTGGAATACAACAAATGGCCATACATTCAATATAATACAACATGTTCAGCTAATAAATTCGGTTTACTGTTGCCACAGCTTGGGGGTTCATTAGAAAAACAGTAACTGGCCTTTGCGAGCAGGACGATTTACAATGGCTTATGTACTCCCAGAGGAGGCTTAAGCATCAGCGAATAGAAGGTTTAAAATGTGAATTACCGGTATGTCTGTTCATTTGAGTATTATGTACTAAAGGGCATTTGAGGTGATACTGTTCATGCTTATTTTCAATACACCAAGCTGCGGCCAATTTCCCCAGAAAAAAAAAATTTTTAAATAACAAATGCCTTAATGTTAAAAGCAAAGGGTTAAGAAACAAAAAATAAAATGGTCCGCCGGAAATGCAGCTTTTAACTTGGGAAACAAACAATAGTTGAGAGAGAAAATCCCATTGTAAACAACTCCAGAGCAGGAGAGGGAATGTAAGGGCTGTGGTGTACTCAAATCAGAGGCAGTACAACCCCACAATGCAAAGGCCATAACAGTGTGGGTTTCCCCTAATCCACACCAAGCTCCAGTCCATCCTCAATGTTGTTGGTTATTTTTTCTTTTTGGGAATAAACAGTAATATCCTCTCGGAAGGTGCTACAAACAGCCCTGCTTGAGGTGTCCTGCTCTTCAGTAATGCAGATGCCCCACACCACGGCCAATGGACCACCCGGTCAGGCGAAATGGACCCAGTTTAGCAGATGCTCCTCCTTAGGGCAGTTTCATCTGTGGTGCCCCTGATCTCCCTGCCTTTTTGCTCTCACTGCCATTTCTTTTGAGGGTACAGTAAGTAAACTTAGGAATAATCAACCAATCACAAGTCAATAAACTCCCCAAAATCCCTGCGGTAAAATGGTTGCAATTTTCTTCTCTAAGAATTTTCCGTGGCGAAAAGAGCAGTGGTGATACTGGTTCGTCTGTACCCTTATGGGGGCCTCCCGGGTTCTTGTGAGTCCCAACCCAGTAGAACTGCAGTCTACTGGCCAAACCAGACACAGTGGCATGATCGGTTTGCACTGAATCTAAACAAAAAAAGAAAGAAATAAAGTCAATAGTGCAGCCTCGAATTAAGCTTATATTTTGTCTGGGTGCTATAATAATATATTGAAGTCTTCCTGGAGTGCATCTCTTTTCTTACAATGGTAACTTCTAACCCAACTTATCCCTTTTCAAATAATGGTAATTTATTAAAATGGCAACACATTGTTCTTTTCGTACAATATTATGAAATCAATAACTACATTTTTAAAAGAGTTGCGTTAAAAAAATGCTTTACCAGCATAGCAAAGGAAAATGTGTTTAAGTAACATCGGAAATACAGTCCTACATGCACTCTCACACAATGCTGTTTGCCAGACATCCTCCTGCCCCACTACTCCAATGGCCAAGGAATCTAACCAGGGGAATATAGAGTATCACACTGTAATAATGATTCAAGTTTTATTGACAAACAACATAACTTTCGGGTCACCTCGCCCTGTGCCTCTTGATCTTTGTGAAGGCCTCCCATGCCGTAACGTTTTGCTCAATGGGTAAAGAGGAAAGTTAACCATCCAGAGGTGCCAGTTATACTTCCAACCAAGAACCGCTCCTCCACTCTCATCAGGCCGGTCCACCAATATCTGTCAAAAAATATACAAATACATATCAGAAGTCTGGGCAAATTAAGTATTATAAAATGAAAATGCCAAAGGGATAAATTGTACAGGTATTGTACATACCAAAAATATATGTGTGTGTCTGGCATATCCTATGTAGAATTTCAGTAATTGTTTTAGGGAACTTTGAACAATGTTAAACATCCAAATAGTACATTCCAAAGATTAAAAAATGATATTTCCGACATAGATGCAAATCCTAATTTACTCAAGAAGGAAGCTCCAAGCTGGGGACAGAGGCATCTGAAAGCAAGCCGCCTTCTGATTTCTCAGCATTACACACATTTACCTCCGTACAATCTGACCACATGTAATATTTGTCTATTTTACCCTGCACTTTCGCCCCTGCCCTCTCAGATTGGACCTAGAGGAACCCTCTCATATTGTCATGGCTTAATATTTTCCCTGAAGGTTAGGCGGGAGCTTGGGCCAAGCCTACCGAGAATGGGCGCCCCCCATTCTACTTTCCCTGCTTCTTAAATCCCTCCTCTACTATTCTAACCTCCCCTCCCGTTTACTTCCCTTCCTATCTCTAGTCCTAGTCCACTTCTAGCTTTACCCCTGGCCATTTTGGCTCTCCGCTCTTTAAATTCCTCTATTCAACTACCTCAAAGGTCTGGTCGTTTTCCTACAGAAGGAAGAAGTTTCTGGGTGCCGTGCGATTGCGTTTTATCGTAGATACAATTTATTTGTACAATGTCAGTTGTTAGAACTGCCATTGCACACATATTGTACATATGGAGCATTATTCGCATGATATGTCGTTGTCAATAGGGGCCTCTACAGCAAGATTTCACATCATAAATCTACGCTCGCTATTGATTATCGATTGTAAATAATAATTAAATGCATGGTATTGCTTAAAGTGATACCGGCGGTTTATAAATACGACCTTCTGTTCCCAACATTATCATGAACTTGCGATAGTTCTTGACCTGTTCCCAGTATACTAGTTCAGAAATTCTTAGAAAAGGTCACATTTCCCACAACAAACTTACATTTTGAACACAGGTCAGATTTAAAAGCCAGTAGTTTAACTGGACTTGCCTAAGCTATCATGGCTTAGACGCAGGCAAGCTTTAGTGCATCGCAGAGGCAGAGCTGTAATGCATCGCAGGGCAGAGCTGATGAATAGAAGGTCTGTCCCAACCAGTCCTGGAAGTCAGATGCGTTCAGTACTTTACTTCAGACTCTTCTAATGCCGCCCTAGGGGCCCATGGCCTCATGTGGCCTACCAAAATCCAGCCCGGTGTCTTTAATAAAGGGTAATAGATTCAATGGGAGGGAAATATTCTCCTCTTTACAAGGGCACTGGTAAGGCCTCATTGGAATATGCGGTGCAGTTTGGAATCCCACATACAAAAGGGACATCTTGGAAATTGGAAGGATTTCAGTGAAGGGCCAATAAAGTAATAAAGAAATGGACCTTAACTATTGCAGACAGATTAGACACGCAGCCTTATACATGGAGAACGACATTTGCATGGGGATAGATCATTTTTACATAAATATATTACTGGTTTATTTAATAAACTCCACTTTTTCACTAACTAGTCATATCACGGATATCATGGACATCCTTTAAGTTTGGAAAAAAGAAGTTTCATCTTCAGTTTAAGGAAAGGTTTTCTTTATCGTAAGGGGTTAAAGATGAAGGGTATAGTTTGGCCTAATTGACGTATGTCTCTTTATACAACCTCCAATACTAATGTTACTATGTAACTGTTATACAGACATTATGGGTAGGGTATAAAGGTTGGACTGGATGACGTATGTCTTTATACAACCTCCCAATACTAGTTTACTATGTAACTGTTATAACATACAATTATGGTTAGGGTTAAAGGTCGTACGAGATGACGAAGGTCTTTATACAACCTCCAATCCTATGTTACTATGTACCTGTATACAGACATTATGGGTAGGTATAAAGTCGGACTATATGGACGTATGTCTTTATCAGACGCTCCATAATATGTTACTATGTAACTGTTTATAGACAGACATTATGGGTAGGGTATAAAGGTCGGACTAGATGGACGTATGTCCTTATACAACCTCCAATACTATGTTACTGTTGTACTGTTATACAACAGACATTATTGTAGGGTATAAAGGCGCTAGATGGACGTATGTCTTTATACAACCTCCAATACTATGTAGTATGTAACGTTATAACAGACATTTGGTAGGGTATAAAGTCTACTAGATGGGACGTATTTCTTCTTTATACAACCTCCAATACTATGTTATCTAGGTACTTTATACAGACTATTAGGGTTAGGGTATAAAGGGTTTTATGGATGGACGTCTGTCTTTATACACCTCCACTACGCTGTTACTGAATCATTGTGGTGGAGGACGTATTTTGGCATCAGAGCTCCTGACCAGTTGTTTTGAGTTTGCTTATTGTTCCCACTGTGAGCTGTTTTCGGGCCTCGCATGGCCTCCAGGAGCCCTGGGAAGCCTCCCAGCGGAAATCCGTGCCTGGCCTTCACCTCTCGGTCGCCAGTGCTAGTAAAAACTTGAGCCTGGGGATCAGGGGTTTGCAGAGGCCTTGGTGAAGACCTAAAGAGGACATGCTGTAGAGAAGCAATCGCCGTCTGCGTTCCAAGCTGAAAGGAAATAGAGACGAGCACACAAGGGCTTCTCCACAAACGGCCAAATTAGTAAAGTTGTAATCCAGAATATGGAAGTGAAGCTGGAACGCTGATCCAGGAATAAATGGAGCTGTCTGATGCATCGGCCTATGCATGAGGCCTTGCAGGAAGGACCCGTTTCTTGCAGAGAAGAAAGAGGGAGGAGAGTGTTTTTCACATGGCCGTTGAGTGTGTTCAGCGTAGGAACACCCCTGTGTAGGTCCCAGGCGCTGGGTCCTCTGAGGTCCAACCTGAGCATGGAGAAGCAAGGCCTACCTGAGGTGGTTCCAGTGTCCAATTCCCCTGAGATGCACCTGAGGCAGGGAGAAACATATCGGACGATGGTCCCAGGAGGGGAAGATATACCACAGGTCTCCTGAGAGAGATTGTGAGCTGGAGTCCCCCATAAAGGAACACATCTGGTGTTCTCTATGGACGACTGTCGTGATGGACCAGTGGAAAGGAAAGGAAGGAAAAATAAAACCAAAGAAACAAACAATCTCCAGTTGATATATTGCAGATGTCGGAGTGCTGACGGAATTAACCCAGCGGTGCCCAGTGCTGGAAATACTGAGGAATGGACACTACCTGCTACAACAAGGACAGGAGGTAGATACCTGAGACAATCCTGAGCGGGGTAGGTAAGCCGTGATGGTCCCGGACTGCAGGATTCACATATCCATCCAGGAACACAACACCTGTTTCCACCATTCCCCAGTGCTGAGAGTGAATCCAAGATGGCCGGCCGAGGCAGTTCGCAGTGATGTGGTTCAGGAAGAGGCTGCACCATGCCTTCTCCAGGTGTAACTTACGGCGAGCACTGATGACATCATTCCCTGTTAACTCCATTCAAACCTGGGTAAATAGACCCTATGAAAGATGTAACTGTAATATCTAAGTTTCTGAACCTATTGCCAAGAGATGGAAGGTCCACCAATCGGTGGGGGTAAGTTAACACCTGGTCTCTGAATGATCTGTGTCTGTTCCCATTACCCGATCCCATACCCCCCATTAAATACTGGTTTAAACCCTATGTCTGTGCTCATTACCCTCCCATACCCCCCAGTAATCCTGTGGTTTAACCCTATTGTTCTTTGTGCCATTACTCATCCCATACCCCCAGTAAACTGTGTTTACCCCGGTATCTGCTCTGGCTACTTAACGCCTGGTATCGGCTGCTGTTAACCTGTAACTACTGGTAACCCGTGTATCATTGGTAACCCTGTCATTCTGGTAACCCTGTATCTGACCCTTTCTCATCTGTAACCCGGTCCCTGCTGGTAACCCTGTGCCCGGCTGGTAACCCTGTCCCCGGCGCTGGTACCCTGTCCCCGTTTGTAACCCGTCCCGTTGGTAACCCTGTCCCCGTTGGTAACCCTGTCCCCGCTGTAACCCTGTCCCCGACTGTACCCTGTCCCCTCTGGTAACCCGGTCCCCGCTGGTAACCCTGTCCCGCTGGTAACCCTTCCCCGCTGGTAACCCCGTCCCCCCGTGGTAACCTGTCCCGCTGGTACCTGTCCCCGCGGTTAACGCCTGTCCCCGCTGGTAAACCTGTCCCCGCTGTAACCCTGTCCCCGCTGGTAACCTGTCCCGCTGGTAAACCCTGTCCCTCCCCGCTGTTAAACCCTTTCCCCCGCTGGTAACCCCGTCCCGTCCCCGTCTGTAAACCCTGTCCCCGTTTTGGGTTTTTTTTTTTTTTTCTGGTAACCCTGTCCCCCCTGGTAACTCCTGTCCCCGCAGGTAACCCTGTCCCCCCGCTGGTAACCCTGAACCCTGTGGGTGGGACCCTGACCCTGGTTGGACCCTGTCCCCGCTTGTAACCCTGTCAAAAAACCGCTGTAACCTGTCCCCGCTGTAGCCCTACCTGGTACAAATCTGTTCCTGTTTTATACCCACCGTTATCCAGCCCTTTCAGTTTCTTATACAAAAGGGCTCAATAACTCCCAAGACTGTTCCTATGCACCGCCTATATGTTAACCTACAATGTACCATCTAGGAGGAATGTGGTCATTGAAGTGGCGGGGGGGTCCTGCGCCAGGGAGGGAAATGTTATTGATATCTGACATTCCGGGCTGGGTCGGTGCTGCCGACATCGTTGCATTTATTTCTGGTCCCAATCCTGGGGAAGTTTATTGGGAGTTTTGAGCCAGAACTTGACACTTTCCCTGGAAGAGTTTTGAGACGGATTTTCCTGCACGGTGGGAAACATTTCAGGCATTGGCGGTCCCTCCAGCCTGGTGTTGTAAGTGTGACCATTAGGTCTTTTAATGAGAGCATCCCACCCCTCTGACCTGACAACCTGGCTTGGTCGATACGCCCTGTCCCAGAATGATCTGTCAAAGAACTTGACCACAATGGCTATGGGATGGAGGCTGGAGTATGTAATATGAATTACATGTTATACGCAATGTTTACCCACACATTCCAATTCTGCCTATATTGGTAAAGATCGCATCAATGTTTCTACCCAGGCCAGCCAAGGCAATGCTGGAAGTGTGGGTCCTTTAGGGCATTTGAGTAGGTTTTGTTACAGCTGAATGTGCTTTGGTTTAAATCTGGGGCCAATGTGGCTAAAGATGTGTCCCCAAACATCTGCTGCAACCTGTGTGGGGGGACAGGTCATTCCTACAAAACACCTCGGCCCTGTCTCCGGCAGCAATTGAGAAGAGTTTTCGAGGACATGGAGGACGCATTGGAGCTTGTAGTTGAACTGGCCCCAGAAACCCCTGAACTTGTTGTAATATCCCAACCCCCCCTGTGGAGATAAAGCGATCTACACAGAGAAAAGCCCCAGCTGTGAAAAAAACCCAAACAACCTGTTCAAGTAAAATCGCCAGAGTATGTCAGTCCATACACTCTGTGCCGGAACAACTGGTTTGGAGACCCTCCCCTCCTGTCAGACCCATACCTCCAGTAGGAAGAGCCCCTCCTGCAGGGAAAGAGGCTGGGTGACAGTGAAAAGATAGGTGGGGGTCCTCAAAACCAAAAAACCCCTGCTTTAACAACAACCGCTATGACACCGAGCACCATATTCCATACTGAATATTTAAAATGACCAAGACATCAATGAGGTAAACATGCTTTCTAGAAGAGAACTAGATAAAAATGATGTCTTGTGGAAATTTGTTTGGAGGAAGCAGAATATTTACCTTTAGGGTTTATCTGCCAAGAGAGAAGGGTCGCGATGATGAGGAAGGAGGGTAAAAAGGGGAAAGGAAAACTCCCCATAATTCAATTACCCTGTACATGGCTGTGCCCCCCCAATTCCGCTGTGTCACAATTAATGTTGGCCAGCATCAAGTCTGTAGTGCACGTGCATGGCCTATTTTTTGCTTGCCAAATGAGGCAGACTTTTTATTTTTGCAAGAGACCAGGCTTACAAGCTGGCTGTGTTTTTACAGATCAAGCGAGAGGGGTGGTCCTGTGCCCTATCCTTTTGGTCTCTTGCGGCCGCCTTTCAGTGGAGTGCTGTACTTTTTAAAACAGATCAGGTAACGGTCCAACGTATTGAGCTTGAGATGGGACGTTTGCATGGTCTTGGACATCCTGATGGGTGGTTCCCTCTGCGCCTCAATCAACTTTTTATGGCCCGCCAATCCTAGCGTGAGAGGAAACACTATTACAGGATTAAGCCGTCTTTCTTTTTACGGCTCAGTCAGTAGTGTTTGGTGGGGATTTTAACAACCATCACGGCCTCTTGGACAGGAGAGGCCCGGGCTGGTCCATTAGGGTATTACAAGTAATTTTTTTAATAGCGGAGTTAGAGAGGCTGGTTTTGGTTGATGTGCATGTTTGTCACTCGCCAAACCTCACGGGTTTTCACTTTCTATAAAGGTTACGCAGGAGTAGAATAGATAGAATTTTCTTTAACAAAAAACCTATTACCTCTCCTGTAGAGGGAGGGCCGTGTAATTGTCTGATCACTGTTTAACTGGTCATTTCTCTGAATATCCCAAATCCCCCTTCGAAAGGTGAGGTCCAATTCGACCGACATCCTGAGGAGGAATGTACTAAACATCTTTTTTTGGCTTTCTTTCAGGATCATAGTCGCTGAAGTACCCTGTCATAGCAGGACGGTGTGGGAGATGACCAAAAGGAGGACAGCAAGACTCTTCGAGGCACTTAGAACAGAGAAGTGTATGATAAATTCATACCTATCTGAAACTTCGAGGAAACTGATAGGTTGGGCTGTTGTGGTGATTTTTGGGGAAAATCACGAGGGTAAAGTCTCAAATGAGAGAATTCAGTATGATCGGCTTGGCTTCCTCCTGATCTTTGAGAAAAGAGATTATGGTCTCACCACTCACCCATCCCACCAAGACTGTAAGGAGTCCAGTTGGCCCAGCAAGCTGGTTTTACTGGCTGTGGGGGAAGGATGGACTTTCAGGACATCTCCTGATAGTATCCTGGTCATTGGTTAAAGATTTCTATCCTGATCTCTTAAGTGAGAAAAACTCAGCCAGGCTGACATATCCAGTTTTTTGGAGAAAACTCTGGTTCCTTCAAATCATGACATTCTTGGTAACCATTTGACTGAAGATATCACTGTAGGAGGTGGGGCAGCCTAGAGGGTCTTGCTGTTAAAAAGTCCCCCTGGGGGGCCGGATGGTTTACGTGGGAGTTTTACAAGACCTTTTGTGATGTTCTGGCCCTAACTCGTGGAGGTGTTTCAGACTCCCTTGGTTCATGGTCTCCCTTCACCATCCCATGAGATTTTCTGCTTTAATACTTTTGTAAAAGGGGTTAGATTCTTCCAGGAATTGAGACTTGCGCCCCATCTCCTTGCTCAATACTGATAGGAAAATCTTGGCAAAGTTTTATTCAATCGCCTGTTTGATGTAGCACACTTGGTTACTTCCCCTTGCCAGCACTGCACAGTTACGTAGATCCCACCTTTTCTGCAGTATTGGGGGTCCGGGAGCTCCCATTCATGCAAGTCCTGTGAGTGGGGAAGTACCCATCCTTTCTTTGGATCAGTCCTAAGGCTTTTGATAGAGTGAATCCAAGTACCTGTGAGTGTCCTTGGAAGATATGGTATCCTACGGTATCATTAATTGCTTAAAGTCTATATGGGTTGCAATGAGCTTCCCCCTTGTGATGGATGGTCGGAGAGTCTTTTGGGTCTCGTCTGGGGTCATGGCAAGGTTTTGCCCGCTTAGAGAGCCCTTTACTTTTATGTGGTTTGCCATAGATGATCCTCTACTTCGGAGGCTTGATGGGGATACATTGTTGGGGTGCCTGTATTTCGGGGTTTCCCTTAAGACTATGGCTATGCTGATGATGTCACTCTTGTTATCTCGAGCCCTGATGAAGGCAAAATAAGTGGCCGATCTTCGCAAGAGTATGCTAAGGCCTCGATCTGTAATTAACAGGAGCAAATGTGAAGCTTTTTGGATGGGAAAGAAGGCGATCCCGCTTTCAACCTTCCGTGAATATTTCCTAAGCCTTCTCTTCTCCTAAATTAAGATCTTAGGGTCATATTCGGTCGGGCGATTCGCTGAACAAAATTGGGAGGTGAGTTGATATTGCCACTTCCAAGGTGAATCAGTGAAGGGGATATCTTTCACTCTGAGGGAAAGAGTTTCATTGATCAAACTTCCCTGATCCCGATTTTCCTGTATATCAAGCACAGTGTGGCCTTTTGCGAGAAACATACGGTAAGAAAAAAAAAAACTTATTTTCTTTACAACAACAGGGGGAATGAAAAAAATAATTTCACCGTGGTGGTTCTGGCATGTGTGGCCAATGGAGTCAAGCTGCGGCCTGTTATTATTTAAAAGAAGGACCTTACCTAAAAATGCCAAATCCCCCCGCGAATTACTGTCCGTCCACATGTTAAAGGCTGGATGGATGAACAAGGAACAAAACCATGGCTAGAAGAGATTTGGAATGGACGACCAGGAGTGGCCTTAAAGAAAAAACCCTCATTGCTAGTTTGGGATAGTTTAGAAGCCCTATATGTGAAAGTGTAAACCACTTTGGCTGTTATTCCAGTTGGGCTAACATCTGTTTTACAGCCCTTGGATGTGTCTATAAACAAACCTTTTAAAGACCGTGTGCGAAAAATGTTTGGCAGAATGGATGTCATCAGTCAAGCCAAATTGACAAAAGGTGGAAATCTTATGAAGCCTGACATGAATTAGTAGCAAAGTCGGGTACGAGTGAGGGCGGGACATTCCAGAAGACATCATCCAACGTGCTTTTCAG
Source organism: Hymenochirus boettgeri (assembly GCA_019447015.1). Classification (NCBI taxonomy): domain Eukaryota; kingdom Metazoa; phylum Chordata; class Amphibia; order Anura; family Pipidae; genus Hymenochirus; species Hymenochirus boettgeri. Next base: position 291,883,447 of record CM033474.1, read on the forward strand.
AAATGCGGTACAAGTAATACCATGGATGGTACAGAAGACAATGTTTTGTTTCATCGCAGCAGCAGTGATGAAGATGATGGAGATATTGATGATGGTGATGATAATGTCTATGCAGATGACATTACACCAGCTGAATTTGAGGCACTATTTGGAGAATAGTATATAATCCAAAGATTCTAAAAGTGTGGGGAGGAAATTCTAGAAACATAGGAAGCCCACAAGCTATTCAGAATACCTTCTTTACAAAGGTTCATAATGTCTAAAATAATCCAATAAGATAACATTGATTTCAAGAACTGAGTTTGCTGTTATGTGAATTAGAATCTTACCGCGCCCTAAGTTATCTTGACACGTATATGGTATCAAGCCAGTCATTTCAAAGACTACTATACAATCTTTAAGAAAAGTTGGGCAACTCTAGGTTCAAAATACAAAGAGGAAAACAACGTTGCTTTCTCTCCCTTTTGTTTTTTTGCCAAATTCTTCAAAGACCTTGCCAAAACCAGGAATGACCAAGCTTTATGTTTGCAGATTAACATATCTGTTTCATGATTCTCCGAATTACAAAAACCAGAATTCAGATCACTTTGCAAAAGCAATTATCAAACGTTGGAGTGTGAACAGTACCCAACATGTTTTTGCCCTTCATCCAGAAACGTATTACAAGTCCAATACCTTCAAATAGACCAACCCTACTATACACATACATAGCGGGGAAAATACAAAAGCTATGTAGTCTACAATGGTTGTTTCAACTTTATATGCAAAATATGTGGAGATCAAGCGACACAGTAGGTCTTTTCTTAAATATGTTAGTGATAGTATATCTTAAAGGACAACCTCAGAAAGCCATATGGATATACGTGATCATAGACAAAGTAATCGCTCCCTGGCTAAATCCTTTATTTAAAGGATATATATATAAATTCTTTAACATTGGAGGAAGCACCTCACCCTACAGCTTGGAACATGTGCCGGTAGAAAAAGAACAAAACAGGTTGCAGAGCTAATGGTTGTACAATAGCCTCCATTCATAACTCTGTTATTCGGTAATTCATTACATTCAATTTTTGACCAAAAAGTTACATTTTGGTCTCATCTGACCAGAGCACCTTCTTCCACATGTTTGCTGTGTCCCCCACATGGTTTGTGGCAAACTGCAAATGGGACTTCTTATGCTTTTCTGTTAACAATGGCTTTCTTCTTGCCACTCTTCCATAAAGGGCAACTTTGTGCAGTGCACGGCTAATAGTGTCCTATGGACAGATTCCCCCACGTGAGCTGTAGATCTCTGCAGCTCGTCCAGTCACCATGGGCCTCTTAACTGCATTTCTGATCAGCGCTCTCCTTGTTCAGCCTGTGAGTTTAGGTGGACGGCCTTGTCTTGGTAGGTTTACAGTTGTGCCATACTCCTATTTCTGAATGATCATTGGACAGTGCTCCGTGGGATGTTCAAGGCTTTGGAAATCTTTTGGTAGCCTAAGCCTGCTTTACATTTCCCAATAACTTTATCCCTGACCTGTCTGGTGTGTTCTTTGGACTTCATGGTGTTGTTGCTCCCAGGATTCTCTTAGACAAGCTCTAAGGCTGTCACAGAGCAGCTGTATTTGTACTGACATTAGATTACACACAGGTGCACTCTATTTAGTCATTGGCACTCATCAGGCAATGTCTATGGGCAACTGACTGCACTCAGACCAAAGGGGGCTGAATAATTACACACACCCCACTTTGCAGTTATTGATTTGTTAAAAATGTTTGGAATCATGTATGATTTTCATTCCACTTCTCACCTGTACACCACTTTGTATTGGTCTTTCACGTAGAATTCCAATAACATTTTTAATGTCTGTGGCAGTAATGTGACAAAATGTGGAAAACGTCAATGGGACCGAATACTTTTGCCAACCACTGTATTGTGATTTTAACAATACCTTACCCACTAGCCAGCCCTCTGGCATTGATCCTTGCTGAAAAAGTTCATAGAGAGGTGACTGGCGCAGAATAAAGAAGTCATGGCAACTGCCTGGGAATCCAGATCTTACACTCATAATCCACTGGTGGGAATCACACACCATGTGCACATTCAGGAAGTGAAACCGACGCCGGTTCCTATAAACTGCCTCCCTCATGCGAGGTGGTGCGAGCGGAATATGAGTGCAATCGATTGCGCCAAGGCAATTTGGAAAATGGCCAATTTGATAAAAATCTTTTTAATTGTTGCCATTCTGCCCCAGTAGATGGGAAGGAAATGAGCCTCCGTGAGTGACGCAATATCGCCTTCAGCACTTGCTTGAGTATCCTACTAAATGTAGGCTGGCTCATGCCAATGATGCGGGAGGTAACCGGCCACATTTCTGGCACTCAGAGGTTCAAGCTCATGTTTCACCAAGGAAAACAGCATGAATAGCATCACGGTTTAACCGGAACATCCGCACCACATCCTTATCAGACAGATCATCCAAAGAAATTCTTCTGCGGAAGTATCTGGGCTGTCTGATCCTAACAGGACTTTCTTCTCTCCTCCCCTCTTCCTCCAACAAAATGGTGGCAGCCATAGCTGGCCCTGCCATAATAAACTCCATAGCATTGTATTAGTGCACTGTTACTGACCATTTATAGGCTGCCTGTTTTCCTATTCTCATCAGTTGCCTAATTCAGTCTGAAAGCTTGGAGCTCTGTAATGGAAGCTACTCAGGGGTAGAACATTATCTGCTGATTAGTTTGATCAGTGTTTGAGGAATTTGTATTTGTTTTATGGATCCATTTGGTGTGAAATGCTACAAAAATGACAAGTGAGAGATAAATAAATCCTGGGAAAGAGTCATGTAGTATTGGAGTTGGAATAAAGACATATGTCCAACCTACTCTGCAATACCCATATTTCCTGCCTAACAGTTGGTTCAGAGGAAGGCGACCCATCTTCCCCCAGCAGAATTATGAAAGGGAATTAAATTCCTTCCTGACACTACTTTATGTATCAGTACCAGTAACCTGGAACATTCCTTGTTTGCCGAAACTGTAATAATAATCTGTTTAATCAGTTTTAAGGGCAACTAAAGCCTCAGAACAATGAATCAGAAGGCCTGTATATAAAAGCAGAAATTTTTCTTACTGGTTCTTCTGTGTTTTTTTAATCTGTTAGAAACAGTTGATCGTGTTAGAAAATCGCTGGATTTAAACTGAAGGTTGTGTCTAGGGCAGAGGAAAGTAATTCCATTGCAGGCCGGGAATTTGGCGTTGATGAAAGACAGGTGCGAGACTGGCGAAAAATGAAGACTGAATTGGAGAAGATGCCGAAATAAAAAAAGGCTCGTCATGGTTTAACAACCTCACATGGGGCTCTAGAGACTGACTTGCATAAATGTGTTATGGAATGTCATCTAAATGGATACTGTGTAACACGCATGGGAATCCGATTACATACCCTTCAAATGGCCAAATATGAGCAATATAAAACAGTGGGTATTGAGAAATTTGTTGTCTACTGGATGGTGTACCCGCTTCATGAATAGAAAACATGGATGGTGTACCCTCTTCATGAATAGAAAACATGGATGGTTTACCCGCTTCATGAATAGAAAACATGAACGGTGTACCCGCTTCATGATAGGAAACATGGATGGTGTACCCGCTTCATGAATAGAAAACATGGATGGTG